>CM061921.1:333657439-334140356 GCA_031002005.1 Vandiemenella viatica | reverse complement strand
AGCACATTATCCAAAACCGAACGACTTCTCAATATCTTAAGAGCTATAACGCGCATATGGTGGGGAGCGGACCCAACTATTCTTCTCAAACTTATACAGAGCTATTATACGACCTGTCTTCGATTACGGAAGCCCTATCTTTGGAAATGCACCCAAATATATCCTCCGAAAACTGGATATAGTACAATATAAGGGATCCGACTATGCTTAGGAGCCATGAAATCTTCCCTACAAATGCCTTACTAGTAGAGGCTAGGGAAATGCCACTGGAAATACGACGCCATCTCTCATCCAGCGTATATCTAACGAGACGAGCATCTCTAACAAATCACCCCGTGATACAAAGAGTAATAAAATATATATCATTACAGGAAAGAAGAGATATAGCCACCAGACTTCGAATGCCCAGTTAGCACAGTGCTTCACCAAAATAAAACACATGATACCATTAGTTCCCAAGGGGACACAATTCCCCTGTTCTCATTTCACTATAATACCCTGAGATATAAACCAAATATATTCTACCTACCAGAGTGGATCGCTAAAAGCAGCTCAGCAAATACCATGACAAACAGTTTTTGAAACAAACCTGGCCAGATTTTGTACAAAATCTATACGGACGGTTCCAAAACCACGGACGCAGTCGGATATGCCTATTTCTGTCCTTCCCTTCACGAATCGAAGAGAGTGCGTTTACCAGCTGAAACATCGATATATACGGCCGAAACATTAGCTGTTAGAGAAGCTATTAATTACGGAAAAGAACGCTACAACAAAATACTGGTTCTAACAGATTCCAAAAGCGTGGCGCAAAAACTTGAGAACTCAAAACAGCGGAACGGATTGAACAAACCTCTATTAGAGATACTAAACTTAATGTACACAGCTTCGACAGAGAATAAGGAGATACACTGTTATGGATAAAGGGGATGCCTGTATTCAGCATAATGAAACAGTCGACCGCATAGCCAAGGCAAGCACAATAGAGGAAGATATACAATACGTTCAACTTCCACTACAGATTTCATATCTATTATTAAAAAAGAGGCTTTTCGAATCTGGTCCAATTCATGGGCTATACACAATGCGAAAGAGGAAAATATTATCACAAATCCAACCTAATCCAGTTAAAGTATGGTTCGGGAATTCCACACTAAGAAAAGGCATAAAACATCTATTATTCGAATGAGACTGGACATGGATGTTACCCTCAACACCTATTCAAAATCGGAGGGAACACTCCCCGTTTTGTCCGGAGGACCAAGAAGAGATATCAGATATAAATCACATAGTCCTGGCCTGCAGCCGCAACCTGTTACCCACAAAAACCTATACACAAGTCTGGTAAAGATTAAAATTCCCCTTCCCGTCTCCGTACCGGTCCTGCTCAATTCAAATCGACAAGATGTATACAAGGCGATGCTATTTTCCTTAGTGAAGCAAACATCAAATTGTAATGTATTAAACACCAACACTCTTGTGTATATTCTGTATTAACGAATTAAGCTCCTCTGTTATGTAAATAACATGTACAATCCAACCTTGTTTAAATCTTTTAAATTGTATAAATATAACAATAAGAGAGGAAGTATACTTCCTAGATATATAAAAGCTCAAACGGCATTAATATAGATATTTAGGGAAATATAATTAAGAGCCATTAGTTAATAAATATAGTTAAACATTATAAATGTAAATCACAATTACAGACATGTGTCAACTTACAACGAATTATGTAACTTTAGTATCAAGCTGTAAAAGTAAGTAAAGATAACAAGCTGAAATGTATATAGGAATGTTAAAACTAGAAGATGGCTGTATGGTCGGCAAGACCAAAGGCCAATAAATTAAAAAAAAAAAAAAAAAAAAAAAAATAGAGTTCTGAAAATATAAATATCACGCTCGAGCATGTTTGTGATAGCCTAAAGTCATGGTATGCTCTTATACACGATAGAGATTTGGACCCTTTTTATTTATTTATCTGATTTTTTCTGAGAAGACGATTACAGAGGCAATTTACTGCGACCTGAATTATTAGTACCTACTTCCTCGAGTGTTGGAACTGCAGCCAGCCATATGTTCCAAGCGGTTGGCGCGACTGCTCATTGGTCTGGTTATGTTAAGACCTTTCGAGTAGAAATTTCCCTGGAGATGGATTGGGCTTGATCCTCCACCGCCGCTCCCATGTTATCACCTCCATAGATTTTTTTCTTGTAATGTTATGTCAAGGCTCGTGTATACGATAAGCTTGTTCCAGATCTTGACACACTTACAGTTACAGTTGAGCAGTCTGAGGACAATAGACTATTTTCGTGTGTGTTTTTACCTTTAGCGGTGTGTGGATTTAGTTAGTGTAATCTTTGAGTGTTTACTTTTGTAGTAAGTAGAGGTTAGTTACAGTTGAGCAGTCGCTGAGGACAGTAGACTATTTTCGTGTTGTATTTTATCTCTAGTAGTGTGAGGATTTAGTTAGTGTAATCTTTGAGTGTTTACTTTTGAAGTAAGTAGAGGTTAGTTACAGTTGAGCAGTCGCTGAGGACAGTAGTATTTTCGTGTTGTATTTATCTTAGTGGTGTGAGATTTAGTTAGTGTAATCTTGAGTGTTTACTTTTGTAAAGTAGAGGTTATTCAGTTAAGCAGTCGTGAGGACAGTAGCGTATTTTGTTTTATTTGATCTTTAGTGGTGTGTCGATTTAGTTAGTGCAATCTCTGAGTGTTTAATTTTGTACAAAGTACAGGTTATTTCGATTTTCTCTTTTTTTTTTTCGCGTTTTTCAAAAGCAGAATGGCTAGGGACTGTGATTGCTGTGTGCAGACGCGAGCTGAGGTGGCTGATCTCCGCGCACAGCTTGCAGCTGTGTTAGCGAAAGTTACACAGCTGGAAGCTGCCGTTAAAGGTTGCAGCAGATGTAATATTGGGGAAACTGATGTAGCAATGCCTATAACAGATTCCCATATCGACCGTCGTACCTGCAACCCAGGCTGAAGAGTTGGAGGCTGTGCCTCGGTCGCCTGTTGGTGACTGGCGTATGGCCTCTAGACTTAGAAGTCGCACACGGGGGCAGTCGAGCAGGCTTAAAGGCCAAGACGCTGAACTTGTTCGACTGTCCAACCGGTATGATGTATTGTCGGAGGCTGACACAGTCCCACAATTGTCATCCTGCGAGTTGACGGCCCCCCAGCCGCCAGGTCTGAGCAATCACAGAAGGGGATTTTGGTAGTTGGGAGCTCTAATGTTAGGCGGTTATTAGAGCCCCTTAGGGAAATGGCGGATTCCTCGGGGAAGAAATCCAATGTCCATTCAGTGTGTATTCCGGGTGGCCTGATCCGAGATGTGGAACAGGCCATCCCGGATGCCATAGAAGGGACGGGGTGTAGCCAACTACAGATTGTGGCTCATGTCGGCACCAATGATGCTTGTCGCCTTGGGTCGGAGGTTATCCTCTCTTCCTTCCGGCGGCTGGCTGAAAGGGTGAACTCTGTGGCCAGTCCGCAAGATATCGGCAGAGCTAACCATCTGTAGCATTGTAGACAGAGTTGATTGTGGACCTCTGGTTCAGAGCCGTATTGAGGGGCTGAACCAGAGACTACGACGTTTCTGTGATGATATTGGCTGCAGATTCCTCGATCTTCGCCATAGGGTCGAGTCATGTAGGGTTCCCCTTAATAGGTCAGGTGTGCACTACACACGTGAATCGGCTACACGGGTGGCAGGGGCCGTGTGGAATGCACTGGGTGGTTTTTTAGGCTGAGGGAGGAAGACCCGAAACACGAAATACAGTTACGGGCAACCCAATCAGATGTAACACCGGAATGTAGGAGGAGCGTAAAAGAATCTCGACAGTTAAAAGTTCTCGTAATTAACTGTAGAAGCGTTTGTAACAAACAACCGGAACTTGATAGCATTATTTGTAGCACAGAAGCGGATATCGTTATCGGTACAGAAAGTTGGCTAAAACCGGAAATAAGTTCCGCCGAAATTTTTAAAGATAGCATGAATGTTTTTCGTAAAGACAGATTACATTCTCATGGAGGTGGGGTATTTATAGCTGTGAGTAAATCTCTCCCATGTAATGAAATAGAAGTCGATACGATCTGTGAAATCATATGGATTAAACTCAAAGTTGCTGGGTCAAAACTCATCATAGGCGCCTTCTACCGTCCACCGATTCCGACATAGCTATCGCCGAGGAGTTAAGAAATAATGTAAACAGTATAGCTAGCCGTTTTCAGGATCATGCTATGATTCTAGGAGGCGACTTCAATCTGCCTTATATTGACTGGCGTAATTACGTTCACATTACAGGTAGCAGGGATAAGGCAGCTTCTGAAGTAATTCTCGATTGTTCTCAAATAATCATCTCGAGCAGCTAGTTAATGAACCTACGCGGTGTCATAACGGTAGCGAAAATATTTTAGATCTGCTGGTTACCAACAGGCCAGAATTATTCACCGAAATTTCAACGACCACAGGTATAAGCGATCACAAAGCGGTAATTGCAACTATCAGACTAATGACCAAGCGAAAAAGGAAAAGGCGGATTGTATACAAATTCAGTAAGGCCTCTAAGGAGTGTTTTAGAACCTACCTGAGGAATAATTACCATAACTTCAAGTCAAAAAAGGACACCGTTGAAGAGATGTGGCATCGATTTATACGAATAGTCAGGGAAGGTATGGATATACATATACCGAAGCGGATAATAAAAGGGAGGATGATCCACCGTGGTACACATGCGAAGTCAAAAGATTACTCAAAAAACAAAGGAGGATACACGCACGCTCAAGAAGGAAGGGGTGTCGCAGCGATTTAGAAACCTTAGCTGAGTTAAGAGGACGTATTAAGAATGTAATGCGTGAGGCCTTCAACGATTTTCATTCCAACTCTCTCTCTAAGAGTCTCACAGAAAACCCAAAGAAATTTGGTCGTATGTACGAAAAGTCAATTGTACCAATAGCAATATTCCAGCACTAATTCGTGAAGTTCAGAGGTTAATGAAAGCCAGCGATAAAGCTAACGTACTAAATACTGTATTCAAACATTCATTTACTGATGAACTAGGATAGTATTCCCGTTTTGCCACGTCGTGTCGAGTCGGTGATTGGAATCATTACGAATAGATACTGCAGGTATCATTAAAGCAATTAGAGCTCCTGAATTGGGGGAAAGCACCGGGCCCTGATGGAATTCCAGTAAGAGTATTTTCAGAGTAGGCCGCGGAAATCGGGCCATTTCTGTCTGATATATTCAGGTAAATCATTAGAAGAGCGAAAAGTACCTTCAGACTGGAAAATCGCGCAAGTAACTTCGATTTTCAAGAAAGGTGATCGAAGTGATCCTGGGAAACTATCGTCCCATATCTATAACATCTGTTTGTAGTAGAGTTATGGAGCATATTATATGCTAGAACATTATGAATTTTCTAGATGATAATAATTTGCTTACAACAAATCAACACGGATTTCGGAAGAAAAGATCATGTGAAACACAGCTGGCCCTATTTACACACGACGTAATGAAAGTTATTGATGCAGGTTCACAAGTAGATGCCTTTGTTTTTTTAGATTTTTCAGAAAGCCTTTGACTCTGTGCCACACAACCGCCTTTTAGCGAAGCTTCGAGCGTGTGGTATATCGGATCAGCTTTGTGAATGGATAAAGGATTTTCTAACTGTGTACCTCAAGGAAGAGTAATATGGACCACTTCTTTTCTTAATTTTATAAACGATCTCGAGACAAAGTGAAAAGCCTTTTTAGATTGTTTGCTGATGATGCGGTTATTTATATGGAAGTAAGGAATTTGGCCGATTGCTTAGAAATTCAGCGTGATCTGGATATTATTTTGGCATGGTGCGCTGAGTGGCAACTTACGCTAAATTGTAAAAAGTGCAAGACAATGAGCATAACTAACAAAAAGAATCCAATTGTTCAGAAATACGAGTTAAACAATTCAGTTATTGATATGGTAGATTCTATGAAATATTTGGGAGTAACAGTACAAAGGAACATGAAATGGGACTTACACATTAATTCGTTAGTAGGTAGAGCTAATTCTAGGCTGCGATTCATAGGTCGAATCTTGAAAAATTGTAATGAACAAACAAAGGAGATAGCGTACAAATCTCTTGTGCGTCCACATTTGGACTATTGTTGTGCCATTTGGGATCCGTTTCGTAAGGGTTGATCGAAAGTATAGAGAAAGTACAGAGAAGAGCCGCTCGATTCGTGACCGCTTGCTACAGTCCTTATGAAAGCGTCACAGAACTGATTAGTAGACTAGGCTGGGAGTCTCTGGTAGATAGACGACAGCACGTTTCGTTTAAACTTATTGGTAAACATGCGTACTCCCACTTTCACTTATGAGTGTAGTGAAATACTTCTTCCACCAACCTATTTGAGTCGGAATGACAGGAAAGATAAAATTAGAGAAATAAGGTGCCGGCACTGATTCTTATATGAATTCTTTTTTCCCTCGTACCATTAGGGATTGGAATGCACAACAAAGAGATTAGCTTTGGTGCTGAGCACCCTCTGCCACCCACAATTTTGTGAATTGCAGAGTATATATGTAGATGTAGACTTCGTATACGGATAGTTGTGGTTGTTCAAACGTTTGATTTTGCTATCCCAGATTCTGAGTGGTTGAAGCAATAATATTGTCTCAGAATGCTGATAGCAACTAGAGGTGCACATGTGGAAGTGGAGACAATGTAAAGAAGACTTTGAGAGATTTGGAACATGCAAAACCCTCATGTCTCTATTATCACATAGTTTACAAGGTATGTTCCATTGCCAGCAGAACTTTGTGGAAACCCTGCGACGTCGGCAAACCTAGAAAATGTTGTACTCATAATTAACAGTGTAATAGTGGAGCCTACGCATTTAATGTTCAATCGTAGGCTTCCGCAGCTATAGCTTGTTCACTCTGAATTGGCGGCTCAAGAAAATGTTCCCCTCGCCCCGATCCTCACCTCACCACCTCCTCCCTTCCTACCTCTCCGCACCGTATGCCGTCTCCAGGCGGGCGAATGGTAAATTTCCCTTCACATGTAGGGGTAAAGGCAGCGGAGTGGGGATAGAGCAGACTGACCTTGAGCCTCCTCTCTTAACTGAACGCGCTATAGAATTAAATAGTTTGCATACTCCCCGTGTGGCGCTGCTTCCTGGTATTAAATGCCGACCTGTTTTGGCTTTCTTCTTTTGCGCAGCTACGCTGAGATGTACTAAACACAACTAACTCCCCTTCTGGGACGTTCGGTGTTCTGGGAGGTTTGATCAGCCTATCCAATCAGGAGAGCGCAACGGTCATGTGGTTGCAGTGAAGAGATCTCACTTCGAAAGTGGTCTAGTCATTGTATTGCATCTGGCTAACAAATACATCAGGGACTTTTCAACCCTTCTAAAGCTATCTTTCGGTGAAGTGGTTGTAAATGGAAACGCAAAAAATTACAGCAATTGTATCAAGACCAAGCAGACCTAATTTAAGTACTGACAGGCACCCTCCAGCAATGCTGAGAGTGACTGTAAACATCGGAAAGAATCACTTGTGAGTTCCTAAGTGCTACCAGCAATCCAGCAAGCACAATAACTTAAAAAGAATGGAGTACAAAGGTCAAGCTGCTGTTCATAAGTCTAATATTTCTATAATCAATGTTAATTGACGCTTGAGGTGATGTAAAGATCGACGCCAAAGGACAGTGAATTAATGGAAACGAGTTATTTGGTGCAATGATTCATGCTATCCTCTGTGGAAATTCGGTAGGGTTTGGGTTTGACGAATACTTATAGAACGTAATCTGCCATCGTGTGTAGTACCAACAGTGAATTAAGGTGTAGGTGGGCTTATAGTTTGGAAGTGTTTTTCGTAATTAGGGTGTAGTCCTCTTATTGCACCCAAGAAAACTCTAAGGGGCGGTGTGGTATGAATGCATTTTAAATCATTGTGTATTGCATACAACAGAGGACCAGAATGGACACGATGATTGTATCAGCGTGGCAGTGCAACCTATCACAGTGCTGCTGAGAGGCAATGATTTGCTGAAATGGGCTGGTCTGCTCCAAGTTCCGACTTGAACCCAATGGGACACCTTTCGAATGAATTATAACGTCAACTTCGTTCCAGATCTCAGCGTCCAGCATCACTACCTTCTCTAGTTTCAGCTATTGAGGAATTATGGGCTCCCATTCCTCCACAGACATTCAGATACCTCATTGAAAGTTTACCCTACAGATTTAACGCAGTCATAATAGCTTGAGTGAAACAACCCATATTAATGTTCAATAATAGGGAACGTGACACGAGTAAAGTCTAAGTGCAGTTTAAGTTAGGTGTCCGGATACTTTTGATCAGACAGTGTGCGTTACCGTAGCCTGCCGTCTAATGTGCGACCAGTCTCTCCAATGTAGACTAACGCAGAATTGCGAGGAATCTCATAAACCGCCGCAGTTTGTGCCTTTTACTTTCATCAAGGAGTTGCTAATATTTTAATGCACCTTGTAGACTTTTGGACGTCGACTTTTCTCAACAGTGGCGATCCGTGATACCGCCGATGAAGGGTAAGACAGCCACTATGTGCGGTATGTTTTTGGTTTGTTTGGAGGCTCAATACAATACAAAAGCCTCCAAACTTCTTTCGTCGTAATACTGGCTGCGTTATACTCTGACTGTAATTTTCTGGAAAACTGCTGTGAACCGCGAGACATAACTTTTAAAAGGTGCTGTTGGAGGAATTTTATATTTAATCATTAGACTTTACAAACAATATAAATATTTAGTCAGCTGCTTATCAAATATATATCTGATTTGTAATAATCTTCAAAACAAACTAACCAACAAAAAGTATGCTTAAATACAACATGAACATTTAATAACCAATTACTGTAAAGTACATCTGGGCACGTTCTTCCGTGTTTTACCATGGTTCAAATGAATGTGGGAGTCCACACAGTCACGAACAATGGCAAAACTCTGAGGAACAACTGCTACTACCCCTCTTAAGCTTCAGCGGAACAAAGTTAATATGCAATGACAGTAAAACTAAAATGTGAGTCGTGGCTACCAAGTGCAAAAATAAATACCTTTGCAGAACAATATGGTCCAGCCAATCGTGTTTTAACGTATCGTAAGAGGCGATTTCTAGCCAGCATAAGCGAACTGGGAATCGCTCCCGAAGGATTTGAGAGCCATTAAATCGGCAGTTGGAGGGGAAACATCGTTTCGTGGTTGTCGTTCCTGTCAGCGCACGATTACTCTCCATCATATTGGAGTCCCGGAAGACTTCACTTGTTCTCTGAGAGTTTTCTGAGAAGACACTTCCATTTCAACAGCTCTCTGCACCCTGCTCAAAAAATGTCAATATTAATTCTTCCACATCCCTTACTAACCTTGCATTACTAAAAAGATATTAAAAATCAAATAGTAGACACGCCTCCCCTTCGTGTGGCTCAACGCGTGACACAGGATCGAGGAGGTTCAAGTCCTGGTACTCGCGTATCGTCTAGGCGAATGTGGGGACAGTTCCCAGTCTACACATTCCACAAATACAATAAATTACACGCTTCGCAGACGGAAGTTAACAAACACTTTTTTAAATTCTTCAAACCGTATACTGCGCGTGGTGGGTGAGCGATAACGCTCTGGTCTCGCATTCGGAAGGACGCGGGTTCGAATCCCCATCCGGCCGTCCAGATTTGAGTTTTCCCTGGTTTCCCCAAATCAAAAAGCCATATCCGAATTCCTTCTCATTCCTTTCCCTCAGGCCCTTCCCACCTCTAATGACCACGACGTCGACGAGGCATAAAGCCATAAAGAAAATGAATTCACATCCTATCATGATTCACATTGGCTACCTGTGTAAAGATTTCAGAATGAATTTGTATTCAATTTAAAATGACAATTTTAACTATTTTTGTTCACGACAGCTATGTTCAAGATAGTATCTTTTGTAGAGTTACATGCCACTGCTTTAGCGCCGCTTTGTTGTAGGCCATGTCATTTTGAAGGAACCATCCTGGCATCCGCCTTGCGTGGTTTCGAGGAACCATGGAATAGCGGTTTCTGGATGGCCGGACGGGGATTCATTCGAATCCTCGTCCTCCCGAATTGCGAGGGCAGAGCGTTACCACTCACATACCAAGCTCGAAATATAATAATTAAATTTTAACAACGAAGCTTAAAATATCATTTATACCTTCATCCTTGAAATATTTCAAGCTTTCTAAAGATCGATAAATGCCACTTGGGTCTCCATAACTTGACTAAACCCTTATTGTAAAAATATTTCCAAAAATTTAAAGAGCATTAATTTTTCATGCCCTAATGTCTCCTAAATATTTGTAGTTGATGGTATGGCCTCTGAGAAATTTTAAATAAATTCTACCGATCGTGGGGGGTAACTGCAGTGCCATTGAAAAGTTATTTTCGATAAATTTTAGGGCATATTTTCTTTTATTCTAAATTGGTTCACCATAAAGGTCACAACATTCGTAATAGAAACTGGCTGGTTAAAAAGGCTCAGCAATAAAAAATTTGTTAACGTAGAAACCAATTTTTACAGATCGTGATTGATGAATTAGGAGTAGATTCTGCTGATAGTATTCCAGTACTCTTACCTGTAACGTTAATATGCTTGCTTTCACGTTCTGTCTGTTTGTTTCCTACAAATAATAAACTGATGTTTACTGTAGCAGTTTTGAGAATTAACCTCAAAATTATTTATCAGTTACACCAATAAAATTATTTCAGTTTACTTTTAAAATACCTATTGATTTTAAAGTATTTCTGATGTAGTGTTTCAGATTTTTACATTTTTTCAGATACAAGCTACTGCTACCCTTAACATCAATCTGTATGACTTTTTATTGAAGTTTCTCTCCGCCATTTTTCATTTTGTCAACTCATACAGCCACTACGGTTTCTTTTTCGTTCCTCTGATCCCAATAGTTTCCGCGGCTGCTACTTCTATGCCTTTCTGCACTTATATACATTTTTTTCTATTGTTCCGCTTTCCTCTAATTTCTGTTAGAGCCACGTTTTGTGGCCATGTTTTGAGCAATAGTTCATGTAACATTGTAGGCTGTATTGGTTTTTAACAGATCTTTATCTTTATATATATAAAAATCTCGTGTCACGATGTTCGTCCGGGATGAACTCCGAAACTACATAACCAATTTAGATGAAATTTGGCTTAATGTGTGTAAATTAGTCCAACTTAAAAGACAGGATAGTTTTTATCTGGATTATAGCCCTCAATATTTATTATTTGGGGAATAAATGTTCATTAAATGTTTGTCATAGGACAATGGTTTGTAATTATTTATAAGCCACCAAGGTTAAGTGCTCTGCTGGCTAAGTGGTTAGGGCGTCTGACTGGAGATGGAAAGGCCTCCGGTTCGAGTCCCCGTCTCGGCGAGGATTTTTATAGACACTTAACCCGGCATTAACTCCCGGCGCAGCATGCTGTATGAGGTGAAATACGCCAGGACGGTATGGTGGTTCGGATTCGATGTTAAAATGTAGGACCCCTGTACCAGGCAGGATGGGCGGGCTAGGTAAAGGTGGCTACGACAGGGGCAGAATGCCCAGCCAGTAGAAACCAGGTCATTACAACCACACGTAATTATTATTGTACTTCTATAAGTTTCTAACAGACGGCGATGTGTTAACTTATCTATACAACATTTGGTTAGCTATGTTGGGTAATCATCCAGTAGATCACGTTCTGTTTCAATTTATTTCTGCTACAGCTTATTCCTAACAGATGGCGGTGTGTTAATTTATCGAACAATCCAGTAAATGGCGTTGTATTTCGATTTATTTATGCTACGGTCTATTCCACGCCATATGTGTGAGTTTCTTCAATTTTAATTGTGCTGTGTATTGTGTTATAATTATGCTGTATTGTTGTTCATCGTTTGTGTGTCTTCATACCTAACGACAAAGTAATTACACACATGAATATAACGTTGAAGAAAACGTTACGATAAATTCGAATCGTGTAAGCATTTCTCGCTAGCTTATCATTTTTCTTCTTCTTTTTGTTATGGTCAGCTAGAGACCACTTGTCAATTTCAATTCCTCTCCTGTTGTTTTTTCTTTTTTCCTCCCCAGTACTCCTTCATTATTACACTCCTCTCTACCTTTGAATCCTGCCATATTCAAAGTCTGCTATCGAAAAAATTTCTATCCATACAGTTCACTGGTATTATTTCGTTTCAAATCATTCTAAACCTCTTGAAAGCATGATGTCATCCATGCTATAAATGTATCAAAAAATATCATTCTTCTTTTTCTGTTATTTTTTTTCAATGTTATTTTATATTTCCTCATTAGTTCTTAACTTCAATTTTACTGTATTTTTCAATGGACTCACTGTATTATAGTGTACTATTTTAAGGCTTTCAGAAAGGCACTTTTTGCTGTAATTCAAATATTTTTCAGTGAAATGTCGCCAAAGAATCTAACCTCGACAATGCGTGTAGCAGAGAGGCAAGACGCACGACGAGAGAGCTCATCAATCAGCAACACAAATCGCGGCAAGTAAGGAAGTTCAAAGAATCAGGACAGCTGAGCGTCGTATGCAAGAATCTCAAGAACAGCGTGATGAACGTCTGTGACAGAATATATCGAGAACAGGAGTGGCACGAGAACATCACATAGCTACATTTAGAGAAAGAGAACGAGAGAGACAGTAAATCAGCCGTGCTTTAACACGTGTATCATTTGTTCGTCTTGCGTTCCAATATGCACATCTGCACATTCTAAAACTGCAATCGGTGCAATGAGCAAAATATGCCAGTATTATCAGGCGTTGAAATTCCGCAATGAAGCAGCCGGCATGTGTTGTGCATCAGCAAAAGATGTATTATTACCACTACCCAATCTGCCAGAACATTTACAATCCTTCTTGCTGGCGAATCAAAAGATTCGAATTTTTTTTTTAACTGCTTTACGTCTCTCAACAGTGAGGTCTTTAGAGACTGGAAAGGATGGGGGGCAAGGATGGGGGCAAGGAATGGGAAGGAATTCGGCCATGGCCTTTTGAAGGAAGCATCCCGGCGTTTGCCTAGAGTGATTTGGGAAACCATGGAAAACCCAAATCTGGATGCCCGGACGGGGATTCGAACCGCCGTCCTCCCGAATGCGAGGCGAGAACGCTAACCGTTACACCGCCACGCTCGGTGATTCGAAATTGTTTCTGCGCAAGACACGCAAATTCAATTCTTGCTTCCAGATGACGTCTTTTGGGGCAGCAAAAATTTGCGATCTTACATCTGATGGACGTCATTTTGAAACTAAATTCAAAATACAAGGCCAGGTGTACCATGATACCGATGCCAAACGATGACCCGAAGTTTCTCCAAATCTATTGGAAATTGTGAGGAACGCTTGAAAACTAGGTGCCAGTATAATTTCATCGAACAAGCAGAAGAGAGAGCAATTGTGGTATTGTTGGAAAATTGTTTGGAAAATAATAATCAACTTATTCAATTGTGTCGCCACAATTAAAAAATGACAACTATCAAATTGTCATCAAAGCTGATAAATTACCATCAGGAGAACACGCTGGCAGATTCAACGCGCCAACCATAGATGAAGTTGCAGTTTTTATGGTTGGTGACTCAGTTGATTAAAGTCACATGTCAAGATGCAGGAATACATCCTCTTACGAGATACTGTTATCGGCAATATTTATGAAAATTTAAACGACAATGATATCGGTAATGTATTTATTTTACCTTCAAGCTACATCGGCAGTTCACGGAACATGCAGGAATATATACAAGATGCGATGACTTACGTACGTCATTATGGTCGTCCAGATTTGTTTATTACATTTACATGTAATCCGAATTGTGAGGAAATACAAACTTTGCTATTACCAGCCAATCAATCAATGCATCGTTATGATGTCTCGGCACGTGTGTTCAAACAAAAATTAAAATAATTGATTGATTTAATCGTAAAACATTGAGTTTTCGGTAACACAAGTTGCTATCTGTATTTGATTGAGTGGCAAAAGCGAGGTTTGTCTCATTCTCACATTTTGATTTGGCTTGAAGTTAAAATCCGTCCAGAAGAAATTGATCAAATAATTTCAGCCGAAATTCTGGACCCATTAATTGTTCAAGAATTGTTTGATATAGTTATCAGTCACTCGATCCACCGGACCGTGCGGTGCTTTTAACATGACATCGCCATGCATGGAAGGTGGAAAATGAAAGAAGCGTTTTCCAAAGGAATATACGAATGATAATATTACGGATATTGATGGTTATCCGTTGTACCGCCGCAGAAACGCTGAGAATGGTGGCCAAACATTTACAACGCGAATGTCAAATTCTAGAAACCAAGTTGAAATTGACAATCAGTGGGTGGTACCATACTCACCATTGCTTTCAAAAACGTATAAGGCTCATATTAATGTCGAGTTTTGCAGTTCTGTAAAATCTATTAAGTACGTTTGCAAATATGTTAATAAAGGCAGTGATTTGGCTGTATTTGAAGTTCAAAATGTAAATAAAAATGACGAAATAACACGATACCAAATAGGTAGATACATCAGCAGCAACGAAGCTATCTGGCATATTTTTAGTTTTCGCGTCCATGAAAGAGACCCTTCCATCCAGCATCTTGCAATACATCTTGAAAACGGTCAGCGTGTATATTTCACCGAAGAAAATATTTTCCAAAGAATACTTGAGCCACCAAACACGACAAACCTCAATCTGAATTTTTCACATTGTGTCAAAAATCTGACGTGTTCTGCCAATTCGCAAAAACATTATTATATACCGATGTTCCAAGCTATTTTTCATGGAACAAATTAGGTAAAAAATGGTAGCCACGTAAACAAGGAGAAGCACATCCTTCGATCGCAGGCATATTCAAAGCAAAGACGTGAATGTTTCATTCAGCGTTGTTATTGGTGTATGTTCCCGGACCAGCTTCTTTCGAATGTTTAAGAACAGTTATAATGGTCGAGTGTTCAATATATGTCAAGATGCATGTCGCGAGTTACAGCTGCTGGTAGACAACAATTATTGCGACCTGACACTTGCTGATGCAGCGTTGACAGCCACGCCGAATAGTATTCGTCAAACTGTTTGCAATTATTTTGACAACATGTTATCCAACACAATCTTCGAGTTTGTGGGAAAAATATAAAAACAGTATGACTAAAGATATAACTGAAATTTCAGTTTATATAAATAAATAAAAAATAATTTATTTATTTATTTTATAAATATCAATTTTTATATAATTTCAATTAAGTAATTTGTAATGAAATGTAAATTAAATTTTTTTATGATCGTTTGTCATTAATTTCAACTCCCCGTTACTCTTTACCAATTACATTTGAATTTCCAAATCGACTACAATGTTTTTGTCTTTATTAGTGAATATTAATTTGACTACTTGAGGAAGTTTAGAATAACATTAATCCAACGTACTATAATTAGTAAGTCACAGCAACGCGTGACCGGGTCAGCTAGTTATAACATAATTTTTAACATTGATCTTCCATCGTATACCTTAATCCCGCCGTGCTGATTAGCGTTTACATAGTGCTTTATTGATTTAAACCCTATCGCTTCCTACTATTGTGAAAATCTTCATGCTTAAAAATGTATAGATGATTTTCTGTTTATATTGTTCATATTCGTTTTATATCCAGGTTCTGTTGCTATTTACATCAACTTCTCAACGTTTTTTTGTATAGTACTTTTTATAAACTGCCATTTTTGTAGCCCATTATGCTGAGATCTTTATGTCTTTCCTCGTCCTTGATGTCATCGTCAGATTTATTTCCGGGATTGAAATATCGTCAGTTTCGTTAGCCGGGAAAGTCATGAGGAAATGGGAGGATGCGAGGAACGGAAGGAATATGGTAATGGCCTTTTGAAGGAACCACTCGGAATTAACATGGAGTGATTTTCGGAAATCTTGAATACCCGGAACTTGAACCAGTTTTCTCCCGTATGTAAGGCCCACGCGTTACTACTCGCCACGCTCGCTCGTTCTGAGGTACGCTTTTACAATACAGTCGGGATGTATCTTTTTTTAATTCACGGAATATATCAAAATCTTTCTGATTCCTTATCGACTTCCACTGCTGTTAATTTCTTATGTTTCCGGATTGTAATATCTGCTGCTTGTTGGGACCTAAAGTTAATTCAGCGTCTTGAAATAAAAGGTCAGTTGCTGATAAAGTCATTCTAATACGTTGTGAATGATCTTGAATTTTCGTACATCACAATAAGGAATGGTACTTCCAGTTGTTATAGTTTTCCAGAGAGAGATGGCCAAGTTTTAAATCCTACAAATACTGTATCACAATTTATCCGTTTTCCATGATGGAAAGAAGTCTTCCATCGACAAATGAACTTAGAGATGAAAGTGAAGTTATGTATGCAAATTTAATCTTATAATATTTAGTTTTCAATGATAGTCGCACAATTCCATCACGATCTGCATCCCCGATTGTTCAAGAGAACGTTAAAATTTTTAATCTGTTATTAAAATTTACTTATTGTATTGACTCAGTCATAAACCAGATCTTCGGCAAGCGATTAAACAGAATGCTAAGTTGAATCTAGGCATTTTTTAAGATCAATTTTGCCACCTTGAGAAGCGGTAGGTTGGGAAGCAAATTTTAGCATGTGAGAACGAACTTGAGGTTAAAGCAATGTAAAGGTCGTACTTCCCCCTTCGGGGAAATGACGTAATAGATTCGTTCTCCTGGCTGATAACTATAACTCATTGCATAGTTCAGTCGGCCGCAGAAGTAACAGTGTTATCGCACATTGCAGATGTAGACTTCGGAGGAAACTAGCAATGCCATGACAATTTGGTTGCAGATTGATTTCTAACCAAATTGGAGCAGATGATTGAAACTGTTGTTTTTTGTTTTTGTTTTTTTTTTTACTTGGTTACCATTCGTTTTTCGTGCTCACATAATCAGTTCACTTGGTTAACATAGTTGATGGAACAATCTGTCTTACTTTTTTTTTTTTTAAGAACACCACGGATGGTTGGCTATGTGCACAATCTATGTATTTTATTATATTGCAATACTCACCTGACAATTGTAACTCTTGCACCGAGCGTGGTGGGTGAACGGCGAACGTTCTGGCCTCGCATTCTTGAGGACGCGGGTTCGAATCCCCGTCCGGGCATCCAGATTTGGGATTTCCATGATTTCCCCAAATCACTCCAGGCGAATGTCGGGATGCTTCCTTCAAAAAAATGCCATGGCCTAATTCCTATCCGTTCCTTGTCCCCAGCCCCATCCCGCCTCCAATGACCTTAGCCGCCGACGAGGCATAAAGCAATAAGTAAAAAAAAATTTTACTCTTGCATTAAGTATGGTGTACCATTAGTTTCCATCTAAACTGTCTTCTAAGATCGCGACGAATGCTCATATCCAAACCAAGGATGACCTCCTTTCGGCATACCGAGTAGAGATATTAAGCTAACCATTACCTGTCTCTCAGCACGTTTCCTAACATTCGAAGATATAAACACCCGTCCGTTCGAAGTAAAAAGGAAATACAGAGACAGAAAAGCATAAAAATCAATATGTGACGATCACACTCGGAAGATGCTAGCATGTATAAGAGGAGATAGAGCTCCATAATCCCATCTCCGTGTTTGTGGCACTATGTTTGGAGGTGGGGACGTCACCCCAAGCTTCTGAGCCACTAATCCAAACCAGCAGCAGTTCGGTAACGCAGTTTCTCCGTTCTCAAGATCAAACCATATTCTTGAACCACGTTTCTGATTGGCTCATAGGCCAGGGCAATATCTACCCCTTCCCCAGCCATGGGCCTGAGGCAGTGGCACAGAGTACATATCAGCTTAAGGGGGCACAACTTCACGTGACTTGGTTCCCAGGATCTGCCAGTGCCATGTGAGTTCGTCGTGCAGGAACTCAACAGCTCCCTAAACTGCGATCTGCCCGCAGGTCTAATTTCTACAACCCGAAGGCCACGACAAGTAGGTTAGTATAATCGAAGCATCGGAATAGTGTGTATTCCGGCGGCTAGGGACACCCACTTCTTGACTGCACATACGAACGTACTGTATATTGCTGGTATCGTTTACACTGTGGCTTCCCGTGGCCTGTGGATTTACCGGCCACGCCGGTCCAGCTATCAACAGCGGGCCGTGGAAATGAAGCCACCTTTGCTGGCAGGAATGGCGCGCTTCTAACCATCTCTCAGTCGGTAATCATCAAACGCCCGTGTAGCTGAAACGACACCAGGCAACGTGGTGGGGAGGTGGCGAGGACTAGCCTGAGGCGCGTGCTGATCTCTAGAGCTACCGCAACAGGAAGAGACTCAGTACCTTGACAGTTCAGCGTTCACGTCCCTTCCGCCCTGACCAAGTGTTACTCTCCCCTCGCTTGAACCAGTATGGACCTGAGCCTCGCAAAACGAAGGCGATGTGGCTCAGGACCTCGGGACTGCCGATTGCCGTATCGAGTACTTCCCCCTGTGGAATATCCTGACTCTGAATGCAGTTATATGACAACGGGCTGAGTGAACCTGGCGACCATTTCGGGTCAGTTTGTACAAAGATCGAATCACGATGGCTGGTACCGTACTAAGACGCTTTATCGCTTCAGCTACGTGGCCTTGTAATTAAAAAAAAAAATCTTTTCATTCGCAATAAACGTATGTTATAACCTACGTTGTGTAGGCTCTGCTTTTATGGATATGCTATTTTTCGCCATAAATAATAATTTTTTAGCTTCGCATCTGTTTTCAAACGTGTATGCACGTATAGTGAAAAATTAAAAACGTAGAGTCGTGTGATGACATAGCAGATCTTCCATTACATAATTATTATTCTAAATCAGTTAAGCATTAATACTTAGTCCTCAATCACTAACGTCAGTATGTATTGGGTATGTCTGATAGCAGTATAAGAAGATTATACTGTAACCGCAGAATGTTTGTTATTTCTTCTGGTACTGTATATTACTTTTGTATGGGTTTCTCATTAACATTTGTAATGCCCAGTTTTTCAGCACTCCTCTCGTAAGTACGTTACTGTTATTTTCGCAATTCATGTAATAGTAAGCCTCTCGTTGGTGGATTAAAATGCTTCATTGTTGCTGGCTAACGCTCCCACCTCAGTTTGGTAGGTTTCAAATCTGCACTAACTCAGTTTTCTACGTCATTTTGTAAGTTTATGGTGGTCTCGGAATAGGCTTTTTGAAGAAAACGATCCCGGCATTCACACGCAGTTATGTCGGTAAACCATGGAAAGGTGAAATCTAGAGAGCAGACGGGAGTCCAAAACAGCGTCCTCCGAAATGCGAGGCTAGAGCGTTACGACCTAGCATTGTGGGTGAGCAGTTAACGTTCTGGCCTCGCATTCGGGAGGACGCCGGTTCGAATCCCCGTCCTGGCATCCAGATTTGTATTTTCCATGTTTTCCCCAAATCACTCCAGGCGAATGCCGGGATGCTTCATTCAAAAAGGCCATGGCCGAATTCCTTCCCATTTCTTGTACCCACTCCCATCCCGTGTCTAATGACCACGACGTTGATGAGGCGTAACGCCATAAGTAAAAAAAAAATGAGTTTTACGGCACACCCACCACGCTCGGCGCGACTGCCAAAGCAAGAATTTTCATAAAAATAGAATTCGGGTACAAAGTGGAGCTGAATGCGCATTAATAATTCCACGTTACAGAAAGCTAAACAAACAGTTAATTGTGATTACTACGAGTGCAACGTCACAGTTTTTAACAAAGATTTTCATGAGGTGACATGACATTTATTTTCTTCCTTGATAAATTGCTAATATATAACCTAAACGCTCTAAATATGGCACAAACAGAAATCCAGTAAATAATGTATTAGTGACGACTGAATTTCGGTTAATTTCCTAAATGAAATGGGACATTGCTTTTCTGCGTTTGTGCTCTTGTCATTTCTTACGGATCCGCAGTACAATGCATGTTACATTACACTATACAATGCTTGAATCAATCGTATGAGTATAATTTGCAACAGTGCTGCTAGTGGACATACACTAGACATAATGCTAAAGACTACGTCATTAGACCCGAGGGAAATGTTCCTAATGCACAACAGGGAAGCCCATTTATGAAACCTGGAAAGGAAGAAGAGCAGAAAAGTGGCGGATAGAGACCTTATAATTTCGAAGCTATACATTAAACCGAGACCCATTTTTAGCCAAACGAATGTTTATTGAGACTACATAACCTATGTCTTTTACGTGTACTATATAAACATATATCATACGTGATGCAACCGTGTACGAAGAACTCATTAATTGCTTCCAACATCCACCAACAACAAACCGTTCAACTTATCTCACGCATCAGTTTCTATTCCATCATATAATGTGTGTTTTTCTCCTTTTATTTTCATCCGATTAATTTCGACATATAAGGGAGGTTGGGAAATTTTAACTGAGGTGATTTTTCCTCGCCTTCCCAGTGATGGATGTATCTGCAATGCAAATATTTGTGTTGAAGCCTGTAATGTGTTTGTGTTCTGTATACGAGGTTTGTTATTTGTATTGTGATTAAATTAAATATGATGGAAGGGAGAGGATGAAACCCGGTGACGACCAATTCAGGCCTACTCATCCAAAAGACATCAGGGAACAGCCAAGCTAAACTTTCCCATCACGGATCAGTCACCATTCACAGTTCCATACGCGAAGGAGAAGTTTGGGATTTAATCCAGGACAGGTGATTAGGAATTATGCACCACCATCCTTCCTACCATACCGGATAAGACCTGATGAAAATTTCTTCTGCCACCGGGATTCAAACCATCTAACCCAGTCTCGTGCGCTGGACACCATCATGGTGCTACATTAATGTATTAAAAAGAAAATGAAAACAAGTATTTTACATTTTTTTATCACTCTTGTTACATAAATCCCTGCTGATGAATGACCTCTAGTATGCAAAACATGTCAAGGTTAATATATACATTCAAGATGAATAATAATCGTAATGCAAAAATGATTAAATTATACAAACAAAGACAAAAAAGTAAGTAAACATTAATTTTTGCAACTGAATTTTGCAAAAGGAATAGTATATTTAATTTACTCTTGTATAGAAGTTCTTGAATTAATAGAAAGAGTTGCCAATAGTATTATCCTTAAGTTTTTCTTTAAATACATCTTTATCTTCTACAACCTGTTTTATACTTTTAGGAAGATTACTAAACATACGTGTGCCAGAATAATTAATTTGTACTACTGACAGTGATGTATGTGTTTTGTGCAAGTTATTTTTGTTTCTTTTCTTGATATTATGGTCCTATGAATTTCATGTAAACGAATTAAAATGTTCTAGACAAAGTTCAGAGAGAATATATATAATATTGATCTTTAAGGTTTTTTTTTCTTTTGCACGAATTTCTTAGTTTTACACCTACACAGTTTCCTAGTAGCTCTTTTCTATGCTATGGGTGTTTTTATACTATGTGAAAAGTTTCTCCAGAAAATTATGCCATACAACCTAATGAAAAATAAGATGAATGCTGTTTCGCTAACTCTAGATCTGCTGTTACAGAAAGTGTTCCCATTGTAAAAGTGGCACTGTTTAATTTCTTCAGTTCTAATATGGTACGTTCATACCGAGTTTCTCATCTATTTGTATGTCTAGAAATTTTATACTCTTTGGTTCCAAGATTGTGATATTTCTGTAGATTATATGTAAATCCTGCTGCACATGATTTTTCTGTTTAAATCTAATACAAAATGTTCTATTAAAATTTAATTTTAATGAGTTTGCGTTAAACCAGTTTATTGCTTCACTCAGTACTATATTTCTATTAAATTCTACCGTTTGATTTTTTTTTCAGTCAGGTAAGTGTCGACGGCAAATAAAACTCTCTTAGCCTTGTCGGATAAGTTCCCAGATCATTGAGTACAACAAAAACAGAAGGGGCTCTTTTTTTACCTCTGACAACATTTATTCACCGAACATCATTTTACATTGTACACATATTTCTGCTTGTTTCCGTTCCTAAAAAAAAATTAATAATGTTTTGTTGTTCCATATTTATAAATACACTAGCTGATACACGTGACTTCGTACGCGTGGATTAAGAATTTCTTTGCCAGAATTGAATTTAGGAAGTTATTGGCAACGAAGGATTGCTCCCAAACAACACCGAGTCCCCATAATATGACAGGAAAGTCATCATCATTCTACAGCCGAACCTGTCTCTTGAAAAGAATCAATTTCCAACATGTTTAAAAACAGAAAAACAAACGAAGGTGAGGGGATGTGTGAGTGTGTGTGTGTGTGTGTGGAGGGGGGGGGGTGTTAATAAGGGCAGCTTTATTTCAGCTTGGTCTTTTCTTCTTTATTCGGCATGAGCATCCGATTCTTGGGTTCAAATAACTTTAGCTGCTCGTGCTTTGCTAGACCTACAACTTAGGCCAGTTTACGCCCGCAAGGCATGTCAAAAAAGAAGGCAAAATAAACTGGTGCCAGATACATTTAAGCAGACACAAAGTAATAGCACAGAGAAAATCGACATCTTTACTAAATAACACGTTTTTTCTCTAAACAAAATTTACTAACAAATTAGACACTAATTTAATGCGCGAGAAACACAGCTCCAGCGACCGACGTAACATTACAGACTAACACACACATCCGTCCCTCTATCACCATTCGATAAGTTCTCAAAATTTCGGGAGTACAACTGTTAATCATACCGAAAAAAAGAAATGTCCTGTGCCCTCCCTACAGATTTTCTTGCCAAATTCCGTCATTATCGGTATACACATTTAGTCGTCAAAACGTAGCAAAAAGACAGAGACTTACTCCCCCATTTATAGTATTATTACTGCAGATCGCACACACACTGACTGCGAATCACCCCTGAGGGATCAATATAACGTGAAAAAAGTGTACACCTACAGCATTGCAAGACTACCTACGATTTGCTTCGCATTGTACCCCTAAATTTGTGATATCTACAGTTTAACATTCAATCCAAATAACCGGCTGTCCAGGCTTGAGTCAAACGATTAAAAATAAAATCTTTTAAAATCTTTGCTTCCACGAATATTTGAACCGGAGACAACGATCCAAACATTAGTAAGCAAACGCTTTTACCACTGAGCTACCTGACCTTTCTATAGGAAGGCAGTACAGAGACTTACACATCCAACGCGTCTATATATTGCCGTTCAGTAACGTTTCGAAATTATAAGACAACATGTATTATTTATACAGATAATTTTTCAACCAAATGTAGACAGTATTTTTCTCCTTGTTTCAAAGGATAAGTGTGCAGAGTTTCATCGAGTTCTGATGAAAACGGGATTTGTATGAAGAAAAAACAAACAAACAAACATACATACATTCATCATTATATATATATATATATTACTTCTGGATACTCGCAGCTGTCAAACAAATAACACTGCAGGATGTTTTATGAACAGTTGTGATATGTTAATACTTGTTCCCGCTCGTCAGGTAGTGGTACCAAATACGGCATTTGTGTATTCTTATTAGACTCTAAATTCAAAGTGTCGTTTAAAATTTCTCATATACACCAGACTTATTTCATAATTTTTCATGCTGCATGCACTTCCACACTTACTATAATTTACCATGATTTTCGTCTTCCATTGTTATCATCTGTTTGGATTCACTTTAAATTTTTTTTGTTTCGGGTTTTATGGCCCGTCGACGTCGAGATTATTAGACTTGGGAGAAGATTTTGAGCACGGAATGGGAAGGAATTTGGCCATGTCTTATTTATAGTAAAATCCCGGCATTCGCCTGTTGTGACTGTAGGAAACAATGCGATACCAAATCCAGAACCGCTTTACACAGATATTTGCTGCTTAACACCCACCCGTCAACATCATTGTCACATTGAAAAGATTTAATTTCGAGATATACGTCTTCATTATTATCTAATCCATTTTTATTTGCTTGTGGCTTTACACCTCGTCAACGTCGAGGTCATTAGAGGTGGGAAGGGACTAGGCGAATAGAATAAGAAGGAATTCAGTAATGTCCTTTTGAAGAACCATACCAGCATTCACCTGGAGTGATTTGGAAAAACCATGCAAAACCCAAATCTGGATGAACACCTAATCCAAAGTTTAGTTTGGAGCGGATGGAACTAACACTATATACTCTTTTTTTTTTTTTTTTTTTTTTTTTTTTTACTTGCGGCTTGACGCCTTGTCGACGTCGAGGTCATTAGAGGTGGCTCTACATTTCCACTGCCTAGTCGTGCATAGAAAGTCTGGCTCTGTTTTTGTTCAGTGTCGCGCCATACATTCTGTTGTGTAAACAGTCTCTTGCAATAAGTGGCACTGATTGCACCCATTGCTATTTCTGTGTAATTGCTCAAAATGAGCCAGTAAGATCTGCTCTTCGCTTTACCTGATAGAATGCTTATCCACAACGGCATCTAACGTGATTCCAAAATATTTTGCTGCGTTAACGAAATTCAGCTACTTGTTACTATCTTCCGCTGCTTTTTTTTTTCTTAATTATTTATACATTATTTCACTTTTTTTTTTGTAAAATGTTAACCACAACGTTTAGACAATATCTGCAACATCTTATGCTGGTTATGGTCTTGTAACTCTAGATACTATCACAATATTCGATTTTAAATTGTTGAGGAATTAAAGAAACTAGTAGTAAAATCGTAACAGTGAACAAATATCAAAATGGCAAAATGCTAAAAGTTGTTGCAAACAGTCTTTTGTGGTTTTACTAGATTTCTTTGTATCTGGAGGTAACTAAATAATCAAATTATTATTCCATTCTCGTTCGTCTTTTTGAAAACATGGTTTGTAACAGACTGGCATAGACTTCATGGGCATCTATCACTTCCCTCCTCAGTTTATGTGACCAAAAGTGTTTGGATACAATTTTTTCATTATACCTCAACATTTTAAATGATGTGCATTTGTTTGAATTGATAAATTATATCCACATTTTGTTCCTTTTGACTGGAAAAAATTAGTAAATAGATCAAAAAATATTCTGTGTAACATACATGTGGAAAATAGTCACAATTAGAAGACGACTGATTGCTTTTTTTTATTCATGTAAAGTATACCTACATTGGTGTGAATACTGATTGGTAGAGTGACTTTTGTTCTAAGGTTTGCGGTTTAAACCCCGGCATTGCCGGATTCTTTAACTAACGTATACTTTTCACAAAGTTTTTTTTTGTGTATACTTTGTATCAGATACATGATCTGGATTAAGTTTTACATCCTCTTTGCCTGCTAGGATTATGCTACAGTGCTAAAAGATACTGCAAAATCATGAAGCAGAAAAAGAATTATTTTTTTAGTTCAGGATTTACGTTTCCTCGATGTGCGAAAGCGTTTGGGATAAAGAAGAAGTAACCATCCCGGCATGGAAAACCGTAATCTTGACAGCAGGACGGAAATGTTAATCCCAAGTCCAAGCTTTACAGCTCACTCACTGGACTGAGTAATATATAAATAAATCCATATAAAACTAATTTATTTTTGTTGTAATTAATTTTTGAATAGTTAAACGTAAATTAACTGCGTTTATTTCTCGTAAGTAGACTCCACTTTCACATACTACAATAGTTTTTTTTTGCCATTAGAGGCGGGACAAGAAACGGGAAGAAGTTCGTCCATGGCCTGTTTTGAAGGAAGCATTCCCGCATTCTCCTGGAGTGATTTGGGGAAACTATGGATAACCCAAATCTGGATGCCCAAACGGTGATTCTAACCACCGTCCTGCCGAATGCGTGGTCAGAGCGTTAACCACTCACCCACCACGCTCGGCCCTAAAATCGTACTTCAGAATTATTAAACCAGCGCTTCGTGCAACAGATATTGTTATTTAAAGATGTAATTTTATCGACTATTTGCAAAACAGACCTTTTACTAAATTATTAATCTTTTACAATATTTTTAAGAACAACAAGAATTTTTAAGTGGTAGAGTTTTGTTAAGTGACGTAGGATTATTTTTCACCTCCATGTTATAATTTCTATTGAATGGGAAAGGACAATTACATTATCTTACCAAAATGAATGAAGTACATTATCTCTTCAGTGAAATAACTGTTTTTCTGACTAAAGCTATGGTGAAATTATATTTACCAGCTTTCTTAATTACTCCAAATCCCTTGTCTGGTATGCTAAAGTTATAAAGTAAATAACAATTTTTGACTGTGCGAAAGAAGTATCAAAATCTAAATACTGTATATTGTCTAACATAACTAACTTAATTTCTTAAGTCGCAACATCTAATTAAATTTTCAATATTATATGTTTCATTGTACTAGAATATTTTAAGATTACCGTTTATATGATAACTTTTTAAACATTAAAAACATTTTTTATAATTTATACGTAGGCAAATGAAATATTTCTCCGTTCGTTTCTGTTAAACGGTAGCAGACCTCATAATAAGCCAAACTGAAGCTAAGATTATTTTAACAGTGATCACTTGATTACAGAAAACTGTGTAGTTTTCAAAGCTACATGAAATAATTATTCAGAAATAGATACAGAAATTAATAAAAGCACAGAGAAATTCTAAACGTATAGCTCTATTCTGTTGTAAGACCATACATAGATTCGAAACCATTTCGAATGAAACAATTAAATGCTATATATCTTGAGTGAGCTTCCTGATGCATTCGTAAAGATAAATGGGCGACATTCAAAACAGCGTCACCCGAATTCATTTCCTAAGAGGCATTTCCATTTTATCTGAAAGAGGGACAGCCGAGTATACTTTCGATAAACCAAACACGCAAGCCTAACACGCATATCGTGTCTTGTAGTCCCCAATGCGCTGAGGCCACAGTGATAAAACTTCAGATTTCCTTGCTTGACACGGATGTGCATTTATGAGATAACTTCAGATACTGCTGCAAAGTAAATTATTCCTTTACATCAACAGCCGAGGAAATATGAGTTCCACTAACCTGTCTGAGTGTATCATTTAGTTGTCATATAGACATATAATTCCAGCAAAAACAAATTTAACGGTAGGAAATCGCTTTTTGTGCAATTATTGATTCTATTTCGTTGTATCCTTATTAATTACCGTTTAGGTGACACTTCCAGTACCATCTTAATTTTGCTACGCAAAACTGTTTAAATTTGATCTGATAACGATGATGAGAAATTTGATTGAAATGCATTTTTAGACAGTTATCTCTCTAACGTAGTATCATAAGATACCTTCGGTTTCAACTTTTAATATTTAAATGAATTGGAATTTCCTGTGTAGTTTCATCACAAAGCAATGATGTTTCATAAATTTTTCGATCATCTCTCCATTTTTATTTTTATTGATTTCTATAACGATTTTTGTTTATTACTTCGTGCAACTTTAGAAACTACAAAGTTTGTTGCAGTATTGCCGTACTTACAAAAGAACCGAGATACTAGTATCAAAGAAGCAGCGGTGATGGTTAAAATTGTTAGTACAGGAATGAATTTTGCTTTCCACTGCTTATACAGAAATCTGCTTGGTTTTTTCTTTTATTACCATTTCTGCCCAGCAGTCGAAGAATACTTAGCTGACTTCAACTATATTGTACTCTCATGCAGTCGTCACCGGGTACTACAAAACTAAATGTATATTAACCTGGTTAAGCTTAATACTAGCTCCTACTAGCGACCGTAAATACTCTTCTGAGAACTGAACGACATGATTTGTACGGGGCAATAGTCCGTTATTTAAAGTAGACCGATATTAACTTTTAATTGTGTTCTTTTAATTGGTTTGTTTGTGTAAAATTGTATTTTAACTCAATTTCGAATCATACAGTAACGTTATATTATTTAACAGGAGCAACCTACGACATATTTTTTCTGTTACTTATGAAAGAATAAACCTACAATCAACAATTTTAATAAATTAAAGTACTATATCATGTCGTAGTTTTGCATTACGTACTAATGTCAACTTAATAAATGTTTGAGATATGCATTTTGCATGTGTAAGATAAATGTATATATACGAAGCTGGCCGTATTGTCTTAATGACCAAAGGCCAAAGAAATGCGTAAATAAAATAAAATTATTGCCAGTCGACATAAAACGGGTTCTGCAAAAATGACGGACGATGGATTTTATATTAATATAAACAGAATTTATGGTATCACATTGATTCACAATATGAATTGACCTCACCATTGTGTGAAACCATGTCATTTCCCAGAAATTTTCGCATACGATGTAACACTATGAGTATCGTTGATTTACATAACTTTTTATACTTATTTATACCGGGCGTAATACTTTCATAATTTACTAAGAAAACACTGCATTTAACTCCATTAATAAACTCACCAGTGGAATATAACTGGTTATCGAGTTAAATCTTTAATCTTCTCTTGATATCTGCGTTGTCATTTTCTCCTGTGATTTGTATTTTTGTGTATAAATATGCAGAAATTGAAACTTTATCCTCTCTCTTTGTTCCTGTTGTAACCAATACAGTTCAATTCTAATAGGAGAGCATTAGTGTTTGCAGAGAATTAGGAAAACTTCCTTGCAGAGCTTTTTCGAAAAGCCATGTTTGTTTTAATAGTTTTTTACTTGTTCTTTTTTCTATACTACTTTTTATTTTCGATAACCGTTTATTCGATTTGAATAGGTCAGTGTTACATTTTGCATGAGCTAAAAACATTTTTCTGTATCACTACCTCATCAGAAAGAAACAAAGTGCCAAGTTCTTCACATTACCAATTAATACTGCTATGAAACCGCTAACTCAAAACTAACACTTTCTTCTTCCTAAATAGACTTATTTCAAAATTTTACATCTGTACGTTAGGGTGTTCCTCGAGCTATAACGAATTATCGGCTGCATCAAAATTTGGAAAACAGCAATTCTCATCAAGCCATTTAACAATTTGCTGCGAATATTATTTTCGAATAGTTTGGAGACAGTATTTATAAGTATTTCAACACCTGAACTGGTAACGTCAGAAAAAGAAGATAGCTGGTAATGTGAGAAAGAAATTGTATGTTAGCTGTTAGGCTATGGTGCTATTAAGCTTTGTACATCGCCAAAAGACACGGGTCTCTCCGCCAGATTTCATTATTGTTACGAGCTCATATGTAAAAGTTCTAGTAACCCTGTTACATTAATAGTTAACAAAAAAGTTCGCACACTACTTATGAAACTCTAATAATGTAAGCAATAATAACAAAATATTGTTTCATATCAATACGTTTGATATTAATCAGTGCAAATTATCAGGCTACAACGTAAAAGAATAAACTACTTAAATACCAATTTCTGGCACTACAGGCATTATACAGTTACTGATCGAGAATCTAAAAAATGTAGTCAATAGACTTACTGAGGATCAGTCGTGAACAAAAGATAAAAGTTAAGTATATATTCGTAATACAGTAATAATATGTCATCAAAAAAAATCATAGTTCTTGGAACAGCACCCAATCGATCCACTTACCATGTGTAAACAACAGTCAACACGAAGAGACAGTTCGACAAGCCAAATCGAACTTGTAACTATCACCTTCCAAAAAATACAATGATTGTAGTATAGGGAACTGAAGTTGTAATTACATAATATTAGTTGCCATCAAGATAATATAAGTTTTCTCTTGGTTATACAGAACATTTTATCTGTTTCCCCAAGAAAAAGTGATCATTCTTCTAGTAATTAGTCTGCAGAATTGCCCACAGACAGTAAACCAGAAATATCGCTCAAAGGGGTGTATAAGAACAACACAGGTAACAAACAAATTTTTAGTAACTTATTCACAAAATCCTTGGAAGCCACACTTCGCTAATATTCTCATTACATGAAGATAGAAGGGTTACTATAATTTTACTCGACAGAAGTCTAGGAGATGTTAGAATAAAATACGATGTTTAAGTTAACTCGCTTTTAAGCTATAAATATGGAAACCCAAAATACAAGATGTGGTTACAGGATGTATCAGAAGTCGTAGCTGGAGACAGTATGTAGCAGCAGAAAACTGTAAAGGAGAAACAGGAGCTATATAGATAAGCAATTGACTAGTCAACAATATTAGAAAGAAAAGAGTAAAAAATCAGTGGTTGCGGTGTTCATGAGGATCTAAACAATCAGCAGTACAAGGTAAGAACTGTAGTGGAAGACAGAGATTAGAATATGTGAAGCAGATTAGTGAGGGCGAAGGTCGTAAGGATTATGTTGAAGTGAAGAAGTAAGCACAAAACAGGAAGAAAAAGAGGATCAAATCAGTCAAGAGAATTATCACAGCAAAAAAATAAAAAAAGCATTACTACAGAACGAACAGAGTAATGTAAAATATTTCACCCTTAGTGGGAAATGATCATTTCTTGTTTGAGTGGCATTATTATCACTAAAATTTTACTTATTTTCTGCAAATAGGTTAATTAAATTTAAATACAGGGCGTTCGCCGGAAAACGCTACCCTCCCAGTCTGTTGCCGTCGGCAACTTGCTCGGTTAGTCGCGCCAGCAGTTTCCGCCACACGGCACCGTGAATCACCGCACTGTTTAACACCTCCGCTGCCCCAACAGTGCAGTGCAGTGACCCTTACATTGTTAAGAACGGTTTCTTTGCATTGTAGATAGTTTGTGACTTCAGTCTCTTATTATTCAGTGTTGTGAATAACCGTTTCTTTGCGGTTTGGCTGGTTTGGGGCTTCATACTCTTATTAATCTGTACCGTGTTTGAGTGTGAGTAAAATTATGGTACGTTACAGTTTGCAACAAAGAATATTTCTCTACGATACATATGTGAAGAAGAAGTCGTTTAAAAAGTGTCGCAGTAAATTTCGTCGCGAATTTCCTGGCGCTTTACTGCCAGCTAAATCAACAATTCTGCGTCTGGTTAAAAAAGTAAGAGAAACGGGTTCATTTTTTAACAAAAAGAGACTGTCGGTCAACCGTATTCTCACAGAGGAGAAAATTGACGATATCGCTTTTCGACTAGAACAGTCACCCAAAAAATCATTAAGTCAGTTAGGTGTTAAGGTTCTTTGGTGGGTTAATTACTGCATTAATTAATTAATAAAGTCCACCAAAAACAAGGTTATGTTGATGCTCGTTTATTTTCAATCAAAACAAGTCTGCGACATTCACAATCATAGTTGTTACAATCCAAAGATGTAATACTGACTTACTGAATACTTGAATTGAATCGAAAACTGAATGAAAACTTGCATGAATGTCTCTGTAACACTGAATGAATACTCTGTCCAAGCGATCTGTTTATATAGAGTCTATCGAAATTACGAGAATTCTTCAAAGGCATCCGCCCGATATTTCTCGATCATTAACAATCACTCAAACAATCAAACATATTAAAAACAATCGGAATTGATACAAAATTAATTAATAACATTACAAAATGATTAGAAATGGTAATTAGAGATACTTAAATACAAAATTATTTACAGAAATCCTTTCAAATGGTGGAAAATTGTTCTGTAGACATCGTAACTTACATTTATACATGGAATTACAAACTTTTAATAAATTCTCTTGCATCATTCGGTTCTTAAACATATTAAATGGTCTTTAAATAATTTTCTTACCTAAAACAAAGTCTATATACACTTATTTACAAGAATTTACAAAATAAACATATCAAATCACTTTCCAGCAAACTTTGGCTCACTACAAATATTTCACACAGTCCAATACTATTCAAAATACAGGTATTAGGGCTGTTACATAGGGCAGCGTGTGTCTCGAAATATGTTCAGAAGATGTGAAATGTGCATTACACAAGAGGGTCAACACTTCCAGCATCTTTTATAAGGTAAGCTAATGAATTACGTCACATTTAAATGCTTAGCACACAAGTTTATGAAGCGTAATTATTATGAAATAGTCCGCGGCCGACGGTCGAACAATGCCGGAAACTGAGCGCTCGCTCGCCGGGAGCAGTTTCTTCCTTGTAGCGCTAACAGTGGGTTGCGTTTCCCGGCGAACGCCCTGTATTACCACCAAAAAAGTATTGTACAATATGACAAAATTAAAGTTGGCCTTTTACAGGCACTCTGAATAAACACTCCCAGAACTATTGAGCTAACCGGACACTGTAATGTTGGTTGAGATTGATTAATGTTTTAATGAGTCGTTCCGTTTTACATATCCTTTAATGTTTATTGCCCTACAATACTTCATAGTAAACTGTTTCATTGAGTTCGAGTCCTTCTCAGCAGCAGTGTTCATTATTTTCCATGCGAAATAGTGCTTCTTATATTAAGTGTTAAAGAAGTTTTTATGAAATATTTTTCGGAGTTTGTTTTCCCTCACTCACCCATCTAAGTAGAAAATGACGTTCAAGAAATATTAAAGTTTTTATAACCTTTTTCATGATTTAGAGACGTAAATTTGTTCATACTTCCGTTTAAAGCTATGAATTTTAGTTATGAACGTTCCATACAACCTGGTTCTAAACTTGTACACAAGTTTATTTGAAATAGAATTGATTAATATTTTATGTGTTGTCAAAAGGACTAGGAATTCTGTGCGTTAAAGAAGACAGCAGACGCCTATGTATACCCTATAAAACTGAACATATATGCTGGTACACCTGGAATGGTATGGAGAAAACATTTGTAACCATAAAACTCATATCACGCATGAAAATTTAATCATTCAAACTTAATTCAAATTCCATAGCTTAAACAGATTACGTAGAATCAGAAAAATATTCCACTTTTTGTCGACATCACATCTCAACCTATATAGAAATTAACACGTTAAAAAAATAAAAATTATTGGCAAAAGGAAAATATTAAATTCATTTACAAACTCAGCAAACAGAACCTACTTAGCATCGCTCAAAACAATATGTTAAAAATTAATAACGTGGACACATAAGCATAACCCTTAATGTATTTACTTAGTAGGGCTATACATATCCACAGACAGACATGATCCGTGTAACGTAATAGTTCACAAAAAGACAAATAGTAACAAAAGGACAGATCTGTGTCATAACAAGTAACAAATACGGAAAAATAATAATGGCAAAAATATAAAACAAATAAGAACAGTGCAATAATAAAGCAAAACCTCGCAGATGTGTAACGGAATGAATGGCTATAGTAAAAATATACAGTAATTTGGTTAGGATGATGAAGTAAACCATTCAGCCAGAAGGGATTTGAAAATAGAAAACAACCATTTTGGATAAGCATCTCCATTCAGTAATTTACATGCCTCCCCTCAGCAAGGACCTATAATATCGTGATATTTTTTCTTATTGATCAAGACAAGGAGAATAATATATGTGTGGTCTGCGGTCTCCAAAGGACGATTCAAAGACGTTAAACATGTTCTTAAACATAGTGCCATATTACTGGTTTTAAACGCCCATAAAGAAAACGACGCGTATCATCACCTAATGTGGTAGTAGGAATTTGTTACGGAAAAAAATTTAGAGGAAAAACGAATAACGATTAATTATTATCTTTTTAATCGATATTTTGTGTGGTGTGAGAAAAATTCCTTTTATTTGATTCTCGGAGTATTCAGCTAGAATGTTTTTAAATGAAGAAAATTATTATGAAAATGTTTCTGAGTGTAATTTCAAAAAAAAAAAAAAAATACGTATTAGATTGACTCGTGATTACCTACGTTTCGTGTATTTAATAAAAATCCTGTTTGTCTTGTGTAAAAAGTATTCTTAGGATATATTGTGACCTGGTGCTAGTAGCTGCTGCAGAGAGTAGAGCATAAACTTGTGTTTTTTTATTGTAAATTTATGCCTCATCGACGTCGAGTTCATTAGAGGAGGGACTGGGGGCAAGGAACCTGAAGGAATTCGGCCATGGCCTTTTGAAGGGACCATCCCAGAATTTGCCTGAATTGATTTCGGGAAACCGTGGAAAATCAAAACCTGGAAGGTCTGACAGGGATTCGAACCCGTGTCCTCCAGAACGGGAGAACAGAGCGTTACAGCTCAACCACCACGCTCTTATAGTGCACACATGGGGGATCTTCTCCTTAAAATAATTTCTTCTGGATCAATGCAGTTATTAATTTGAAATTTCCTGATAACGAAGCGGCGGTGTGGTGTCGGCCATTATAACTAACACTTCAAGCAACATTGGACTCGCCAAAGGTTACCGAGTAATCAAATTCACGTCCAATCTTCAGGCGTAACGCATTTTATTGAAGTGGTTAAGTCCCGTAACGATTAAAACAGTTCACCCAATGAACGACATACATTTATTCATAATTACAGTAGCTTTTCTTTTAGCGAAAAAGAGACAGCCGGTCGTTGATTCGAACACGCGTCCTCCCGTATGCCAGGTCGGAGGGTTATCGCTCACCCTCTCTGATCTAACGGAATAGTCAGGTCTTGCACCTTATTGTAAAGAAAGAGATTTTCACAGGTGATTTTTCTCACTCGAAATTAAATACGCAATGCCAGGTACAATTGCACGAATGATGTCACTGCTGCAGTGCCGACAAATAATCTATGTACATGACTTCGTGTATCTGACTCAGCCGATTAATAGGGGAATTAGAGAATTTCTCAAGCCATTATCAGTTAACGCTGACTGCTGGACGTATTGCTATAGTGTTACCGTTCTTCCACACTGTTATAAATTTTTCACAATTTTTTCATAGCTGATGCTATATCAATCTTTACGCCCCCGGCTCTTTATGTGTTTGCTGCTATCGCTGGATGCATCTCAATGGTTTGCGATATCAATGACTTCCCCATTACTTGTGCAAGTCTTATGCCACTTTGTAACTTGAGTTTTCAACTTTCTAGTCAAGACACAAAATTTGTACGCAACTCATGGGTTCTGAAAAACTCGCGGTATCAGCCGTATATTGCTATGTCTACTATTCCATATTGAAACCATAAATAAATCCGAAAAATTATTTGATCATCCAGATTTCTTATAATTTCTGATAGCATTTACTACCATGGTTGACATCAAGTACTTTGCACATAACCGTCCTAAGAATACACAATGCTTCACGTCTTAAGGCACCAACTGTTTCTACACATGCACTACAATGAATGGATCAAAATGACCTGTTGGAGAACTCCCAGTCAATGGGAATTCCAACCATTCTCTGTTGGAAGTCGAATAGAACGAATGGTAACAGTAATTTCCAGAGTTGAAATTTATTAATATTTAATTAGAACTTCAAAGAAATATAGATATTTTACGAAGTAAAAACTTTGATTCTAGGAGGCATCGGCCAAAATATGTTTTTTTTATGTTAAGCTTAATATACAGTTTCGAGACCTGTTTTCAAATTAATTTTCAATGCTATGTGAGCCAGAAATCAAATATTTACCCACTAATAAAGTACTTTTAGAGTGTATTGCTTGAATTTAAAATCAAATGAATCTAGTAACTACTTAAATAATTAAGGTAATTTATACTACTGTTTTTAACCTTTCAAATAAAAAAACAACTAAATATGAATTCTCAATTTAAATATTCCCGCACTTTGATATTTATAGATAAATATAAATGGATGTATCTGTTAGGTACTTATAAGTTATCTGACTAACATTACACGACTTGTTGTTGCAAGAAGAATAACCTTCCATGATGCCTAAGTAAATGCATAAAAAATCTCACTAATTAGGATATTAAACTTTGTTAAAACCTCTAACGTCGGAATGGAATGATCCTTCATTTTTGGAAATGAGACTTCAGTTTTGGATGATAGTTAGAAGATCAGGATTTCTTTAAGAAGCATTTCTAAAGAAATAAATTTATTCTGTATGAATTATTCTAATAGAGTGTCTAATGGCCAAAAATAATGAATGGGACAAAATGCAACATTCTTCAATGGCTGATGACTTGTAACTGACCTCGAAAAAATGTATTTAAGGAAACTGATTTTGATATATAGTCCCTGTCTTTGGCTAAACTGCAAGATAACAATTAACTATGACTATTTCGAGGTAGATACTTCTGATTGTAGCGTACGCCATTGTGGTTTCAACTTTCTCCGAGTATGGTGCACATATTTCGTGGACCTGTTTTTCTTGCACCTTATTTCAATCACAGAAATTTTCCAAACCACTTACACCACCTAAGTTGTGATTGTGTCCCTAAATTAGAACAGTGGTGTTTATAACTCGAATGGTAGCGAAAGTAAATGCAATTGTTGAAAGATCTGCCACAATTCGGACTGTCCTTTTTTCCCGTAAGACATTTTCTTGCCGTAGCGAAAACATTATGTTGTGGGTTATCTGAACGACGACATATTTTGATGATATTGATATATGTCTTATATGGAATGCAATTTGATTAGAGTGAACTGTTATATACGTACAGGAATACATTTGTATCAACATTTTACAAAAGCACTTATTTCATATTATTTTCCTGTCTTATGAAGACCTTGATTCAAAGTTATGGCTTTGGTAAAAGATTTCTTGATTATTTAATTCTGACTGTTAATTTTGAGACTTCATAATTTAATTCCATCAAGATCACATTTCATAATTAGGAAGCCAAATGTTTTCGCTTTGCTATCGAAAGTATGAATTTAAAATTAGCTGCAATCACTAATCATGGTTATTCTCAAATACTCCTATCTCTAACAAAAACAGTATCATAATATCGCTAATAGTAATATCAGAAAAAGTACTACTTCTTTAGAGAAAAAAAATTATATATTTCACAGGCTTTATTTACATACAAATGTGCTTTGTTGACATTCCTTTGATCTGATCACATTGGCTCACTCCAGAATTAGGAAATATGTGGTATAATCCCGGAAAATATCCACTCAGTGTGAACCTGAAAGTACTGCTCAAATTAATTTCTGTATTCAGAAGGATTTTGCTACACGTTTTGCGTAACAAATAATATGAAAACTTGACTATTAATCATATGGTGCCAGTTCTTCGCCAATGATAGGTACCAGTTAAACTATCTTTCTAAGAAAATGTATTTTACTTTTCACAGGAACGATTGTGCATGCCGTGACGTTTGTTTCAAAGTTTTCTGTAGATGCTTATCGATTTGCCAAGTGGTGCATGCAGTACCCTGGACTATTGATCGTAGGAACAGCGTTGCGAAACAGTTTCTTGTTCATCTCACAGATGTCTCTGCGGTCTGGCGCTGCAGGTGGGTGGATAAACCACGCAATTCGCACACCAACAAGACATCGTACAGCGGGCAAATTATGGTGTTTGCTGCATCTAAACTCAAGGTTAGTAAACATTTTTGATAACAATGTCGTTAGCTGCATCTTTTTTCAGCTGCACCATCAAAACTTGGGCAGTTTAGTAATAATCGTAATGATATATTAATAACAGTTTGAGTTAAACAGTATTACAACAGCATGCACTAGTGTAATAAGCTCTATAAAGTTTTTCGTATTATTTTTGTGACTAAACTGCAGTAAATGTGATATGTTAAATTTTCTGTGATTCAATAAAACTATTTCCGTTTGGTGATTAGTGAATAACACCTAATAATAACATGTACATAAATATCAATTTCGGTAAGTATTAAGACAGGAAAAATTCTGTACAAGTGTTATGCATAAAGCAGGAGAGAAACAAACATGCGAAAGCTGAATGGAGTTCTTTCGGCGTGGTACAGAAGTCAATACTGACAGTGGTTTATTCAATCTAATCGTGTTGTTGGTTATTTGATTTGATCGTTCTCTAATCGTGTCCGATTAGTAGGCTGTACTACGTTATTCATTGTTTTATTGTGTTCAGTAAGAGGCTTTACCTCTATAAGCTATTAATTAGTAAATCAGGTAGACCATAACGCATTTGGTCAATAAACGTGGAAAACTCATTTTACTGAGGAAAAATTATAACCAGTAAACTGATCATAAAGTACATGAAGCGTTCATTTAACTAGTTCGATGAAAAGTTATCATTGTGAAGAATTGTACTGGTGAGAAAGTTAAACATTATTTCAAAGTAACTAATATGCATGTTAACTCCTTTCTACCATTTTTTTAGTATTTCTCGTATCCTGTATTTCAGAACTAGACTGATACCCAACTTTGTTGTCTATCTCTATTTAATTTGATTTTCTACCAGTCAGTTCAGTGAGGTGTACGACAGACATTTCGTAAATGCATGCTCTTCCCTATTAACTAGGAGGAAGCACAAGATTGCTACAAAAAACTTTACTTCTGGATGTATCCCTAATTTTTGGTATGTAAAACCAGCTTATTTCTTTTAATGTCAATGTTATTGGTACAAATGTTTGTTCCTTTTTTTTCAAACATTTTTTTTCACTAAGCATATACAACAATGAAATTTTGTTATTTATCTTGATGCCAGCTTAGTAACTTCTTCACCTTCAAAGCAAAGTGCTACGTTAAAAGGGAAGTAAACAGCGAGCAGCACTTTAAATATATGTAAGTTATTTTCTATTTTCGAATGTTCGTCACGCTAATTCTGTATTGAACTGTTGTAGTTATGTCAGCAAAATTAAATACTTTTCAAAGAATAGCTACTTAAAATAGGACATTAATTACCATACTATGTTACAGCTTGTGCTTTTTGTTTACATGGCAATTTTGTTTGTAAATACCTGGTAAAAACAATGTAAACATAACAAAAATGTTGATAATTAGGATATGAGAAAAATCTAGTTTGTGATTTAAGTTGTTTTCTAATGTCACAAGAAAAGAATTATATTTTTTGCGTGACTTGTAGACAACCACAACAGTTTTTACCCGTGTGTCACGTGAAAGCCCTCACATGTTGCTACACATAACAATGATTCGAACTGTTTTTATTGGGAAAACTATATGACGATAAGTCACCGAATACAAATCTTTTGTCTAGTGGGAATTTTTAATTTACCAATTAGGAATCTACAGGTTTACATTTCGAGAGACTGAACCGGTACCGGTGAGAAGTATCAAAACGTTTATATTTTAAATTAAAGTAAGTTACACGATCTCACAGTATAAGGGTAAGCATGTGTAACCCTTTTATGGGAAGGGCGCAACAACTCTAGATTAGTAATTTAATTGACGGGTAAGCAAATATTTGGTTACCCGTCAGTAAAAAATAGTTACAGACGTTCATAAATCCATTTATTATGGATAAAGAAATGATAATAATTTAATACCCAGTTTCTGTACTAAACGCTATTAAAAATTCATGACTACACCTCGTCAACGTCTGGGTATTTAGAGGTGCGAAAGGACAGTGGACAAAGAACGGTAACGAAATTGGTTATGGCCTTTTGAAGGAACCATCTTGGTCCAACACTTTAGGAGATGTAGTAACAGCAGAAATAGGTTATTAAAGTAATTATTTCTATACATTCTTGTTTAAATTGTAGACAAAATTCTACTTCAGTGTGTAATAAAATAGAAATGTTCTAAAACAATATCTAAGATGTCATTGAGGTTCCATGTATTCTACTACACGGTTTGGTACAGGCTTAATTTTATCTCATTAGTGACTATTAATCTAATTAAATGAAACGTTACTGATCTTATTGGGATAAAATAAATTATTATTAGGGTCAAATAAACTTTAAACTCACGGATTAGCTCAAAATGTTGAATTTATTAGCAATTAAAACTAGCTTGAAAATAATGAAGCCAAACAATTGCTTATTTTTATTGGACTTGAAATTTGGAACAAGATCAGAGAATCATGGGTAAATGTCGAACATGAAAAAATGTGTACAAGGTGTATTTTCCACACTCCAAGAAATAGTTAGTATTGGACGTTCGATCCATGATTAAATAGCGCATACGTTACCACAATTTACATGAGGCAGTGGCAGTGTCATCCATCTCGTACTCTAGTGCAGATCCTCAGATCTTGTCCTATATATATACATATATATATATATATTTCATCTGTCCGAGTGTATGTGACTGAACTCCTTCTAAACAGCAGGAATGATTTTTATGGAATTTTGTGCGTTCATTCGAGAATGGTTTAAATTCACAATTGGATCTGGTATTCAGCGTTACGATCGCATTTTAGAAATATCAGTTAAACCCGGTAGTTTGTGCTGCAACCGGATTGTTCGTCTTCTATGCATTCCTATACCATTCATCCTATTACGATGAAACTATGGTGAGTTATTTGTTGCACACGTACGAAGGTTTCTGACAAAAAAAATCCAAAAATCACCCCCTCCCACCCTTTACAACCCTTAATTTTATACGAACCCACATTTTTTTATCCGATTTCGATGGAACTTTGCACAGGTATACTTTAAAATAAACAGAAAAATACTGTCAACATTTGGTTTTCAGAAACCCAACCCCTCTTCCCCTTTCCACCACCATAATTTTATATACACACCTACAATTTTTATTCGATATCGACGGAACTTTTCACATATATACTTTAAACCAACAGAAAAATACTGTCCACATTTGGTTTTAGAAACCCTACCCCTCTCCCCTTTTCCGCCCTCTTAATTTTTGTAAACGTTCTTTATACATACCAACAGATTTTACCCGATTTCAATGGTTCCTTGGATACATATACTTTAAAACAAACAGAAAAATACTGGCTACATTTGGTATACAAAACCAAACCCCTCTCCCCCTTTCTTCCCCCTTAATTTTTCTCAATATTATTTACACATACCTACAGTTTTTATCCAATACCGATGGTACTTTGCACACGCATTCTTTAAAACCAACAGAAAAATAGTGTCTACATTTGGATTTCAGAAACACTACTTCTCTTCCCCTTTCCACCTCCTTATTTTTCTAAACGTTCTTTATACACACCCACAGATTTCATTCGATTTCAATGATCCTTTGCAAAGGTATACATTAGAAGAAACAGAAAAATACTGTCTAAATTTAATTTTCAGAAACCCAAACCCTCTTACTCTTTTCACCCCATTGATTTTTGTCAATGTTCTTTATACAAAGCTACAGTTTTTATGTGATTTTGAAGCAACTTTGCACACGTAATACTTTAAAGCAAACCGAAAAGTATTGTCTACATTTGATTTAAAAGCCCCTGTCCGACTTAACTCCCAACAATCTTAATTTCAAAAGTTGTTTATAGAAACCTTTTATCAGTTTTTTGATCGAACACTGCACACGTATACTTTAAAACGAAGAGGTTCGAATCCCCGTCCGGGTATCCAGATTTGGGTTTTCCATGGTTTCCCCAAATCACTCCAGGCGAATGTCGGGATGCTTCCTTCAAAAAGGCCATGGCCGAATTCCTTCTCGTTACTTGTCCCCAGTTACATCCCGCATCTAATGACCTTAGCCGTTGACGAGCCGAAAAAAAAAAAGGAAGAGATATGTGTTTCCTACATTATGTTTACAAAAACGCACCCTCTCTCACCCATCACCCTTACTAAACAAAATTTAGACATGAAACCATTCAGTTTTTCGCTACGTTTTTCATTTATTTACTACATGTGAGTCTGTCTGTATTGCAAATGCATCCCCAATTAAGAAAGAAAGAGAAGCATTGCAATGCATGCCGGGCGAAGCTAGTATATCTGTACTAATATTATAAATGCGAAAGTAAATCTATCTATCTGTCTATCTCTCTCTGTCTGTCTGTTTGTTACGTTTCTTGGGCTAAACGGCTAATCCGATCGTGATGAAATTTGACAACGAGATTCTAGTTGGCATTAGGATGAACAATGCTGTAAGTGTACACTTTATTTACGTTATATTGTTCCCCTCAGTAGTTGTTACTCTCTCAGTCAGTGCGTGTGTGAACTGCAATAATAATATTATAAATGCGGATGTAAGTCTCTGTTTTTTGGCACATTTTAACGACTTAATGCCTAAACAGGTTTTAAAGGAATTTTACAAGGAAATATTTTATATATATAGGTAGGACACAGATTTGTTTCGATATGAATAACATTTTTAGATTTTGAGAACTTATCGGATGGTGACAGAGCGACGGATGCGTGTGTTATTCAGTAATGTTACGTCGGTTGCTGAAGCTGTGCTTCTCGCGCATTATGTTAGTGTATGATTTGTTAATAAATTTCGTTTAGAAATAAAATGTATTATTTAGCCTAGATGTCAATTTTCTCTGCATTGTACTATTACATTGTGTCTGCCTAAAAGTTTCTGTCTTCTTTTTTGACATGATTTGCGGGCGTAAACCTGGCCTAAGGTATAGCTCTAGTAGAGCACGAGCAGCTGAAGTTATTAGAACCCAAGAATCGGAAGCTCATGCTGAAGAAAGAAGAAAAGACCAAGCTGTAATAAAGCTGCCCTTGGTTAACCTCCACCCCCCCCCCCCACATCCCCGCACCTTCGTTTGTTTTTCTGTTTTTAAATATGTTGGAAATTGATTATCTTCATTAGACAGGTTTGACGGTAGAATGATATAGTGGTGGCTTTCCTGTCATATTATACCGACTCGGTGTTGTTTGGGACGAATCCTACATTACTAACAGCTTTCTATATTCAATTCTGGCGTTGAAATTCTAAGTCCACACGTACGAAGTCGCGGGATGATGATGATGATCATTGGAAGTTTGTGTCGCCATGGCCCGCCATGGCGACACGGGACGCTATTGGGCATTTCCTGCCCCTCCGTCCCTGTTGCTTGATATGCGATGGAATAATTAATGCGAAATATAGTGGAGACCAGGGCCTGGGAAGCACCCTTACACATCCATGACACTCCAAGCCGCACCCCGCCAGGCCCGCGGAGCCATCAGTCGCATCTATGGGTGGGATGGGGGGGGGGAATTTTGGAGTGATATTTTGGTTAGTGGATAGTGGGATACTGTTGATAATTGTAGAAGGGAGAGTAAGAGTAAAGAGGAAGACTGCCACCGCAGAATAATTGTCATATAGTTGTCAAGTCAGTCGAGGTTAAAGGTGTTGCGTGCGTCTGTTTTCTGTAGTTGAAGCAAGACTATAAGTTATTATATTATTTAAACTTTCCATCGTGCAAATGCACAGTGACTTAGCTTTTTATGGTGCTGGCCCACCGAGCAGAAACCCGTTGCCCCAGCAGTGGCTTCCCGTTTTCATTGTTGTGTGTGTAATTGTGGTGACCTCCATCGCGCCACACGGCCCCATATGAGGCCCGTTAACAGCTTGTATATATATATATATAACTGTGCTGCCAGGCGCCATTCCATTAAACTGGCTTGAAGATTGGCGCGTGGCCTACCTGCCCCTATACGCGCTGTGAATTCACATCTCTCCACCTAATCGGCCGTCTCTTATCAGCTACTCAGAACAACAGAGAAATTGGGTTCCTCGTCTTCCCTCCAGGTCTCCAACATACCGCCATTGCAAGTCCCGCTAGGATTTCTCTGTTCCAATCCAGTGATCGTTCGGACTTCACCTCTTCCAGAATGTAATAACATAGTGTGAATATTAGTGTCTTGTTGCTGCACCAGCCTGTGGTTGAATCAGAGGTAGTCGCCTAGTATTAGGAAATCCTATTGCGATGTAAGACGTGACTTTCTTCCAGCTGCGCGGATTTTCACACGGCACAGGGATGTAATCTACCTTACGACCTTTTCCTACCTCAAGCTCACGAAACCAGCATTTATCTCCTGTCGGTACCCACAGTTCGACATTGGCCTGTTTTCACTCTAATACATATACTTCTTGCTATCTTTTGCAGTGGAAAATCAAGATTACTTTAGTCTTGACATGTTGTCATACTTAATACTAAAAGTAAATATAGCATTCAAAAAGATTAAAAGTCATTTTCAATAGCACAGAAATGAATAATGTAGATTGAAGCTTCTTTATTCAATGTAACATTACATAAAATGTTATCTAAACCAAAAACACCTTTAAAATCCAGACCGAAAGAGTTTTTTTCTTCGAAATACATTTTACTTTCTGAAAGAAATTATTTCTTGGAGCTTGTAACTGAAGATGACTGAGAAAATTCTATGTTTTAGAAGGGAAAGGTATGAAAGTGTATGATGTTGAAATTATTTATAAATGCAGCAACTAAATCATCTGGAAATTGCATCCATATATATTAACTAACATGAGATGTTATGCATTCCCAGTTAACAATGGAAGTTGTTCATACTAATGCAATGTTAACTAAATGCCTAGTTATCAGTATTTGGTAACATAATTGGTTTGTTAATTTTTATATGTACTGTTCTCACAAGTAAGCAGATCTAATGAATCTGTTTATAAAAGTTCCCTTGTATGCCGCATCCGATGTTATCTTTTACTACAGGACAGACATAGGTCAGAAAGGAATATCTTGTCTCTCGCCAATCCACGCGCTATAATTACCCATAGACGGATAGACAGGTTCGTGGTACTTCGTGGAATCAGCAACAACTAATACATTACAGTATTAATAATTTTATATGATGCACAATGTAGACTTCGCTCATTTCATATCTCCATTACTATTAAGTCAAACATGTTTTTTGTCGAGTGTATGCAAACCGAAAGATCCAACACGATTGTGCCACTAAATCTGTAGGTGGAGGTGAAGTAACGTTTTGTTTCAGTAACGCTTCATTCTATAAGGGTTAACTTATCGTTCTGTATTTTCTTTTTGTACTTCTCAGTGGACTCATTTTATAACTAACATTCAATATGTTATTTCTGCATCAACTAAATCATCAAATCCGTGGGGTGCCACGAAAAAAAAATCTGCTATTAGATTATCATTCTCATTTCCCTTATCTCTTAGAATACTTTTAAGGAAGCAGTTATAGAAAAAATAATTTATTTTAAAAAAGTGAATGATTATAAATAATAGTATGTTACGCAACAAAAAGTACCAGATAAGTCTCATGTTTACGACTTAAAGAATGCAGCTCTTACATATTTTCGGCTTGCGTTTCTGAGAAAAGAAAACAGTTATTGAAATCTCGTATGTTCATAACCACTTGGTGACAGGGGTTTACTGCCTGCGCAGTACGCCCCTTTCGTAGGCGTCTCAACATAACCCTGCCCAGTAAAGGGGACCTACAGTTTAAGGTAGAATCTGACCCACGGAAGCGTTCTGAAGTACTTCACACTACACAGCAAGCTGTGCCAGAGGTGAAAGTCAGGTTAATGGCATATGAAAATCTCAGAGGATTAAAACCAGGGAATTTTCTATCCCTAATCAGACGCCGCCAGGCCAATAACTGAAAGCTTCAAAGAATAGTTTGTTAATAGTGATGCACGGCCGGTTGCCAGTGGGTGGAACAAATATCCTCAATTTCAGTGTGAATCGCAATAAGGGTACTCGGATATTTAATTTTTCTTCGGCTGCGTTCATCTGTCAGAATCGTGAAAAATCGATAGTTAACTGTAGCATCCTCATCGTCATCGTCACATGCTTAACCAGTTTCGAGATGGCTGATAAAGCACCCGTTTTATTCTTTTATGGAACGAGACAAAATCTCGGAATGCCACCGCATGTGCGATTTTGGTGGTATGATGATTTTGTAGTCTCTAAGGAGATGTGTCTCCATCCATAACAACGTTAGTAACACCAAAAATTCTTTGTGTGGTACACTTCACTCCATAGCTGCTAGTACCCTGCCGCCTTCAACCTTTCTACCTCCTAAACAGACGTTTTGGATTTTTGAATATCTTGTAGAAATAATTTCGTTTTGCTATCTGCCTCAGTCTCAGAAGATAAACAGAATAAGCATTAAATTGTTCAAAATAATTTTTTTTGTGTACTGCGTTTGTGATAATGTGAACAGTAAATAATGACAAACTATTTCATGATTCTCGAAAGGGCTAGAGGAAAATCAGTTAGACACAACAAAAAAAGTTTTTTATTGATAGGATTGGATGCAATAGGAAAAGTAAGTGAAATCTGTTACTTGGGAATCAAAATTACAACCGAGAAGCAGGAGTGATGTTAAAAGCGGAATAGCACTAGTAAAAAGAACTTTCATGAAAAAGAGAAATCTTTTAGTTTCAAATAATTATCTATGAATTATAAGTAACTTTTTAAAACTCTATGTGTAGAGCAAAACACTTTATGGTAGCAAAACATGGACTTGAGGAATACTGGAAAGAAAGAAAATTGAAGCATTTGAAATGTGGTTCTACAGAAGTATGCTGAAAATTAAGTGGACAGACAAATTAAGAAATGAATGAGTTTTTGAAATGATGGGTGAGGAAAGAAATTTGTGGAAGAAGCTTACAGAAAGAAGAGACAGGCAGGTAGGTCATATTTTGACACATGCTGGATTCGTTAATTTGCTGGTGAAGGGAACAGTCGAAGGTAAGAACTGTAGAGGTAGACAGAGATTAGAATATATAAAGCACATAATTGAGGAGGTGGGTAGTAAGGGATATGTAAAGAGGTTAGCACAAGATAGGAAAGGATGGAGGACTGCATCAAACCAGTCGAAAGTCTGATGACAGCAACAATAAAAAAACCTTTTTGCACTATACTGTCCATGAAACTTGGCACAAAAAGGGGGTATTAACCTCCAGTGTATTTGCAACACATAAAGTTAATAAAAAAAACTGAAAGGACTTCTGTGCAATAACAAAGCACTGGTTTGAGAAATCTACAAGGAAAATTGAATATTTAATATGTGATGACGAGTTACCTTCCACTGACATAGGCTTCGGTCGGCGTAAACATATCATCCGCCAGCTCATTAATCCATTGTTGGTCCGGTTTATCGTACCCTTCAATAGCAGTCCTCTGTAACTTTTTCAGATTGTGTGGTTAGACCGTGCGTTCAGTAACTGTGGTATTCAGTCAATTCAAACCCCTTTCAATGGGCTTCATGTCTGGGGATCAAGCAGGCCGCTCAATACGAAATATGCCATTACAGGGAAAGAAATGGGAAAAAGGATGATCGCGTGTTATCTTCTATGAAAATTAATTCTTTTAAAAAATGCTGTCCTCAGTGAGTTGAGGGCTGTTAGTCCTGTATTGCTGATTAAGGAACAGTGCTGTGGTGTACGGCGATACCATGAAATGCCACCGTTGAACATCACGAATTGGCTCCTTGCAACAATCGAATTTCACTAAATCGTGCGAAGTAGCCTGTTTGTCTCCAAAGCGCCGACTAGCCAAGAAAATAGGCGAGTTTCATCGGCAAACAGTACCTGCGCAAGTCCACTATGATCCTTTGTTCACAATTTCTTGCCCATCTGTAAAGTCCATCCTGATGTTCCAGGTTTCACCATGGACGCCATGAAGTCGCAAAAGAAAAAATACCATCATGTAATCTGTTTTGCATAGTTTGAGATGACACATGGCGCGCTGCAGCCCCCATGACATTAACATAGCACTGCTGACAGGGTTACTCTACTCCCAAATTCACAGACGACAGTCATTAGCTGCAGTTATAGCTAGTGGTCGATTAATGTATGGCAAGTCATTATCACTTACTGTACATAAGCACCGATTTTAAGTCCTTCTGAAGGAGCCATCCCGTCATTCGCCTGATTTGATTTCTGGAATCCATGGAAAAGTGAAATCTGGATAGCCCGACGGAGATTCGAACACGCGTCCTGCCGAATGAGAGACCATAGCGTTACCGCTCAACAACTACGCTCTTTGTTTTTATTAGCCGGTCATGTTTCAAGCATATGAAGAAATTTTAGAGTGTTGAATCACAATTAATGCACGATATCTTTCGAACCTCATGATTAAGGTTTATGTAAGACACGCTTCCCAGCAACACTTAAGCATTCTTCACGTAGCAGTAAGTATAATCGAAAACAGTTTACATGCACAAGGTTTTCCTTTGTAATTGGTTGTGTCACTTTGATACTTACTCGATAATACGTTCTAGGAGACAAAATTACGTTCAATACGATCCCGCTTTTAGGTTCTGTACCAGACAGAAATTATTCGATTACTGAAAACACTCTGAAGCAAACTCAACAATCTTTTATATTGAGTAATTTCGACATGCTAATTTTCAAGGAATATTAAAACAATGTCACACCATTTCTTTTCCCGGGGAATCGGCCTGCGAGTGAGTCAGCGTAGTGGACTTACACTTGAATATCTACTTCGGCTTCTGATTTTAAGTTCCTTAAACAAACTCAACATCCCTATCGTTGGTTTTTTTTAACTGCTTTACGTCTCTCAACAGTGAGGTCTTTAGAGACGGGAAAAGATGGGGGGCAAGGATGGGGGCAAGGAATGGGAAGGAATTCGGCCATGGCCTTTTGAAGGAAGCATCCCGGCATTTGCCTGGAGTGATTTGGGAAACCATGGAAAACCCAAATCTGGATGCCCGGACGGGGATTCGAACCGCCATCCTCCCGAATGCGAGGCGAGAACACTAACCGTTACACCACAAACTACCAACTGTACTCGATTGAAGAGAGCCTCCCTAAATGCTTGCCACAATTGTGAAATCACTGGAGAAAATGCATTCGCTCCCAATGAAACAGGATTCCGCATCTCCAAGTGAGTAATTGTAAGTTTTTGCAATGCCTATCTGTGTAGTTACGCTGGCCATACAGCCATTATCCACTGAAAGCTTTCTTGCATGATGTAAATCACATTAAAGTAAATAAACTCAGAGAACATGTGGCGAACGTTAAAAAAATTAAAGGAATGGTTTCCCATTTTAAAATATTGACCAAAGGACTTCACCGGGATATTATTTTTTATGGAATGTTTTAGTAGTAAAATAATGCTATATACAGTTGTTTGAGGTTAAATTATACAGTTATTTACGAAAGGCATGCTGGAATAGGAATTTTGATTTTTAAATGAAGACACAGGAATTATAGTACGTTATTTGTTTTTTTCTGAAAGAACACCAATGTTTTAAGTACATTTAAACGTGTCTTTATAACAGAATCTATAACATTAAATAATAAACAAGAACACTTTCTTCAGACATTGTCTGACACCCCAAAATTTATATTTAAAAAAAATAGTTTTTTTCCATTCGTAGGACATGTAAGCCTAGAATAGGGGAGGAAGTTGGCGTATTCCCATTCTTCACCCTTTCTCTTTGTTAGTCATTGGATCACTTGCTGACTCACTAATTAATATTAAATTACACCCTCAGAAAATCGTTTGTTTGAAAAATCGTTATATACGAGGTACTATATGGAACTTACGGTCAATCAACTGAGCTTGGTACTAGGGGACGGCATTATTAATGCAGAATCCACGTTTCTGCTGATTTTTAAACTGAAACTCATATCTGACATAGCTTTGGTTTTTTTCTTCTAGAGTAACGTATGAATGTCAAATGCAGTGACTTAGTGCCACGCATCTAAGGAAAGGCTGGAACTCAAACCATCTATCTTTTCTGCAGTTAAGCTCACAAATAAATTGAGTAACTTTTTTTAAAAAACTCAGCGAACAAAAGAAAGTTTCAAGTTCGGTGAAGCATTGTTTATCAGCTATCCACACAGAATGTTGAAGAATCAGCTAAATACAAACAATTGTCTTTACTGATATTACTTTCATGGTACAAAAGATTTCGCCCTTCATGCAAGCTGCATGTTATGAAAGGTTAGAACATTAAATAATGAAGTGCTGCTTAAAGTTACTGCGCTTCCTTAAATGATTATAACCTACATATTTCATAAATCTTTCATCAGAGAGTGTAAGTACGAAACTAACAGGACAACAAAAAGTTGTTTTTTTTACATAATAATAGCCCACCCCGTTGGCTAAGGCGGTCACGGCTCCGTCATGGTTTCCGACGCCCAACGTGGGGTTAGCTGTTTCCAGTCCTGGTTGTGGAAGAATTTTCAATCATTAGGACTTGGCCGGCAGCGTTGGAGAGGAGGTGGTGAACGCTTCATAATCACTAGGTTGTTCACCACGTCCTGGTCTAAATCAAAAATCTCTACGCAGTGCTTATTGTGTGAGAGCATACGATGCTGTTGATTGGGACATTAAGCTTGGCGGCCATTTGGTGTATTTAGGAAGAGTAGGCCTGAAACTGCTGGTGTCTGGTTTCATCTTCTCCCTTCCTTCATATTTCATTCATTCAAGACGAAAACATCACACTACACTGAACACATCACATTCATACAAAGAAATAGTAACACTTATCACAGAAGAAGGCAAGAGGAAACTACCCCAGTTAAAATTTCCCAAGACATTGCACTGGATGACTAACTTCCAACCTGGCGTCAAAGATCACGGAGTCAACGGATATGGTGAGCGTCATCATATACATATAATAATAGTACGAGCTGTCATTACCAGACGATCATCAGTCGCTCCGGGTACCAATCAAACATTCAGATTTTTGTGTGAACCATGGCTTTCTTGGCGTGCCATTTAAATGAAATCTTTGCTGCTTCGCTACCGGAAGATGTTGTAGAAGACGAACATTTTAGGTAGCGTACTCTGTCGTTCTCGAAGTTTTGGCTATCGCAGCACATGAATGGGACCTGAGGATGGCGGTAGAATCTCGTCATTGAAAGCTCCACAGTGAACTCGCAAATTTAGCATTTAATTGAGATGGTTCCCAGAAATTAATGTCACATTGCCACAACGGTATAAGAAGTTCTGTGATGCCATTCAGAAGAGCATCTTCTGCAGGAACAGTAGCGAAGTTCAGTTTCTGAATATAATCTCATTTCACTGTTAGGGACGTTTCAGTTTATTCGGTTGGTATCTTGTAGTTGAATTTATTTTTCGCTAAACAATGGCTTAATCCGTCGTCAGTCGTTTCATGGACTGCCAGGCCTTAAAGACTGTCTAACCTCATGGAATGACGGATATGAATTTTGTGGCCATTGGCAGATAACATTGAACGCACAAGTTGCGGACAAACGCAAAACGCAGAAAACATAACATACATATTTCAAAACGAATTCTCACATTTCAGTATCAATAACGATTTGGTTTATTACATCTCTATTTACACAGTGAATCTGAAAATTTGAGATGTATTGTAAAATATACAGCATCTTAGATTTCATGATTAACTATTTGTTTTTATTTATTTATTGAGTTGTATATTTAATGTTATGGTACATGACATTGCATTTGTTACTAACAATAGGTGTTTGGTAAATAAATGAGTAAGTGTATTTTATTTCATTCTCAGTTCATAAAAATGAGAATTTATTGGGAATAATTTACCAGTGTGTCTCACTGCGCTGAGACGCCGACCACTGTATTGGGGAGGTACAACGGGACGGGGCAAGAGCCCAGGCACCCGTGTACCGGCCGCACCATCAACGCGAACGCCGGAACGGACGCCAGTTTCCACCTTATAAACTACTCATATCTCCAAAAAAAAAAAGTACACTGATCACACACAGAACATAGTTACAGGTTTCACAGACAGATGGCACTACTTCGCTTCCTCCATTAGTAAGTAGTACACCCTGGCAGTAGGTATAAAATGCTTGGCGTCATCAAAGGCATGCGGCCGTAAAATCAAAGCTTCGACTTTTACTATTTCAACAATGCGTAAGATATTCATCAAAGGCAGCCGACCACAAAATGTTTGGAAAAGGTGTTGAAGAAGAATTAGCCAATAAAGATTCAGATATTAGCGTAAGATGTTCTGTCTATTACGGGTCGACTACCCTGTCTATAAGAGTATATTTGTAGCAAACTCATGGAGATGTGGGCTGTTAAATGTCACGTGTTAGTGAAGTAGCGCTCAGGTAGTCTGAAAAACACTGTCGGGAAGTTATCGATGCTTGAAATCTAGCGGAAAAAGTGTTGGGACCACAGCCCGCCACCGGCTGTGAGAAGAACCGGTTAGGGGGCATCCATAAATTACGTGAGGTGAAATAAGGGGAGGGAGGGGTCCGGCGAAATCTCACCAGATCTCACCAGGGGGGAGGGGGGGGGTCTACGGAAATCTCACGTGAGATTTTGCGAAAAATTTGGGGACAGTAGAGCCAAAAAAAAGGTCTACAATTTGCGCCAAAGTCGATTTTAGGAGGGTATTTCGTCAAAAAAGTTATGGTTTGACCTAAAAAAAGGTCTACAAAAGTTTCGAGGGCGATTTCTAGGGGGGATTCTCACGGACCAGATCTCACCAGAGGGGGGGGGGGGGGTCCGGCCAGATCTCACGAAATCTCACCAGGGGATAGGGGGGGTCCAGAAATCCGGAAAAACACCTCACGTAATTTATGGATGCCCCCTTACCGGCAGCATGAAGTCCATAGCGGAGTCTGCTCCCAATTGTTGGGAGCCTTCCGATGTATGTTGTTCTCGATCTGTTGACCTCGATGACGTGTAGTCCAGGTGGATAAAGTATCTCTTGCGGCGGACTTGATCGTGCTCTGTTTCCTGAGGACTTGATGATCTCGTCAGCTTTTTTGAGTGAAATTTATAAAAAAGCTTCCATTCCACAGGATGTGGGACGCTCGGCTCACATAGTACAATCATCAACGCTGAATCTGAGGAGGCAATACGACTGACCCTTCTCACATCGAAGGCGGGTTCACACATACATTGTAGAAGGGAAACAGCGGTCCATTTTTAAAAAATTAAATATTTTGCCTATGAAGTGTCGCAGGTTCCTAGAAAATCTCGTAATGTTTCCTTGTAAAATTTTACACCATCAATAGTAAAATAGTTGGCTAGGAGAAAGTCTAAATAAGCACGTCAGCAGTGATGTTTGCAAATGCGACTCTGATATGTGCCTTTAGATCCAGAATAGTTAAAATTGTGGGTTGCGGAATGTCAGTTTGTGTAGTCTATTTCCTAAGGTTGGCTTCTCTGAATCCAGTCTTTGTATACTTCCATCGTGGGACGACACCAACTTTTTATTCCCTTTATACAAACACACGGTTTCCACAAATCTTGGATTTCTTATGCCAATGGGTTTTTCGGAAAGCGGGTCATTTCGAAATCTTGTCCGAAAGTGACAGTGGAAAAAACGCACTGGAAAAGACCGCATTTGATTAAATTAGAGAGTGAAAAATTCTTCCTTCTGCATTAGTCTCCATATTGCGAACACTGATACCTGGCGGTTAAAACGTAAACAAATTCCCTCCCATCCGTCAAACAATCATAGTATAATTTAATAAATTCACAAAACGTCTATAGTTATTTGTAATAATTCTATATATATATATATATATATATATCTATAAATATATATATATATAGAGATAGAGAGAGAGAGAGAGAAAGGAACTTTTCACCAGACAGTATTGAAGAGGCTTGAGAACCGGCAGTAACGGAAGGCAGGTCGCCGAGACAATGGTGGATCTACGAATTTTTCGGGGCAAAATCTTTTTGTCTGCCGCCCTGTCAAGCGTGAGGCTACCACCATGAGCAGTAGAGATTAAAAAAAATGGCAGTGATTGGGGGCTGACGATAGAAGCGAAAACTTAAAACTATTAATATCATACGCGCAACACGTTGTACTTAATACTTATAGCTACAGATATATCAAATAATCATAATTCCGTGTTGACGTAAAGACCTGGTGACTAGGTTTCTAGTGGCTGCGATTTTCGCTCCTGTCTTAGCCTCCTTAACCTAACCCGGTAGTGTTACCAGGTAGAAGAGACCTACAGTTTAACGTGAAATCCGAACCGCGGAAGCGTTGCGGCGTACTTCAAATTACCCAGCAACCTCTTCCAGATGTGAAGGTTGGGTTTGTTCTATGAAAATCCTCACCGGGATAGAGATTCGAACCAAGGACCTTTCGTTCGCCAGTCAGACACCTTAACCACTGATCCACCAGACCGCAACAGATACACTGTTAACATTAACATGTCGGTAATGCGAATTCATAAAGTTTTGCCAAAAAATCTAACTTCGTACACAACTCGACGATTCGTCGAATCTTCCCAAAGCAGATGTACCGAGCTATTGTGTTAGAAGCAAGAAGACTAATTCCTTTCTTTAGTGGCCTGCAGTTTAACATGGAATCAGAATCACAAAACGTCCCGGTGTAGCTCATATAATCAAATACAACTCCTGAAAATTCCTACTCAGCACGGGATTTGAACCGCGATCGGAGAGAGAACTTTCGGAAGTAAGCGCTGCCCGCTGAGCTACGGGACCAGCTTGTTTTGAAGTTTGCGTATTCTACTACTATCAAATCGGATAAAACAGTGTTTTTCTATTTGTTTACAAGTATACGTATACAAAGTTCCATCAAAATCGGATAAAAACTGTGAGTTTGTATAAAGATTTTGCGAAAAGCGTCCAACGTGCATATCATTCGCGAAACAGGTGGCGTGATAGTGACGGTGATGTCACGAACTCACAGATTTACCCCTGTCGAAACATCGCGTAGCGCGCCTGTAGAAGTCTGCACTACAAAAATGGTCGCCAGCACACGAATTTCGTTCGTCGCCCTTTCAAACATCATTTTTCGTCCACACTGTTGGTACCCGGGAGCAGTAGGGGAGCCGGTGCATGAATTTGTCCTTTGCCCTCGCCCTGAAGTTGACGCTGGGGAACAAATGCCCCGGTTGGTTTACCCTCCCCCTAGACCCGACACTAGGATGAGGAGCTATAAGCTTGTTGTTCGGTAGTATTGGGCACAAAGTCCGGCTTTCACGGATGGAGAGACGGTAGATTGTCTCGCCAACTGAGAACTGAGTAAACAAGCGAAAGAAGTTTTCTCATTCAATGAAGGAATAATATATTTCAGCGGCATTCAAAGACAGATGCCTCCAAAACGTCACGCAATTACCTTAGAGACGTGCGGTAATGATAAAGCCATTTATGGCCACCGTACACGACCTGTCTATGTTGCCCGAAGTCCATTAGGACTCAGTCCAAACTAGAGGATTACTCACGACTGCACCACTTCACTGCGAGCCACGCCAGGCCAGAGTGTTTTATGTCGCCTCAAGTGTACAACTGTGAGTTTGTGTACTAACCGTCAATATATACGTCCATTTACATTAGACTATTTATCACCGTTTCATTTCAATCATGACTATGAATGAGGAGGCATTCATAAATTTATCTGCCGCTGCAGTTTTCATTTAGGCCTACATTAAGAAAAGGAAACTGAAAACAGGATGGCTTTCAGACAGAAAACAAGTGACGCATTTGAATTCGGTTCAACCGCTCTCAGTCGAGCCTGCTCATTGGCAACATCAGTTACGGATGGATGACATACAATACGTAGGTCAAAATGACCAAGAGAAGGGACGCCAATGACAAACCATCACCCCTCATGAGAGAATAACTGCTATTCTATAGTAGTTAGTGCGAACGTGTCAGGAACTGAAATTCCCAACAACTATTTTACCCCAAGCTTTGGAGCGGACATCACCTTACTTCTGTCATGTGATTTTGCGTTGTCTCTCAGATTACATAAACGTAAGATCGGCCCTTGTTCTCAGGTAAAAAGTTTGATATATATAAAAAAATATGTTGGGTTACTATTAATAATCTAATATCATTTTTTATTTTTTATTTATCTGTCTGCAAGTTGTGTAGAGGATTCACTCAAAAAATATTTGTGGGATTTTGACGCGGTTTCGTTTAATGTAGACCCGTGGTCCCGCGAATAATGTAATTTTGGTGTAAAGTCAGAAAGCTTAGAAATTTAAGATAAAAGAGTTTAACAATTAGTTCCCAATCTTTGTTGGATGGGTTATCCCACTCCACTCGTGGTGCGGATATCCCACCCAACTCTCTGCTGGGTGTCTCGGCGTCGTGGAGTTTAGAAGGGATCTGCCGAGCCACGCCAATCCATATGAGTTACCCCACAGATGACGAGTTTTGGGTCGCCGCGAGGTGATTTGCCCTGATGGATCACCCTGTGTAGAGTTTTTTAAAGTTACAGCGAAGGACTAACTGTGAACTACAATTTGACACTTAGTAAAGCAAGCAGAGATATTGCTTTCATATTCAACCAATACAATCGCTGTTAATGTTTTGCTTGTTCTATTTCCGAGTAATAAAATATATAGTCAATCAAATAAAACTAAACTCTCCCATTTTAGATGCTTTTTTTCAGTAAATATATGACATTTTCTGTAAGCTGTAGATTTTTCATTCTGAATCCAAATAATTTTATTTACAGGATAGCTTTTCGTTTAAATGTGCTTTAACCTTTAGTGCTTATAGAAGACAGTCCATCTTGCTGTTTCTGCCAAACAACAATAGAATTTGTAAGTAAGTAGATTTAAATTCCCTAGTGTTTGATTAATGCTATTCATTAACTACATTAATTAACAAACCCGTGGTGTGACACTATAATTTTTACCGTTCAACCTGAAACTGCAAACAGTCCGAAGCTCGGACACTAAATTAGCGTCATCTTGTGGCGACAGACTACTACGGTTTTTCACAGGTAACGCACTACTAGGAGCAGTGAAGGATTTGACCTAAGTCTGCCTGGCAGCAGTCAAAATGAGGATAGTATCGTGACCGAGTATGGTGCGTGGGCGGCCACGCATTCCGGAGAACGCGGGATCGAATCATCGTTCGGACATCCAAATTTGGGTTTTACATTATTTCCACAAATCTCTCCAAGTGATTCAGTGAATGGCACAATGATTCCTTCAAAAGTGCAATGGCCGAAATCATTCCCATTTCATTCCCCTAGTCCCTTCCTGCCTCTAATGACCTCAACGTCAACGAGACGTAAAGTCAAAATCGGTAGTATGGTGAGCGGAACAATCGTTCAATTATGAATTTACTGTATGAAATGATTGTTCAGTGACAGGAGGTAGATGAATACTTGCCTCTTATGTTCAGTGGGTCAGAAGAAATAACGTTAGGTTCCCAATTCACCTTACCTTTTTCTTCATTCCATTTGCAGTAATGGATAAGCCCTAGTTATAATTAAAATCCCTGTATGCAGCAAAAAATGACAGATCTTTAAACAAAGTAATAGATTTTAATGTCTGTCCAATAAATATTTTTAATATACACATGTTGTATACAATATCGAAAGCAATGTTGCTTAGCAAAATCTCTCATCATAAATATTCTAGCTCCAGTGTTATAATATTCAGAGTTATATGGTGCTTACTAAGTAAAAGAGAAATGCAAACTGCTGAATCAAAGAATGTAGAAAGACAAGAACCTGCCAAAGTGAAAATAAGGAATGGAATTTTGAGCTGACAGCGTAATGTACTAACCTTACTTCATGAAACTACTCCGAAACATGTTGAGCGCAGAACGCAAATAATAAGTATGCATACAGTACTGGGAGCAAGCTGAAGCCGTCATGACTACGGCTCAGATCTTTATGACATAAAAAAATAGAGAAATATGGGCGCAAATAAACCCCCCAAAAATGGGCAAGTATGACCTAAAAATGACAAAATACGGCCAAATATTTAAATTTACTATACATCGAAACATGCTAAGCTATGCGTCATTTATTTTATCTAGTAGTGTCGCTGTCATGTAGACGGTATAACTTGCTTCCCTGCACTCGCTATACCATCGTGAAATTAAATTTCAAATCACTTTGTTGAAACACTTTTATTTCACATAATTTACGGAAAAACTTTCTGTCTCTACAGAAATACTCTTTTCCAACTCTCTTTACGTAACTTCACACTTTCAGAAAATTTTGTTTTTGGCATAGCTGTACTCACTGATCCGCTGCAGATTTAACACTGAACGAGGGTTATTTTCAAGAGTATTGGCGACAATGAGACATTGATTAACACGGCTCGACACAGGCATGCCGCTAATGCATTGTCGAGATTAAAAGGCGGGCGTAATATTAACGTATAGAGAGTGACTATAATGTATAACTTTAATTTCCTGACTTTTGAATTCTGACCAATTCAATGACAGTTTTGTTTTTTCCTTCGAATGTAATAATAGGGAGTACAGTTCTGTGAATAATTATCTTAGTTCGTTTTCTATTTGTTCCGGTAGCTCAGTGGTTAAGGGCTGCTCCGGTCCCAGGTTCTAATCCCGGCAGGTGCAGGAATTTTGAGAGTTGTGTTTTGATCATATGAGCTATGTCAGGACGCTGCATGGTTCGGATTCCACGTTAAACTGTAGTTCCCAGAGGAAAGGAACTTGCCGTCCTACCTCTGACGCAATGGCTTAGTATGCCTCCTTCGGGAGGATCCAACCATCCTTCGGGTTGTGGTTTAAGTTAACCACTTTTATAGTGAATCCTGGTACCATAAAAAAATTACTAGATTTTTCCTCAAGATATGACCATACGTCCATAAATATTATCATAATATGACCAAAACTAGGAAAATGTCCTGAATATGCATTTATTGAAATACATTTAAATACAATCAGTGTTTAATTCAGCATTACAGCTCATTAAAGAAGACAGGGAAAAAATGTCTTTTCATAAAGATCCGAACCCCAGTCATGACTTTCCAGTTTGAACCGCATCGATATTTCAAATTTACAAACTTAACACTGAATCGGCAACAATTTCTTAGCACCGAAGCATTAAGACTTTTTTAAGTAACAGATGCGGCACCAACAGGTTAGTCAAGTTATCACTGATACGACCGAAGAGAATTTAGCTGACAGTGAAATACACCTTGACGGGGTGTGCTTTACGTCAAACAACAGGAGACAGATGTCCGGCTATTCAGAGTTCCCGCAAAATTACTTGTTCAGACAAAAACACCTAACTGTTTTCTAAGAGACAGCTGAGAAATTAAACCCCTGCAGCACTGCTTCTATTCTTGTCGCATAGATTATTTTTGTGTTGTTTTGTTTCGGAAGAAAGGATACATTAACTGTAACGCAGAAAGAACAATACTGAATACCAGCGTTGCCTGAAATAAGTTGTAAACTAGTAAAAAGAGAAACAGTGGCAGTGTTTTATTAAGCAACTTAGAAAAGTAATAAGTAACAAGTGTGTGCCATGTACGGTGTCCGGGAATTGGCGCCCACTATGGAAGGTACTGCACCTCTTTAACAACGGATGGAACTGCGGTGGTTCTTGTAGCTAATGGCTTTATGCTTCGTTAACATCGAGGTCATTAGAGGCGAGAAAGGACTGGGAACAAATAACAGGAAGGAATTCGGCTATGACCTTTTGAAGGAAGCATCCCGGCATTGATCAGGAGTAATCTGGGAAAACCATGGTAAACCCAAATCTGAATTCCCGGACGGGGATTCAAACCCGCGTCCTCCCGAATGTGAGGCCAGAGCGTTACCGGTCAATCTGAAAGTGTTCGCAGGTGTTGCAGAATTTGTGCATTACTACCACGATGAGTGCAGTGCCTGAATGAAAGAAGTAAAAAGGAATACTGTGAAACTGCGTACCGGTCAGTTCAGGCCTACTTCTCCGAAAGACGACTAGAGTATCCATCCATCAACTATAAAGACCGCATATAACGAACAGATCGACATAGTTGTGTGCCCTCACTCCATAACTCAAGCATTTGATTCACAATCTTGTGATTATAATCGTGCATCACTACCTCTCCTGCCATGCTAGCTTAGTTTCCAACGATCCCTTTCAACACCGTGGTTTAATCAGAAAATCCCCTATCTACCATAGCCTAAGAGCCTCAGTGAACTCCGACATAAAGGCAGTAGAGAAATGGAGCAATCACTTCAAGATTTCAACAAGTTTCATCGTATTGAAGTTCCAAACCACGTCTGGTGGTTGAGAGGTAACGCTCGGGCCTGCATTAGGGAGGAAGCAGGTTAGAATACCCCTCCGGCCAGATTTCGGTTTTTCGTGGTTTCCCTAGATCATTCCAGAGGAATACAGAAATGGTTCCTTCAAAAGGCTATTGCTGAATTCCTTCCCATTCCTTGACTCCACTCCTCTGTAGCCTCTAATGACATCGACGTTCACTAGACGCAGTGCAGGAAATGTATACTGAAATTCTAATAACCGTTTTGACTGCTTTCGGAATAGGTATTTCTATGGTGGCTTCTTGTTAGCATGACATTGTCAACAATAATCATCCTATTCATTCTTAGAATTAATTTACGAATTACCGACAGTTATCCACGACTTCGCCCGTGGATTTTCACTGCATTTTGCGCCTCACGTTTTATCCCGATCACATATGAAGATAAAGCATAGGTAGTTTGGAATCGCAGCTTCTTGCGATTCCCGTGATGTATTTAACGAAGCTGTACCGAGAGATCTGACTTGCGGTTAGTAGCGAGATTAATGAATAATTGACAGGCCCAAGATGATTCGAAAGCACATTGACCTATGGAGCACTAACATGCAAATACCTCAAAAGCGGGGCACCTTTTGAACTTAAAACTTAGTTTTTGCCTATCTTTTAGTTTCGCTCCTGGCGTCGAGGTGCTCAAAATAATCTTTACTAACTACGCAAGAGGCAACCCACTCTGTAGATATCTGGAATCCATTCCGGAAACAGGCTACCAATTGGATAGCAACACTCACCTGCTTGAAGTGTTCAGATGTGCTAAATCTGATCGAAATAAGTAGAATGGTGTGGATTTGTATCTGAAACAGACAAATAAACATCCGTACTTTGTGTTTTATATATGCAGAGTAGCATTTTCATTCAGCTTCGCACAGTGGGACCTAGATGTGATGCGCGCTCGACAGATCTTTGGATTTTCAAGCGGCAATATCAGCAGAAGTTGTAGTTAGGTTTAAATGCAGCCTGAACCAGAACGAGAAATTGTATTCTGCATTACAAGATAAGACGCGGTGAATTAAGTTTTACTATTTAAGTTTCATTCACAAGTGTCATGTTACTGACGTCATTGCACTTTCCCGCATCTTTTCCCGAGACATTAACCTCGAGAAGCAAACAAATCCTAAATATCTTCTAAGAAGTTTCCACACTCCTTGCTGGTTTCATATATATGGAGTTCCTTCAGCTCTCTTAAAAGTTTCATACGATTTCTATGTATTTTAACGTACTGTATTACAAGAAATTTAAGAAAAAAAGTACCAGAGTTACGTAGTCAACAACTATATTAACGGAAATCAGAGAGTGGAGAGTTTACCTTTAATGTATTGATATCTTTGCCGCATATCTGTTCAGTTTGTGATCAGATTATCTTTTATTTCTCCGTTTACCGTTCATGTAGAATCATAAGATATACTGCAGTTTTAAGTCATATCCTTACTTTTACAACTATGAAAATCCCATCTAAATCGACTGGTATATTTTTTTAACAAAGAAGTCACCACAGTTTTCAGTCAGATCCTTATATTTACAACTATGAAAATCCCATCAAAATCATGATGCCTTAACAAAGAGATCCCTAAGAAACAGCCACTTACAGATTTATATATGACGATATGATTACTGTTTGGTATTGTGCCTATTTTAGTTTCGAGTTCTATTAAGGTTTTTTCTATCAACTCCTCTTAGTATCACATAATGTTTCATACATCTGCTGAAATCGGTCATTACATGAAGCTGCGGACGATTTGAATCAAATCGGATGAATGAAAGATATTTTTTACGTTTCGCATTAATTACGAGAGGTCACAGAGCTCATTGTTTATGTGCTTTCCATGAAATATTATGTTGCCTTAATATGACATTTGCCACAGACAGTGTTTCTTTCCTGCCAGAACAGATGAATACTTTGATCACAAGCCATCCTAGGATTCGCCTTTCAGTGACTTTCGGAAGGTGTGTAAAAAGCGAAATCGGTAATGCCGAACATGGAGATCGAACCCACGGCCTTCTGAATATCAGGCCTAGTGTTACAGCTTGGCATTCGAGAGGAATGTTGGGAATGTACTTTCAAAAAGCTGGAATTACATCGCAGTCGATGAACCACAAAGCCCTAAACTTAAAAAAAAAACAAGCCTCCCAATCCAATCGTGCATTTAACTGTTTTACTCTCTTTCGAACTCAAATTCAGAACTGTATTTTCTGTATTTTATCGGAAGATAGGCTAAACATCGGAAATTATACCGTTTCACCATAATATGTTGAAGATTAATGCAATTTTAATGCTCTCTGCGATGTTTATAATTAAATTTTATTTAAAGGATACAATCAGAAGAATTGACAGCCTCAGTCCAAACAGAGTGTGGGAAGTAATAAGAGAAAAATCCGAAGTAGATAGTGGAAAGAGTAAAACGTATGAGAGTAGCGAAAGCTGTGTCAAAGAGGGAATGAATAAGATCTGATGGTTTCAGTGGAAAAATGGACTAAAACAGGAAAGTGCCCTCTGCCCCCTGTTATTTATAGGGTTATCATGTCAGGAATATGCATTTATATGGTATATAAAATACATTTAACTATAATTAGAAACGTTTATTCAGTGTTTAATTCAGCATTACAGTTCAAAAAGAAGGCAGGAAAAAAACTATGACTTGTCTTAAAGATCTGAACGCCACTGATCACTGCCTATCTCTACAATTCTTACCATCCACTGTTCCCTCCCTAAACAAATTAACCAAGCCCACATGTCCTGTCTCTTCTTTCAGTAAGACTCTCGCACAAATCACTATCTCGTACTTTATCAGTTCACTTAATTTTCAGCATCCTTCTATAGCACCACATTTCAAATGCTTCGATTTTACTTCCATCCGGTATTCCTAACAGCCTTGCTTCACTACCATAAAGTGCTGTGCTCCACACCTAGAGTTTAAAAGTCCTTTCCGGTCCAAGATTTATATTTAAAACCAAAAAACGTCTTTGGTTCAAGAAGGCTCTTTTTGCTAGTGCCATTCTCCTTATAACATCATTCCGCTTCCATCAACAGATTACATTTTACTTCCTAAACAACAGAATTCAATTATTTCTGCTGTTGCATCCGATCCTATTTTTATATTTAATCTACTATTATTGCTATCATTTGCTAAATTGGATAACTTTTGTTTGGTTTTGGTTTATATTTAGCCAAAATCTTCCTTCAGTTTTTTATTCAAACCATACAGTAATTTCTTAAGATCCTACCGAGCGTAGTGGGTGAGCAAAAACGCTCTGGCCTAGCATTCGGGAGGACGCGGGTTCTAATTCCCTTCCGGCAATCCAGATTTGGATTTAAATCACTCAAGGCGAATGCTGAGATGGTTCCTTTAAAATGGCCATGGCCTAGTTCCTTGTCCCCAGTCCTTTCCCGCTTCTAATGTCCTCGACGTCCAGGACAATTTCATCAGCAAATCATAGCATGCTGATGTTTTCTCCTTGAACACTTAAGCCACATTCAAATTTTTCCTTCATTTATTGCTTTCTCTATATAGGCCTACAAGTTGAATATTAATGGGGACAGGTTACAACCTTGTCGCACACACTTTTCTTGGCTCTCATGATTTTCTAATTTTATTACAGCCTCTTAATTCTTATATAGATCGTAAATTATTCTTCTATCTCCATAATTTAGATCTTACGTCTTTAAGATTTTGAAAATTTTTCCCCGCCTAGCATTATCAAAATTTTCTAAATAACTAACGCCATAAAAGTATCATATTTTTATACGCCCTTCAAATATTGATCTTAAAGCTAGATTTGCTTCTCATGTACCGCGGTTTTTCGTTATCACAAATTGATCATCGCCTACTGTCTCTTCCACTATCCTTTTTATCTGTATATTATCTTGGTCGGTAATTTTGAAGCATGTGATCTTAGAGTGCGATAATTCTCAGATTTCGCAGCATCAAAGAATGTGTAGATGATACTTTTATTAAAATAAGTTGGAACCTCTCCTGTTTCGCAACTGTGTGATGTCAGTTTGAATAACTTTTTAGTTCCTTCTTATCCTATGTAATTCAGAAGTTCTGCATTAACTCCAAAACACATACGGATTTAAATAGAAACTATTTATTATAAATGTTTGTGATATTATTACTGCCAATGCAATAGAATTTTATCCGTTCGTTTATTTGTTTTTCCGAACGCATTTAACTTATTTCACAGTATCATCATCAGCGGTTTCCACTGTGATCTGTGTCTATATAGGGTTATTCTATTTCATTTTTGTGCATCGAAAATATAAATTATGTTCTAATTACATTTTCTATTTACTTTAGTTTACTTCCATCCTTTACTCTCGGCGTCAGTGGTTATTATATAGCAGGTTGTGTTCTTCTGTGTTTAATTATCATGTAAGATTTCACTACTTAGTATATTTTTCACACGCTGTATGCTTTTTTCTATCTTTAGATTCCATAACGCTCTGTGAAGTAGTTTTATTTTTCTGTGTGTCTTCAATTAGCGCGTATTTTGAAAATGTATATGTTATATTAGATTGTAGGGATTTTGTGTCTGTCCTTGTTCACAGCGTCTTTACTGTTTTGATGGCTGTATTTTTTATGTTATTTTGAATAATTTGTATCTTGTCTAATGCGTTAGGTATGTGTATTCGTTTACTACAATTTTTCCTTCTCATAATGCTAGTTCTCCTGGAATGTAAGTATTTAGTATTTTTCGTTTATTTTTGTTTATTGTGAGTATTTGCATGTCAGTGGGAATATTTGTTGTTTGGTGGTTGTGTTCGTGAATGATTCTTCCCCACCTTTTCCCACGTTTACTGACTTTGATGTATTTTACTCATCACTGGCATGGTCAAATTTGGAGCTTTAGTTTTACGGCCGTATGCCATTGCTGACGTCAAGCATTTTATACCCTCTGCCAGGTCGTACTAATAGACAAAGTGAAGTATAGCCATCTGTCTGTGAATGTGTAACTATATTCCGTGTATGATAAGTGTATTTTTTGTGAAAAAGATTGCGGAGCGTCCCGGTATTTGCCTTGAAATCTGTGTAAAACTGTACGAAAACCACAGTCAGGACGGCAGGTATGCAGTGCCTGCCCCGCCAACGTCTCAGAGTACAGAGCCACACTGGAGGGTTGCAAATGTTCAGCAAATGTATAGTGGTTATTGTGCCCTTAGATGTTGCTTGTAATTTGTTTCGAATTTTCTACTTATTTGATTAATCTATTGAGACATTTTAAGTTAGTCTGCATTGTCCTTAGTTGTGAGATTTATTGATTTGTGTGTTATTTCTTATGTTTGTTTGTATTTATTTGTCTGTTATAAAACACTATATAATTATATCACGACAAAAACATTCACTCACACAAATCCAACTCCAGATAACACACCACATTCAAAACGAAATAAAGAGGAATATCATGTAATAACGTACACACACAATTGCAAACATATGAAAAAACAATTTATCAAAATAGTATTTAGAACAGACAACTTAATACAGAAAAACGTAAAACAGATAACATACAAACCAATAAATTTGACAACTCAGAAAACAAAAATAACCTACAAACCAATTAATTTGACAATTCGGGAATATACAATTAAATCACTATTGTTGTATACTACAAACACATTAATCCAAAAATTAATTTTGACGGAAAAAGCTGAAAATTTTTTAAAAAGCTTGAAAATTAAGAGATAACTATCAACAACAGAAATGGAGGGGACTACTGAACAAAACGGTTTATTAGCAATAAATAACTTTGAGAAAGTAGACCATCGAAAAAAGGTAAAAAACTGATATATGTATAACAGGTTGCAGGGAACAGATTCTTTTGATATTTTACAAAATCTAAGAATCATTACAGCGGCTAGAAAGGGTCAAAAGGACAAAACCGGGTTTTTGAGGTTTTGAGTAAAATCGTCAAACTGATTGAATTACAATTTTGCATAGGGATTAAGTATTTTTTTCCTGAACTTCCTTGTATTCCACTTTGACCAACAATGACTTCTAAAAGCACTGGAAGGGCAAAATCACATAAGAAGCAGCGATCGAGAATACATAATTTTTTTTATTTTGTTCGAAATATTTTTAAAAATTACAGATTCGTGTGATATTTTGAAAATAAATGGTATATGTCTTTAATTTGCGGCCGAAAATAAAAGTTTGTTCTTAAATCACTCCATTGGGACGGAAAAGTTCAAAAGGTCTAAGTCGATTTTTTGAGGCTGTTGAGGAAACCATCGAATATATTTGCATACTGATTAAAAATTGTATTAGTCAAGATTTTGTTTTCCACTTTGGCCTTACTGACCTGTGAGAGGGCAAAAGAGAAAAAACTATAAATTTTGAACCAGTTTTTAAAGATTTGTTTTTATTATTATTATTATAATTATTTTTTTGGAAAAAGGTGAGAAGTAATATCTGGGAACATGACATAAAAGGCTTGGAATAAATCCTAAGTAGCTGCAAAAAGTACTCATAGCTTATAGAAGTGGCAATTTGAATAGTAATCTATACATTTTTTTTTTTTTATAACAGTTTAACGTCCCTTTTTAACAACGTGGTCTTTAGAGACGGGAAAGGATGGGGGCAAGGAATGGGAAGGAATTCGGCCATGGCCTTTTGAAGGAAGCATCCCGGCATTCACCTGGAGTGATTTGGGGAAACCATGGAAAACCCAAATCTGGATGCCCGGACGGGGATTCGAACCGCCGTCCTCCCGAATGCGAGGCCAGAACGCTATCCGTTACACCACCACGCTAGGTACTCTATACAAATTGTTTTGAATTCTTCAGGGAGATCATCATATTCCTCTTTGTTCAACTGATCACCAATGAAATCAGACAGGCTCCCTGCATTATTTCACCGAGTGTGGTGGGTGAGCGGTAACGCTCTGGCCTCGTATTCGTGAAGACGCCGGTTCGAGTCCCCGTCCAGATGTGGGTTTTCTATGGTTTACCCAAATCACTCCAGGCGAATGCCGGGATGCTACCTTCAAAAGGCCATGGCCGTAATCCTCCCCGTTCCTTGCCCCCAGTCCTTTACCGCCTCTAATGACCACGACGTCGAAGAGGCGTAAAGCAATAAGCAGAAACAAGTATTATTTATCTATCACTCACCAATAAAGTTACAAGCAAAAACAATTTTTGAAGTAAAAATAAAATGAAACCCTAGTTTATGAGCTAACCACTAATAATAGTGTGGATTAATTTGTTTCCGAACGTTACCATACAACCTCTGACCAATTAAGTATCTTATTGGCTTATCCACACCAGTTGAGGTAACAACGTGTTACTGAATGAGTAAGGCCCAGTCACGTTCGAACACATGTCAGCGCAATGCTCACTTTAGTTTAATTGACTATAGTTTATGGCTTATAACCGCCAATCAAATGGAAGGTATTATCGTTAATTGCAGAATGATAAACGTGTCTCCGAGTGTAATACCACTGAATTTACTAAACACATTTCCTGGAATAAATATTTAAGCGCCCGAGATACATTGTAACTGGCTCCTAACACATCAAAATACAAGTCTCACATAACGATACTTAAATTCGCGCCAAGCAATGCTTACTCAACAAAATAATCGTTCCCGCTCAGCTGTGCTGGCCAGGCCAAAGATTGTTTCCATAGTACGAGTAGATACCGATAATAATATTACGCTACCCAGAGACTACACAAACTACAGTTAGTGGAAACACTATAAAATATAAATCAAATTACTAAATGTTAATACAATTATTCATGATACTTATAATTAATCAAAGCAAAATAATGTAATTATTTAAAAAATTTCTGGAGGGTTGTGAGATAGTCACAAATTTAAGCTTCGAAAATCAAAAACAACCACTTGTAATTTTTAATTTTTTTATCTTTTTCAAGGCCGATAATCAGTAAAGGATGGATGAAATTTTTGAAGAAGGCAATGATTAGCAGCAAGGTGGAAGGTGAGGACAGCACGCAGGTCGCGCCAGCAGTAAATTAACAAAAAATTAAGACATCCCCATCATACAAAGTGATATTGGCGAGTATGTATTCAGTTTAGGAACTATTCTAAAACATGGCAAGGATTCGTTTTTGCACAAGGATTTGATTGGCACAGACTTTAGAAAATTAATCTGCATCTGATTTTAGGCACGAGAGAAGATTTTTCCAGTCGTTACAAGAAAGATTTTAATTAATTTAAATTGCATCTTTTAACAATAAATGGTACAAATCAATTAAATCACTGGAGTATCATCAAATTTCACACTTCTCAATAAATTGGTAGATGTAAAAAAATTCTAAAAGTATTTTCAGCTGGTAACAACAGTACACAAATAAAGTCTTATATAGTATGTTGTCGCACGGCGTTCTGGTGAAGATGAATTTGACCATTGCTTCCGAAGCACCTACAATGACCCGTTTTACACCTTCCTTTCTAGGCTTTCAAAGGCTCTATATACCGGTACGTTTTCTAGTAGCCACTACGCATTCAGGAGCAGTCATAACGAATTTCGCATTACAAACACAGACGATGAAATTGACTTTTCCACTACCATTTTCCTTATTATATGGCTCTGGGAGATAGCCTCCTGCTGGGGACCGAGCTTGTACAATGTTGGTTTCGTCGAGTTCAGAGCTGTACCTGTTGCCATCGAAGAAGGATTATTATTATTATTATTATTTTTTTTTTTTTTTTTTTTTTTTTTTTTGCTTCGAGCTTTATTCCTTGCTGCCATTGATGGTATTCAAGGCGAGCGAGCATTGAGGCAAGTAATGTGAAGGAGTTCTGCCACGTTCTTTTGAAGGAACCACACCGGCAACCACCTGGAGCAATTTTAGGGAAACCATGGAACACCGAAATCTCGATCACTGGGTTGGCATTAAAACCCTCGTCCTCCAGAATTCACAGAGATGAAATATTTGAATTCAAATAAGGCAGTTGGAATTGATGAGTTTTCTGCTAGAACTACTAATACTCCTTGGAGAAAAAGTAATCCAAAGATGATCCAAACTAATATCAAAAAGTTTTTACAAAAATGGATTTCGGCATCTTATGCCATTCATCCAGCCAGATGTATTTTTTTCTAGCTAATTGGACACATCACAGGACGGACAGGAAATTTACAGACACAACACTTCAACACCCATGTCCACGGCCGGACTCCAGCCCCTAAGCTACCGAGGCCAGCAAATATCAAAAAGTTACAGCACTTCATACAACCACAAAATGTTAATTTTGTAAATTACCACACAATATGTCTATATAGCAAGCTTCAAAATGATTAATTACCGTACTATACAGAATAATAGAAAGGAGAGATATTGGCTGATGATCCCTTTGGGTTTAGGATAATCAGGATTACATGAAGGGCAAATCTGGCATTAAGATTAATTCTGAAAGAGTGGATAAAGAAAAACAACGATACTTTTATAGTGTTTGTGGACTTAGATAAAGCTTTTGATAATGCTAGATGGGATATAATGCTCAAAATATTAAAGAAGTTATGTCTAAAATATCAAGATAGAAGAATAACTTACAATGTGTATGAGTATCAGATCTCAATATTAATATTAAGGAAACACAAGGTACAACCATCAGTTTAAAAGAGTATTAGACATGGTTGTATTCTGCCACCACTAATATTCGACCTGTATGTAGAAGAATCAATCAAGGTAAAAAAAAAATTAAATGTGGCGTAAGTGTTCGAGGTGAAACAATCAGAATGCTGCGATTTGCTGATGACATTGTCAAATTCTCACAACAGAGTGAGGATGATGAGAAATGACTGAATAGCATGAACAATATATAGAGGGAAGTATTTTTGTCTAAATATAAACTAAAGTAAGACAAAAGCATTAAATCTACAGAAATGATAACAATAACAGATTAAATATAAACATACAATCAGATATTATAGGATAAGTTAGTGAATTATATTACTTCTGAGGTAAAATTACAACTGATGGCCGAAACATGAACAGTGTTAAAAGCATAATAGCACTTGCACAGAAACTGTCCTGAAAGAGTTTTCTTTTTCCCCCTTGGGTTTTCACTACGTTGAAGTCGAGATTATTAGAGGCGGGAAAGGGCGCAGGGCAAGGAATGGGAAGGTGTTCGATCATGGCCTTTTTAAAGGAACGATGCCCGCATCATACTGGAGTGATTTTGGGAAATAATGTAAAACCCAAATCTGGGTGGCGTTACCGCTCACACACCACGCTCGGTTTCCTAAAAAAAAAAAAAAAAATTAATTTCAAATATCGATCATCGTCCAGAAAAAAATTTCAAAAACTTTATTTAAGGAGTAGTAAATCTTGTGCTTTTGTAGTACCAGAAACAAGAAATATTTAATTATTTGAAATGTGACGCTATTGAAGGATATTTAAAGTGAACTGGACAGATAGAGTCTAAAATGAACGTGCTTTGGAAACGTTGGACGATGATTCAAATTGGTGGAAGAGTCTCAGAGAAAGAACAGACAGAATAGAGAACAGCTTTCTAAGGTACGCGGTATTGGTTAACTTGTTAGCGGAGTGAATAATCGAGAGAAGGAAGACAAAGATTAGAATACGTGATGGAACTAACTGAGGACGGAGATTGTAAGTAGGATTTTGAGATGAAGAGATTAGTTCGAGATAGGAAGATATGGAATATTTCATTAAAACAATCGAGTGACTGATGACAAAAAGAGAATAAAAAATCAATGAATTAAAAGAAAACCATGTCCAAGACCACTCAACATATTTAAATCTGTGTACCAATTGCTCCATCTTCCACTACAGCTGTTTCGTTCTTGTATGGCATCTCGAAATTATTTATAACTTAACACATTGACTGCCATGAGGAAACTTGGACTATGTATTGCTATGCCACATGTGAGCCATCATTGGCTCACGTGGCGGTCAATGTGTTAAAGCCGCAGTGCAAATAAAAAAATTGCAATGTCATTAACCTGTCACTAAAAACAACGATCTAATGAAGATTTTGATTCAAGCAGCATCTTTGCTCTATATGAAGCGATAAATTATTTTTTACTATTTAACTTTCAAACTGGACACCATAAAATACGTGAAACATCCAAGCAGGAACACAACAGATACAATAACGGGGAATATAATGCAATTAAGATACCCTTTGTAGTTAACAGGGAACACAAAGGCAGTTGTTGAATCTTTAGAATGACATAGGTATAGGAAAATTTCAAAGCTGAAGGTAATGATCAGGAAGCAGCAAGAACTGAATAGGACCCTTTAGGCTCGCCTAACGGAGGTAGGAAGGAAAGATGGTAAATTAAGTGGACAGAAAAACAAAGGTGGTTGGGAACTGGCAGCAGGTTGCAGAAGAAATACGGTAAGCAGGATGAAGATGTCAGATACTTCGTGAGAAGTTTGAAGAAGTAAATTTGTCCTGTTACCGGGGGGGGGGGGGGAATCTTCTGGTAGGTGTTACTCGTGACAGATGCTAAGTCTCACTTTTTCGGGATTAGTTACGCACAGGATACCAGGTGACAAGCATTTTTAAACGTAATGCAACACTTGGTCAGGTAATGGAGTATATAGGATCACTCTGTATGGGTTTCACAAACGAGCCTTAGATAGTGGTATCGGTGGTGCGGGGAAATAATTTTTTTTTAAATGGCATTTGGCAACGGAGGCCATACAGCCAGCTCAAGGTAATTATAATTGCTTTCAGTGTATGGACGCCACAGGACGGACAGGACATTCACACAGACACACAACACTTAACATCCATGCCCGCGGCCGGATTCGAACTGGCGGCCTTCGGCACGCGGAGCTAGCACTCTAGCCCCTACGCTACCAAGGCCGGCAATAATATTGTTAGAAATACGGGTTATAGCGTAGAGATTGAGTTCAGGAAGGTGGTCAAGAAGGCACAGTAAACCAGGATAGAACTAATGTTTTTCCTGTGTCACTTTGTTCGGCCGCAGTTAAGCGCAACTGTGACGTAGTTAAACTCAGAAGAGGAGGCATTCGTGGAAGAGGTGTGGAGTCTGTCATGTGTGTTGTGCCTATGGACACCATCGGGGAATGGGGTGTCAATAGGCTTGGCCTACACCTAAATTGAATAGGACACTTTCTGTGCTGGTTGCTGAAGCTGAAAGAGAGCCCACTTCCAGTTATGATAAGTTGCACTTCCAGTTATGATAAGTTGAGGACAGTGGTCTTTACCATTTACTGGTTATAGGCTGCTGGTGAGGGGGTCAAAATAAGTAACTGAAGGGAAAATAGGCGAAATTAATGAAACAACTGAAGTAAATCAAAATAAATAGAAATTAGGCTTCGTATTATACCGTCATACTGTTATAGGGCTAAAATGAATCAAAAACATTTCAATTAGGCCTAAAGGAGAGACGCTCATGTTACAGGGATGCTAGAAACTAGATGGGAAGATGAGATATTCGAACATTTATGGATAAGAGTGGGAAAGAGTCTAGTAAGATATATATATATATAATGTGGTTAGTATTAATGCAGATATATTAAATATACGTGGATACGACAGTCTAACGCACCTTGAAATATTATTTTGATTGAGTCTAGAGAATTTCTGCATACCAACCACTGGAAAAGTAAGAAATAATGACAGGAGACAATAACGGTTGAAAATGATATTCCGATTAGTATGACTTCAGTGATAGATATGCCGATAGAGAGCATTAAATGTGACTACATCAAAATTTCTGTGGAAAATTGTTTGGAATTCAGCAATTGGGGCTTATGATTGGTTATTTATATTAGTTTACATTTTTTGTTTGATAAGTGTAAAATATTGTATCTAAAATGGACTAGGGAGACAAGTGGATGGTGTAACATTGGATTGCTCTTAATCACTTGATAGAGTGAGACATGAAATAGTAAATCAGGTAAAAATAAACCTTTGTGTGTGAGTGAAAAAATTACTTGTCGGTTGGATGAATTCTCAAGACGTAGGAAGCGAACTGTTGGATAGCGAGGAAGAAGTGGCTCAGTGGTCCTCGGTTTCTAGTCCCTGTCTCGGGCACTTAACCCGACCTTCACCTTTGGCACTGCTTGCTGTATAATGTGAAGTACGGCAGAACGCTTCCGTTGTTAGGTTTCCACGTTAAACTGTAGGTCCTCTGTACTCGATAGTATTGCCGGGTTAAGTTACGGCGCACAGTCGTGAGCAGACCGTCGTACGGGTAACATCGCCTCCGATACGAGGAAGTAGTGTGCGCGATCGCGGGTTGACTCGACGGCAAGTGCCAACAACCTAAACAGTTTTTCAATTTCGTGTGGTGGACAAGAAAAGTGAATTGATAATCAAGGAACAACTAATATAAGTGTTAAGTGACATTGGCCGCCATGTATGGTGGCCAGTGTGGTGAAGGCGGCTACGAACAGGTACAGCCGACGCCGCACATACTTTTATATAATGGAGGTAACGTGAACATTGCAACAGAAAATATCTTAGACAGTCAAGTGCCATCCCTACCTCACAACACAAGTGAAGATGGAAGGGAAACGAGAAACATTATACAATCGTCATTCGAAACCGTCAATGTACCATCTTTTGCTGCTAATCTTACCAGTGACCAAACGAGACAACAGGAACTACGACTTGTAGGAGAGGAAGAAACGACCCGCACCTGCAGCCCAGAAACGCCCCAGCACACCAACAATCGAAGACATCAGCAACAACTGCAACTACAAAGTACCAAGAACAGCAGAACAGCCGAAACCTACAGACATCAGTATGGAGGACGTCACCAGCTAGTGACACACAGCAAAACCAGACTACAACCACAACAGTCAGCCATGATCAACAGGTAAATAGCGCAACGCCAGTGATCTATGAAAACTATGACCTAGGGCCCTACTATGTGATTGTAGAAAGTGTCGATAAAAACATCAGTAGACTGCATCCAATGGCTATAGGTCGCCTCATTAACTCCCTCTGCCGTGATACAAATAATCAAATATTACAGATAACTACAGCAGGCCGTAACCGTGTCAAAATTGATGTGAAATCGGTAATAGCAGCCAATTCTATGATTCAAAGCTCAGTCTGGAAGCAGAACGGTTTGCAGGCGTATATCCCATACTCGTGCACCACACAACAAGGCATCATTAGAAACGTAATGACAGAATTATCAGAAGATGAAATTAAAGCGGTAGCGCGATGTGAATACAGGGTGATAACGTTAAACGATTTGCTAAGAAAATGGTAGCAAACGGTCAACCTACAACAATCCCACTTCCAGTTTGCCTGATCACTTTCAAATCGACAAAGACGGCCCAACTATGTTTACATACACGGTGTCCGCTGTCCAGTCGAACCATACATAAAACCTGTTATGCAATGCTTTAACTGCCTGCGCTATGGTCACCTGAGCAAGCAATGCAGAAGTAAAAAAAGATGTGTATTCTGTGCTGGTGCACACGACGACAAAGATTGTTGTAACCAAAACAACCCCATTTGTATCTATTGTAATAGTGGCCACCCATCTAATGAAAAAAGATGTCCTGAATATGAAAAACAAAGAAGAATCAAACAGTTAATGGCGTACGAGAACCTAGACTATAAACAAGCCCTTAGAAAGATCAACGCCGGTACGTATGCCGGTGTACTAGCAAGACCGGCCGCAACCACTCAAACCACGGTCGTAAATTCGGCAAGTTACGAGCAAAGAACCCCCATACAGGATAACTTAAATATTGCCACAGTGCCTGTAGGGACATCGCAACAACAACATCAACTCCACCAAGAACCACCTCCCCAGACGACACAGTTGGCCACCAGCCCACATGGCATGTTAACAAACATGCAAATAAATCCAATGCCTTCTAACCAGGCAGAATCCCCCTTAACGGAAAGACATAATAGGCACTACAGAGCAGGAAACAACTCTAGGGATCTATCTTATAAAAATTATTGGATCCCTAACAACAGGAATATACAACCAATTGCGTACAACCCATACCCACCCCAACCTCACAGCGCTGTACAAGGCGCAAGTACAGCTGATATCTTCACATACAAAATGATCGAAATCATAATGAATATCCTAAACCAGTATGTCGGTAACCAACAGATCGATCCACTGCAATTCGCTCCAAGTATCAAACAGCTTATACAACAAACACTCACCAATGGGTTCAACTGAGAACACAAGAACGCATTCGATACCCGTTACTGGAGGCTTAGATACCATGCACCAAAATAACATACCACATAACAATCCTCAAACGAATGAAACAATTGCTATGGAAGAACTCGGAATCTTACAATGGAATGCGCGCTCAATCAAAGCCAATAAATTAAGTCTGATGCAATATATGCTGGCCCATAAAATCCCAGTAAGTGCGATCTCAGAAACTTGGTTGAAACCAGGAGAATCTTTCCTCTTTCAAAACTATAATATCGTGCGAGCAGACAGAGCGGATGGTTATGGCGGCACTGCCCTTTTGATACAGAAATCAATCCCATTCCAGCCCGTAAACATTACGCCTACTAACCTCTCTTTCGAAGTTTGTGCAGCACGGATTCTCTTTAAAGACGAATATATGACGGTAGTATCTGTATACAGGTCACCAAACAAACCAGCATTAAAAAGATCTGAGCTGGAAATACTAAAAAGACACCTAGAAGAACCAATTCTGCTCCTTGGTGACTTAAATGCCCATCATTCCTTATGGGGAAGTACATATGACGATCGTAACGGGCGACTAATTGTGGAAGTAATGGAGGAACTAGTTGTACTAAACGATGGCTCTGCAACGCGAATCAATAGACCATCACAACAACAATCATCTGTTGACATATCATTAGCATCGGCGACTATTGCCCCACACCTAACATGGGAAATCATAGAAGATACACTGGGCTCGGATCATTACCCGATTCTGCTGAAACTCCCCTGCACTAAGCGGATAGGGCAAACTATCTTTTCGCATTATAAATGGAATATCAGGCGGGCCAACTGGGAAAAATATCAACAGGAAGCAGAAGCTGCATTTTCTCATTACAAACCTACAGACGACATACAAAATGATTATAAAGCCTTCATAGATTGCATTGAAAAAGCCGCAGGCTCCAGCATTCCAAAACAAAAACAAAACTATGTAATCAACACAACACCAGTTGAATGGTGGGACCAGGAATGTGACGATGCAATAAAAGAAAGAAAGAAAGCTGTCAAAAATTATAGGCAACACCTCACAATGAGCAATTATATTGAATGCAAAAGGGCATGTGCTAAAACAAAAAAACTTCTGAGAAAGAAGAAGAAGAAAAACTGGGAAGACTACTGCTCAAAACTGAGTCTCAACACGCCGACCAAAGAAGTGTGGATGAAAATACGAAGGCTGAAAAATATAAGGGAGGCGAGGGTGCCAGAGCGGACACCACCACTGAATATTCTGACTGAGATATTAGAAAACATAACACCACCATATGTGGATCCCCGACCCCTAAACGTACAGGAAAATACACAGCACATCCTATGTCAACCGTTCAGGAGTGAAGAGCTCAGCAGAGCACTCTCCTTTGGCAAATCATCAGCACCTGGGCCGGATAACATACACTACCCCATGCTACGCCTACTCCCTGCCAACGGGAAATCGTACCTTCTTGAACTCATTAATCGTATATGGGCTGAGAAAAGCGAGATACCACCTTTGAAGACGGCCAGAATAATTATTATAAAAAAGCCAGGAAAGGTTACTGAAAGTGCCGCAGCATATAGACCCATATCCCTTTTATCTTGTGTGTTCAAAATTCTCGAAAGAATGGTAAAGCATAGACTCGAATGGTGGTTCGAACATAATGCATTGCTGCCGCATACTCAATACGGCTTTCGGAGAGGGAAAGGCACGAATGACATATTAGCACACCTTGTTACAGATATTCAATCGTGCCTTACAGACAATAAATACATGGTTGCCATCTTCACTGACCTAACATCTGCCTATGATAAAGTTCTGCCACCGACCTTGGGAAAAAAATTAAAAGAGAATGGCGTGCCGGGCCCCTTTATAGCGAGGCTGCTAGCTATGATGACAAATAGATGGTTAGTAGCCAAGTGGAAAACAGTTACTCTAGGTCCAAGAAAATGTAGTCAAGGGATACCTCAAGGATCAGTTTTGTCTCCGTTACTCTTTAATATATACACAACTGACCTACACAAAATAATGCCACCTGCCGTCATAATACTTCAATATGCGGACGACATCTGCCTGTATACAATAGGCACAAGCATCGAAAGATGCCAAGCCATATTAAACGAAGCGATGTGTATACTAGTACAATGGCTGTCAGACAATGGACAGGAGATTTCAATAAATAAAAGCTCAGTCTGCATATTTACACGACACAGGATTCCTCCAATGATCCGTATGACTCTTGGACCATACCAGCTCCCAGTTAAGAATAGCTTGAAATATCTAGGCCTGATAATAGATAATAAACTCAAATGGTGTGAACACATCAAACAAATAGAAAAAAAAGTCTGCTCAAGGAACAACCTTATAAGAGCAGTAACAGGACTAAAGTGGGGAGCAAGTCCACAAATAGCACTAACTCTATATAGAGCCCTAGTCCGTCCACATTTTGACTATGGGTGTATTTGTTATGGTGCAGCCTCCCAACGGCCTTTAGCGAAGCTTGATGTACTACAATACATGGTACTACGCACCTGCCTAGGGGCAATGAAATCTACGCCCACAAATGCACTATGCGCAGAAGCAGGGGAACCTCCTCTGCACCTACGTAGATCCTACCTAAGTTCAAAATTTTTACTGAAACAGAGTCAGTTGACGACCAGTAAATTATATAACTCCATACACAACCTATCCATAGACTGCCTAACAAAAGGATATTGGAAAAAACAGACGACTGCCACCGCTAGCTTCAGCTTATCTGGAAACCAAATCGCTATACGATAAAGCCATCAAGAGTGAACAACTATACTGTTACGAGGCTCCATTATGGCATACATGTAAAGAAATTATAGTTGTTGGTCAAACAACGCAACAGAGCCCCTACAAACAGACATACCTAGAAAAATTGAACAAATGGCTTCCGGCTGGAATCATATATACAGATGGGTCTAAGAACAACAGTTATGCTGGTTGTGCATACATCAACCTTGATAGCATGGAACAGGGCACGTTCCAACTGCCTAAAGAATGCACTATTATGACAGCGGAACTGACAGCAATATTAGAAGCACTTAGATATGCCGGGAGCTTACCGGATAGTAACATTATCATACTGTCTGATTCACTCTCTGCCTTAACGTCATTAAAAAACCATCACATAAACCAAAGCAACAACCCGATCATATACGAAATTATTAAATCAATCATAGACCTGGAACAAAGTAATAAATTAGTAGTACTTTCCTGGGTGAGAGGCCATGATGGGTGCAGGGGCAATGAATTAGCCGACCAGCTGGCAAAACAAGCAACTGAGACTGGGGAAACTATACACCGTAAGGTACCTACTTCGGACCTGATTGTGACACTAAAGGAAAAATTATACAAAGATTGGGACGTAGAATGGAGATATACATCTGCTACGAAAGGTAAACACTACGCAAGGATACATTCTGAAGTTACAAAACGGCCATGGTTTCAGAACATCCGGTGTCCTAGAAGCCTATATATCACAATTTTTCGGCTTAAATTCGGACATTGCCGCCTCAAGAAGCACTTATGTAGAATCGGTGTGGTAGAGGATCCATACTGCCAGTGCGGACACGTTGAAGACGCTAATCATATATTCTTTGGTTGCCCATTTAACAAACAAGCTTCTGACAACCTCATTAAGCACTTGGTGCAAGCAGGACAGCAACTCCCGGCAAGTGTTGGAAGACTTACTAAATACAAACAGATTTAAAATCTTCTTCTTCATGTACTCATTTTTACGGCAAATTAAACGAGAACTGTAACAATAATTAACTGTATAATCAAGTGTAACATATCCTAACATTTCATGTATATATGAGTCTTTGTAAATAATTTTTTGTTTTGTTTTGTTATTAATTTGTATTACATTTTGCTAAACTTAATATTTTAATGTATATAATGTAATATCAGGTGGACTATTTTAATTTATGTATATGCCAAACAAAGTAACAATAATTAACTGTATAATCAAGTGTAACATATCCTAACATTTCATGTATATATAAGTCTTTGTAAATAATTTTTTGTTTTGTTTTGTTATTAATTTGTATTACATTTTGCTAAACTTAATATTTTAATGTATATAATGTAATATCAGGTGGACTATTTTAATTTATGTATACGCCAAACAAAGTAACAATAATTAACTGTATAATCAGATGTAACATATCCTAACATTTCATGTATATATGAACTTTGTAAATCGATTTTTTGCCAAACTCAATATTTTAATGTGTATAATGTAATATCAAATCGTCAATTTTAAGGTATGTATGTGCCAGACAAAGTTACTACCTTATGGAGCGTATTACGTAAATGTACTAGTTCTGGCCTTTAATGTGTGTAAGGTACTATGAAATACGGATAACCTACAGAGACAATGTACTATTAAGATTTACTGCTACGATAAGCAAAATGTAACAGATGTAATAGACAAACAATGTAATAAACGCCTGTACACTTGGTAATGGCTAAATGGCCAGCATGGCTAAAGGCCAAATAAATTAAAAAAAAAAAAAGTTACGGGCGGATACGACAAGAGTGGATTACGGAGCCAATACAAACCCCGTAATCAGGTCAATACGACCACACGGAAGTAGTATTACAGGATGGCGTATGCAGACCATTGATGTTCGTTATACGAATGAATTATCCTGTCGGTGGTTTACGTCATAAGTTAATTTGATGATATAATGTATTGCGACACCTAAAGGAGTGTAAGAACGAATGACTTTCCCGGCGTATGACTGCAATGTAGTCTTCACGGGTGTACCGCCGGATAGTGTTGTGGAAACACAATATTTCGACGGCTGGCTCTGCCGTCTTCTTCAGGTGATGAGACATGTGTAATGGGGGTGTACCGCCGGATAGTGTTTGTGGAAACACAATATTTCGACGGCTGGCTCTGCCGTCTTCTTCAGGTGATGAGACATGTGTAATGGTCGGCTGACCATCTCAGTACCTGTGGGTCAGCCGACCATTACACATGTCCTCATCACCTGAAGAAGACGGCAGAGCCAGCCGTCGAAATATTGTGTTTCCACAACACTATCCGGCGGTACACCCGTGAAGACTACATTGCACCTAAAGGAGTATTTAGATGGTAGCTCAATATTCAATAAAGATAAAGTCCTAAAACGATCAGCATATTAGGTAAAACGATAGAAAAATAAAGATTTTTTATGTTTATTAGGTGGAGGAGTAATTGCTTGCTGAATGCTTAAAATGTAAATATCTGGCATAACATTTAAAAGTACACTCAATTGGGCAGTATGAATCGGCCATGTTGTAGGCAGAGTTTCCAAATACGGTATTTTTCTGGAGAGGGTGATAAAGGGATGTATGAGAGAAGTGAGAGACCTGGGGTACAAAACCTGGCCACACTGTTTCTTGAGTATGGTGAGGTGATTTAGGACCCACCTATCTGAATATCAAATACAGAAGTTGGAGGAGATGCGAAAGAGGGAAGTTTCATTGCTTGTGGAAATTACCGTAGAACGAATTCAGCAACTGATTTTTTTTATTTATGGCTTTACGCTTCGCCGACTTCGAGGTCATTAGAGGCGGGATGGAATTGGGAACAAGCAACGGGAAGGAATTCAGACATGGCCTTTTGAAGGAAGCACTCTGGCATTCGCCTAGAGTGATTTGAGGAAACCATGCAAAATCCAGATCTGGGTTCGAACCGGCGTCCTCCCATCAGGAACTGAAATGATAATGAGCTAGGTTTGGAGTCACTGGAAGACAAGCCGGGCTAGGAGTATGGGTGATCTGAATGGATATTATCAAAAAAAATTGGTTATAATACGTGGAAGAAAAGGGGTAACCGCGACCATGCACTAGTTCTTGATTTGAGGTAAAAAGATGAAGAAATTCTGTCTTCTGTAGGTAGAAGACAGACATAAAGGCAAATCCCGGGATGGTACCCAATCTCCGCCTCTTAAACTACACATTTCACAAACAAGAAATACACTTATCACACGCTGGACACAGTTACATGTTCCTCAGGACAGATGGCAACACTTCATTTATTCCATTAGCACTCAGTAAGACCTGGAAGTAGGTATAAAATGCGTGGCGTCAGCAAGTGCATGCCGTCGTAAAACCTTTGGTCAAAATTTGACAGTGGCAACGATAATTGAAACCCATCGAAAGCAGTCCACTCCAAACTGTAGGGAAAAGGTGGTGAAGAATAAGAACTTTATAATGACAGAAAGAATAGTGATTGCATTCATAGCTGCAATATTTAAAATAAAAACGAGCGATGACCCTACTTCTATTTACTAAAATTAATCCAGATTGTCTGCATTGTGAGATATACTAGTGTGTGTACGACGTAATTACTAAAACCTGGTGATATTATCTTAAAAATACACTCTATGATATGCTGCATGTGCTTAGTTAAAATCCATTTACGGATTGCCATATGGAATGATATCGCCAAACCGATCGTGGAGGGTGAGCGGTTAACGCTCTGGCCTCGCATTTGTGAGGACTCCGGTTCAAATCCCCGTCTGGGCATCTAGATTTGGGTTATCCATGGTTTCCCGAAATCACTCCAGGCGAATGCCGCTATGTTTCCTTCAAAATTTCATGGGCGAATTCCTTTCCGTTCCTGGTCCCGCCTCTAATGACCTAGACGTCAACGAGGCGTTAAATAAAATTAAAAAAACTCTTTTAAGCTTTCCATAAAGTTTACCGGTAAGTGTTGACTAAGAAATGTGTTTTCATTCACATTCCTTTGTTTGTGCCTCTATTCTATATTATTGTATCTACAATTAATCTATTTTCTTTTTAGGTAGTTATGATATGCGAAGCATGCTTCTGCACTCCCTCAGTGCAATTGATTTCTGAAAGTATAGCGTGACGTAAATTACAGCGTGTGTTCCTGACGAATCGACCGTAAAAAAAAAAAAAAAAAGCGTGGGTTAGACATCGGAGATACTTCCCCTGCAGGACAAAACGACATATTTATATATATTTATTTTTGTATGCAGCGTCAATAGAAATTGCACAGAAATTTACATAAATGTCCTCGTTTCTATACATGAGCTGGTAAACAATATAAATCATACATAAGAAAAAAGTTGCTGAATTTATAAAATTCTAGTTACCCGAGAGCATTTTATAAATATAAATCATGTTTCTACGTGATGGACGCCTAAAGACGACACGAAAGGAATGAAACAGTAATTATGTTAAACAATCTATCTCGTTAGCACAAGTGTTTTAACCCTTGTAATGAGGGTCAGATTTCTCAGTCATGGTACAAGAATACAGTGCGGTATGAATCTTAATACAATTAACCTGCAAGAAGCAATGATTCCACTTTTATGCCATACAAGAAAAGTGTTCCTTTACTAAAAATTCTTGTAGGATGTTCAACCGGATAAGTTCTGCCAGAACAACCTTTCTATAAGTATCTTCGCCCTTTTCATCGGTGAAGTACTAGGTCGAAGTGAAGTGACAACATGTCAACTTTACTTTACACCGACAATATTCACCGAGCGTAGTGGGTGAACGGTAACACTCTGACCTTGTATTCGGGAAGACAAAGGTTCCAATCCCCGTCAGGGCATCTAGATTTGGATTTTCCATGGATTCCTCAAATAACTCCGGGCGAATGCCGGGATGCTTTCTTCGAAAGGCCATACCGAGCTTGGTGGTGTAACGGTTAGCGTTCTGGCCTCGCATTCGGGAGGACGCCGGTTCGAATCCCCGTCCGGGCATCCAGATTTGAGTTTTTCATGGTTTCCCAAATCACTTCAGGCAAATGCCTGGATGCTTCCTTTAAAAGGCCATGGCCGAATTCCTTCCCATTCCTTGCCCCCCATCCTTTCCCGTCGCTAAATACCTCGCTGTTAAGAGACGTTAAGCAGTATAAAAAAAATCGAAAGACCATGACCGAATTTCTTCCCGTTCCTTGTCTCCAATCCCATCCTGCCTCTAATGACCTCGACGTCAACGAGGCGTAAAGCCATAAGAAAAATTATAGACCTACCACCAAAAAAACTATTCACTTTGAATTTTAGCTTACCTTGCTCCAAAAAGTGTTATCCCCCTGAAATATCTAGATGGCAAAATGACTGACACATTCATCTTCAATATGTGTGATCGAGAAATGATGATGCTGAGTGCATGATGCGGTAAAATACAAAAATCAAAATTTAATGTACGAGAAAAACTTTTTTTAAATATCAAAGTTGTGAGAAAGAATAAACCGATGTAAGTAGATTCACCTGCTGGATATTACCGAGTTATGAGTCTGAGGAAAATGAGAATCACTTCTAGCTGGAAGCTAATAATTGCGTAGTTACGAAAATGTCAAAAGAGAGAGAAATGGATACAATGAAAATTTGAATTCAGGGATGTAAGTTATATTAATAAATGTGAGTCCTATTTTAGAATGTAATATTTTCTCATCCGAGATATAGGTAGTTCCAGACACGTTGAATGCCTGTTATGAAGTCATTAAGTCAAACTATGGCTATTTCGAGACCCACCTTTGAGTGGAATTATGCCGGAATTATATGATCGGCGTGGACTGTGATATATGAAACTGCAGTTGGGCAAAACATACGAGTGCTGCACATAGAGTTTGGGAAGGTAGTGAATTAAATATAAATACTTTATATAATACATTGATGAAATTATTTGTAATACATACAGTTTCAGTGCAATGTAATCTTCCCGCCTTACTTTCTTTTAAATTGCCCAGTAATCATCTATTAATGGAGCTCATCCCCAAAGATTGATTGTACCTTAGATCACAGTAACTTAACAGTAAGATTGTAATAATAATTATTTATCGCAATATCTGGTTTTAATGAACTCTACATTCATACCTATCAAATATTTACAGTACACACAGTACAATGTTCATTAATAATTGTTCGTCACTTTAGAACCGGCTTTAACACACCAACTTCCCAAAAAATTAGTTATAATCAGTAATACTTCATATGTGTAAATCATTATGACGCCACACTAGCAATCTCGGGTAGCGGAAATGAGAGAAGCATAGAGAGAGGGAGACTTGCAGCATTTTATGTAGAGATGACGTCTATGGCTGCATGCTGGTAGTGACAAATGGCCTTACGGAATCTTCCCGAACATACAGCACTGTGGTCTCCTTTATATTTTGGGTTCATAAATACCTTTTAGATTAATGGTATCTTGACTTGAGTTCAGTCTTCGAATGACTGGTATTGCAAACCCCGTCGCCTAGACATTAGACTGCTCGTCTCAACCTTTCTTGCATTTGAATGAACCTATAGAACTCTCAAATATGTTATTTGCATTACCAGTCCCAAATGGTCAGAATTTATTTTTGCGAGGTTGGCTTATAATAGAGGTTTCCAATATTTTTCCTACCACGCCCCCTTCCGTCGAAAGAAAACTTCACAGGACCCCCCTCCCGGCCACAATATTATTAGTAATAAGTCAAATACCTACTTTTCAGTATTGACACTGACGTCTCAGAGGAAACTCACAAAGTATGTGATGTTAGAATAAAGGTTTTCAACTGTAAGATACGGTGAAGGAGCCATAGGACTTCCAACCGTTTAAAGCTAGTGTATCGCCCCTACGGGCGGCGAAGCTACCTCACAAGCCCCCCCCCCCCCCGCCGACAAGTCACTCTCACCACAGCAAAAGACTTAATTCCAAATCTTAGAGTTTCTTTATAGCGTTCTTTTGTTTCGTCGAACCAGGTCATACCATAACAGTACACAATGTAATTTAAATGTAATATACGGATACTCATTGGTCTGAAGATCATGTTCCCAGTGAGCAAATAATCTTGTAATTAGATAATTTAACTCGACAGAATTAACATAAAAAATAGTAGGTGAACACAGGTGGCTTATCACAGAGATGTGCGTCTTTCTCTGGCACTAAAAATCTTAGTTCACAACCCCGACGCCTGAGGAGACATATTAAACCATTGTGTCTGTGGTGGGACAATCAGTTTTCTTCCTCTAGGACCTACAGTTTAACGTGGAATTCAAACCACGGATCTGGGCATTATGAGGTTAACACTCACTGTGAAACACTAAATAACTAACATTTTCGTGAAACAGTAACATGCGGCGCTTGTGGTGGCCAAGTCCAGCAACGTTGATACATCACTGCGCTGCTTTATGTGCTACGTCCCCATGATGTAAACTTTCATATTCACGTAATAGCTCATCGCTTTGTCTTTTCAAACAGACTTGAACTGTCCTCCCTGTTCTGCAGCAAGTGCCTCGTCGGCCCGCTGGATACGAATTCAGATCTTACTCTACGAAACGGGTCCACGTATCGTCCCTTAGTTCTTCCTTTTCATCAGTCCGATATCTCGGCTCTCCTTTAACACAGGCTCGCAGAGCTCTAGCTTTTTCTTCTCCCATAAGCTAGCGAAAACCCACGAGAGACTACAATTTTCTGAAAACGATCTGGGAAGTCAATGACTGAAATTCATACCAAACTGACGCCGTAGCTGCTCATACGCTTAACATCCATATACTCGTAAATCAGAGGGCAAAATAGATTTGCATTTGTGGAAACTACATCGGCAGTTCATTATTAGCTTTTTACATCGCTTCAGAGCTCAAAGACATTTCATTCCGTCAGGTTACAAACTCCAACTACAACTGTTGATCTGCCAAAAAGCACTGGAACGTAGTTTTTTTCATCATACCAAACTATTGCTATTTTAAAAAAAGGATTGTCTATAAAATTACCATTGTTTTTCACAGATTTCCTCAGTTTTGACACATCTGCATTATTCCTAATACCTTCGAACTTCAGGGATAAAAAGTTAGAACCACCGTTAATACTTCCTGGATATTATATCATACCATAAATCAAATGGAACAAACTTCAAGAGCATTATTTCTATGCACTTATTAATCGCGCGAGAACACAGTCATCTATTTCTACAGAGCTGAAATAAGCAAATAATTATTTAAGGAAATTTAATCAGGATCATATCACAACGAAATGTATATGCTGTGAGAGATCAGTGCCGCTATGTTTAGCGAGAATACGTCACTAAGGTGCGAATTAAATAAATTTGGATCTTAGATATATTCTAGGTTACATAAACATCACTGTATATAGAAACCAGAAGGTATTTCTATGATGAATGGTACTTACTGACTGTGGATTCTGTACATAAGCATTTCTAGTGAACGTTAGATCTAAGCACGTATTGCCAAAATTTGTAGGTGCAGAACTCTTTCTTACCAAGCTGTATATTAAATTATATAGGCCTATATATTCTTCAAACTACCATGGCGGAACCGGAATCGAAGTGTCGTAATTTGTACAAAGATCGGTCTAAGACATTCAAAGGGAGCAACGTGAAGTATTCCCTTGGTTCTTGCGTCACTTTTGAATGCATGTATACAGTTTCTAGTGTTAATTTCGTTTCTTCGCCTGCATTCCTTTTGTCCATGCTGAATTTGCCGCCTGGCGGGCAGGATTGATGGTCAACAAGTCGACACGTACTAATATTCCGCAGGTTGCTGCATACACCCGAGTCTAGGTCTCAGTTTCATATAATCTCACTGTAAAACCCCGTGTTAGCCAATCTTCGTGAAACAGTTCTCAATCGGTATTATAAATTCTGTTTTCAATCGGAAGGGATGATGAGTTTGACAATATCTCACGTTTTGAACATATTGCTCCGATTGGTCTCGTTTCTGACCGAAAGTAACGAGCGTGAAATATCGTTCCACATATGTTTCATGGACGTCAAATTACACATTCATTCGTAGTGAAAATCTGAATTCAACTTGACACCAGAAATATTTGCTAACTTGCGAATTTATTTCGTTACCTGTCTCATTTGGGGTTTCATTAAAATCACTGGATTGTTGATGAGAACCTGTCTGTTACCGTTTGTTCTGGGCCATTGCCTCGCAGACGTCGATGTCATTAGAGGCGGGAGAGAATTGGATCTATGAATGGGAAGTAATCCGGCTATGGCCTTTTGAAGGAACCCTCCCGTTATGGGACATGTGTGATTTCAGGAAACTACGAAAAACTGAAATCTGGATGCCCAGATGGGGATTTTAACCGGCGTTCTTCTTACTGCTAGCCCCGAGATTCACAGCTCATCCACCAGGCTCGAATTCTGTATTCCAACTTGGTGTTTTGACATTGACCGACATTGTTGTAACCTTCAACCCCTGAACCTTAACTGTAACCATTCAACACTTCTTTTTAATAGTCGATATCTATAGATATTGATTACAACTATTGACAATTACAACAAAGAGCCTCCTAGATTTACCGAGTCAAAAGTTATGCCGCTCATGAATTTGTAGACGCAGAGAAACAAACTGAAAATGGCGGAGAACAGCCCTTTTCTGATAGGAACTGATACGGTTCTACTGTTGTTATTGCTATGCTTTGGTATATATTTAGGTATTTCGTTCATGATATCCTCACTCTGTTCTGCTTACAGGAAATCACAGCATATTAATTGTTTCTCCTTGGCCTCTCACACCACATTCAAATTGTTCTCTAACCTCCCTGATTGCTTCATCTACATACAAGTTGAATATTAGTTGTAACAGACCACAAACTGTCTCACGCCGTATTAAACTGATGCTTGTCTCTCCTGATTCTTTAATTTTATAATAGCCATCTGATTCCTACAAACATTGTAGATTATTATGGTGTCTCGATTTTAGAATTGAGTTTTTTCTTTTAAATTTTCAACCTCGTCCCATCTAACATTATCAAAAGCTTTCTCCGCGTTCACAAATTCCATAAAAGTAATCTAGATTATCCCTCCCAGTATTAATATTAAATCTAGAATTGCTTCTTTTGTACCCAGTTGTTCATAAAACCAAACTGATCTTCTCCCTGTATCTCTTCTATTATTCTGTATATAGTCCAGTCAGTAATCATTAAGCAATTGATGTTAATTTATTTTAAGGTAATTTTCACATTTGTTGGTTTGTGCTTTCATTGGGAGTATAAAGATGATGCTTTGATTAAAATCATTGGAACATCTCCTGTTTCATATTCTTTTAAGTCACTCTCTTTCTAGATATTTTGAAAGATCTGCATGTAGCTCATTAATTCCTACTGCCTCATTTGAGTCATAATCTCTCAAATCCCTGTAAAAGTCTGTCCTTAAAACAAGCTCTCCTAAATCATCAATGTTGAAATCGTTTTCTTCCCTTGCCCTTCGTACAGTTTTCCCTTGAATTCCTTCCATGAAACAGTTCTATTCTCTGAATTTAAAAAGCTTCCCATTAGCACCTTTAATGTTTGTACTACTTTTCTTCATTTCTCTAAAGTTCTGTTTGAACCTCCCACAGGCATCTACTTCACCCTACAGCAATTTCCTTTTCTACTTCTTCCTAACTTTCTTTTGATGTTTTTAATTTTCTGTTTCACTCTCTCAAGTGCATCCCATTATTCTTCTGTTGAATTCCTTTCAGAATTATTTCCCAGACCCATACAAACAAAAATTTTCTCTAATGTGAGATTCTTCCAAATTGTTCACTTCAGCTATGTTTTTCGTGTATTGCCTCTTTAATCTCTTACATTTCAGACAACATAATTATTAGAGTAGGGTTAGAGTCTACGTTAACTCCTTGGCTTGCTTTATACTCTGTAACTTGGTTTATGAATATCTGTTTAGCCATGATATATTCTAGATGACATCTTCCTGTATATCTTTGACGTTTCCAGGTGAATATCCTCCGTGCATTATTCTTAACTAGTGTGTTTAGTAATAACCTGTTTCATCGCCCAATACTTTATCCTCGTTTAAAACTTCCTACAACATTCCCATTTTTTCCTTCTCCCACTATGGCATTCCAGTCATCCATGATTATTAGATTTTCCCCCCTTCACAAAGCACGTTAATTCTTCAATGTCATCGTGTGTTATCCATTTCCTCATTATCTTCCAGTGACTTTGGTATACAATCATGTATTAACGCGGTTGATGTGGGCTTAGATTCTTTCATCATCCAAACAATCCTTTCAGTAAACTGTATATAATAATTCACTCGTTTTCCTACTATTTTGTTCATTACAAAGGCCACACCAAATAACTCCGCCATTTATTCCATATTGCCCAGACTAGAAATCCTGTGCATCCTTCCACTTACCCTAACTAATCTCAGCAATGTCTATCTTAAATCGTCAAATCTCACTCTTTGTCTAATCTACCTGTCCTATTTAGACATTTAACATTACACGCTTTGAATCGTAGAATGTTTATATTAATTCTGACAAAACCCTCTGTGAACAGCAGATCCGACTAGGGGACTATTTTACCCAGGAAGGAGCCATCATTTCAAAAGTAATTTGAGAGTAATACATGGCTTGGGGATATACTCTGGGCTTATAATGCAGCGGCTACCCATCTCTTCTGAATCTCTGATTTGTTATGCATCCGCTTTTAGCAGTTATTATCAACCTCAATGGTAACATGGTGCGCTGGGCGACTCCCGCTCCTCCGTCCGCTATTTAAGAGGCCGTTGGCAAGCAGGGGGTGACTCCTTATAGCGGGAATCGTCGAGTCGCCAGTGACTCGTCCGTTCAACTATCTAACTGTTTAACTGCATTATGGATCTAGATGGTAGAGTTGGAGCTGTTATGCCGAACTGTTTGACCTAATTTTGTTATTGTAAGATAGTCTGTAGTGTTTGTCAGTATGTAATCGCATTTAGAGATTCATTCACCTCAAAAAGTTTTTAATAAATAATTTAATTTATGAAGCGTATTTATAACGTTGATTGTTTACACGACTGTTTGAAATTAAACGGTCTACTAAGTTTTTAAATTAAAGACTTTCTAAGCTCATTCTAACTAAGAGAGTGATCGTTCGCGACTTTATCTGGTCGCACCGCGGGAGCAATACATCGACTTATATGAGAATGTAGACTGAGTGCTTGAAGGCGGAATCCCCCACTGAGTAAGTTATCTGAGTTCCCCTGCGGGGAGCTCTCCCCCTCGTCGGAAAACACTCAGCGAGAGATCTTTTACTTTTGCTGCTGGCCAGTTACTAATACCACGATATCCTGCCTCTCTGTGGTTCCACCTGTTCTTTTCTTTGCAGTTCGGAAAGTCTCCCTTACTTTTATTCACTATTTCTTTCACGATGATGCGAACGGAATCGGCGTCTTTCACCAATCTAGTAACTTTGCTGCACGAGTTCGCCGTCCTATTCACAACTCAGGGAATGTGTTGCACTTCACTCACAAATGACATGGCAGAGCGTGAATCTATAACGAAGGAAAAGCGAAATTCCAACGTTGTTCGACGTAACTCAAAGAACAAAGTATTACTGTACATTTTAGCATAGCGGCACAAGTCAGGTTTATTACACTTTTTTCCAGGAGTCAGATTCTTCTTTACTCACCAAATCTCCGCCTGATACTTACACATTGGCCAATTTATGGCTTACATTCCGTTGTGATACAATATTGTGTTTTAGACGTTCATGTGGTTGGTCGGTCAGTCGATATGTCGCCTATCACGTCCACTGCCATCACCTTCATATTTTATGTCGTTGTAGTCACTGTGGACTATGCATATACTAGTGTCGTGCAAATTTCCGTCTACTCACACTCGAACTCGCTCGGCTATTTCCATGACCGGTCCTCTCTATCCGGGTGAGCTGTGCCCGCTGGAGCTTCCCCAGGCTCGGTGGTCAAACGAAGGCTCGGCGGGCAAACGAAGGCTCGGCGGGCAAACGAAGGCTTGGTGGGCAAACGGAAACTCGGCAATGCGGGAATAGCGCCTGATGTCTTCTTCGCCCATGCTGCCAAACAACGATGGTACATCATAGAAAACTGGACAAGATATTATGGCAGGAGCATTCTCGAATGTACAGTATACCGATGATTACTACCAACACTTTGTGGATGTTCCATCAATTGTACTGCCTTAGGCATGAAGTGCAACCTGTATGTGTTTGACAAACATATGTAACGGAAATATTACAAACTATGAGATCAGAACACAGTCGAAAACCATAACATATATAAGTAATCTACAGTCACTGACATACAAAAAGTATACCCTGAATCGACATTTAGTGCACCATGATTTCTTCGGAGGTTTCAAATACAGAGTGGTTCAGAACTATATGTCAGAAATGTAAAGGCAGTTAGAGGGGACCTAAATAAGTAGATTTCGTACAGGGATGCGTGTGCGGTAACACCGCATTAAAGCGCTAGCGCATAAAGCAATATGAATCACAGGAAACTGAAAAGACAAAAGAAAACAAAAATTTATTAACAATTTACAAGAGCTGCTCGAAATAGGCAACAAGATCTGCAGATGTGATGGCACTCTCGTACACGAGGCTTTTAATATGACCCCAAAAGAAGAATTCCGGGAGAACGCAGTGGCCAGGAAACTGGTCCGCCCCGTCCTATCTGCACATTCATTTCTATTCGAAATCTGCTTATTTAGGTTCCGTATACCTGCCTTACATTTTTGACATATAGTTCTGAGCCACCCTGTATAAGTGATGTAAGGATTTGTATCTATTAATTCACAACATTGCTGTCACCTTAATGACGTAACTGATACCACAACATTGCTGTCACCTTAATGACATAACTGATACCACTGTAATAAGTGATTGCTAATAACCAAAAGATCATTAATATATTCAGGAGAACGGTTGTTTCACTTTTTATGAAATGCTGGAGCATCGTCATAGAAATGCAAATCTGGTTGTAGGCCATCTTCCGCAGTTGTTGGTTAATAGATTATAAATCAAAATTCCGTCTGGAAACAACTGTTGATGTTACTGTTTACTTTCTTGCGATATAAAGTAAACAGTAACACCAATAGTTGTTTCCAGACGGAATTTTGATTTATAATCTATCGTCATAGGAAAGTTGAAATGTAGTGCAATCTGCTAATTTTTACTTTTTAAACAACATTGTTTTGCGCCCGGTCTTTAAGTATTAGAACTTTTCCGAAAGTAAACGCATACGACCTTATAAAATGATACAACAGCACTTAGAAAATAATAATAATGAAGCATTCCGCATTTCGAATGCTTCATTTTGCAAGCAAATATTCCTGCAAAGGTGCTTCGTGTCGGACAGCACTGGGTCGTAACGGTACCTCAGGTAGCGCGGCTCGGAATGTTTACTGAATGGGATTTAAAGAGACAGGTGTCGCGGCGGAAATTTTCCATTAGGCGGGAGAGAGGAACATGTTCCGTGAAAAGATGGACAAAAGTGGTGCCGAAGAGGGTGTGTGTGTGTGAGAGAGAGCCAATCACAGCCCCTGTGTGGTTTCACGCGGACTAATACGATTTCTCTGCTTTCCATACAACGCGGGAGGCGAGAACATTGCTCCGAGACACCGTCGCGTCGGGTGCTTGTGTGAAGGAGGGAGCTTCTGAGCGGGTCGACGTAGGTTCCACACCCGCGGCGACTAAGACAGCCTTCCATAGCGACGGGCTGACAACTAGTGTGCGGCGTATGCAAATTTGTGCCGCTCTGCTTTGTGTGTTGCCGAGAGTGCATCAGTGATTCAGTGCGACCTCACACACACGTGAGTTACTAAGTGACGTGCCTGGTGGTAACTACCATCCGGTAATTCTTGATTGTTGTGAAGATCTCTTGTGGTGGTCTCCTTCAAGCCTCCGTCGTCGCCAAGGAATACATCCACGGTAATATTTTCAAGTACCTGCTACCGCAAATCTTTGCTTGAAACTGTCGAGACCCCAAAAACTGTGTTACAAAGCCCAGTAACGGCCTTCATCGAGATAAAGAGGTTCTCACTCTCTGAACTGAGCTAAATTATTATTGTAAATGGTCTGCTATCCCTCTGCTTCGTGTCCAACTTGTATTTAATGTCATTTTTTTTTTTGTTGTTTTGCTTTGGTTCCAATTTCATTATCATTACAGTTTTGTGCATAAAGTAATTTTTCTTTGCACATAATAAATATAATGTCATTAATGGTAGATTGCCGCTTTCATTATTTGAAATCTCCCATTTCCAATGCTTAATGGACAATTAGCTACTTGCATTGTTATTATTAAAATAATTATTGCAGGGAAAATATTTATTAATTTCATGTGGAAGTAATTCCTGGCGCCCAGCTCTTATCACGAATGCAAGTTTGAAGCGGACATTTACAGCTCTCACCAATAAATGGTGCAAGGTGTAGTGTGATAATATATGTACAGGGTACACTACAATAAGAAAACATACAGGCCTACTCTCCACTCTTCTGTTACTTCATTACACTATTACACTATTACAATTACTCCGCGATTCACTAAAAGTGTTTGGCGGAGGGTGCATTGCACCTATCAGGAAAGGTAATGGTTTGGAAGGGATATACGGGATATGGCAGGAGGCGCCCATGGGCTATTGTGAGGAACCATCCCAGCATTCGCCTGGAGCGATCTAGGGAAACCATGGAAAACCCAGATCAGGATCTTCGATTTAGCGGTTCTAAGACTGCGATGCAGTTCGTGGCTGTTCCGATTGTACCGGTCGAGTACCAGCGTCGCTTCATAACCACGCAGCATACGAATAACAGACCGAGCCTACTGTCAGGCTCGAGCTTACGTCCAGGCTCGGTCCTCTGCACTGCATTCCCTGCATTTGCCCGGCAGAGGTCGGTCTGGCAGCAGCAAACAAAGCGAGCCTTGATAGCGTTTGCACAACTCTAGTCGATACCATCTACCGTTTTTGATCAGATATCTGGTGTGAATCAAAAGGAAGAGGATGGCGGAGAATCCCCACTATAGTTATACGCTGTTTGCTCTGCACTCAGGCCATGCTCCTCACCTCTCCAAGCACTCTTTGGCCGCTGTGTCCAGGCAGCATGTAGGGGTAAGGGCAGAGGATTGAGGACCTTGAGCCGCCTCTGTTAATTGAACAGGTTATATAACCAGATTTGTTAGATCCTGATTATTTATCCTGAGGATGGAAGATTTGTGTTGCCATCTGTCTGCGAAACATGTAACTTAGGTTCTGCATGGTAAGTGCATTTTTGTTTGTGAAACGTGTATTTTACGAGGCGGAGATTGGGGATCGTCTCAGCATTCCTTTAGATGATTGCAGAAAACTGCTTAAAAAGTAGAACGACAATATATCCGTCCATATCTATTTCAGCAGTCTCATAGTATTTGTGCTAATCTTCATGGTATATGCTGCTTATTAGGTGATGCGAAACGGTGATTCATGTGCCGGTGTATATGAATGGTGTATGATGGCATTGTTGTCTAGTTTGTGTAAAAAAATTTATTGGTTAAATTTATGCTTTATTCTGTGACATGGCACTGTATGTATAACTGTTATCTTGACATTATGTTTCTTGTGTTCATAAATTTTTAATATTTTCATGTCTGTGTAGGTGTTGCTGGGATGGTGCTTGTGATCTAGTAAGTTTTCTGTTGTTTGTATATGTTATGTGTATTGTTTACTAACTGTTCTTTCTTTCGTTGTAAAATTTCTGTTTGATCAATGTATGACGCATGGCACGGTTTTCCATCTGCTTAGACATAACTAAATGCTGGCCTTTATTTAAGTGTTGGTGTTTGTACTGCTTTACTTGTAATATATTTTAATCATTTCTTGATAATACTGTTTTCGGCTTTAAATCATAGGCAAGCAGCATTTTATCCAGTTGCTTTAAGTAGTTGGTGTATACGTTGTGTTTGTGTTTTTTTTTAATTTAATTTTGTATTTTACTGTTGAAAAGAAAATTAATAGGTGGTTTAATGCCAACAAACTAATGCTTAAAGTAGAAAAGACACAGTTACTTCAGTTTGTTACAAAAAATAAAACAAAGGACAGCTATAATGTGATATCAGAAGGGAAAACAATCAATGAAAGCAGTTTCACAAGATTCCTGGGTGTATATATAGATAACAAATTGAACTGGAAACAACATATTCAACAACTTCTTAAAAAACTGAATTCTGCAACATTCTCACTGAGGGTAATATCTAGAATAGCTAATATAGAAACCAGAAAGTTAGTATATTTTGCATATTTTCATTCCCTGCTCACTTATGGCATCTCATTTTGGGGAAACTCGTCACAAGCACAAAGGGTATTTATATTACAAAAGCGTGCTATAAGAACTATTTGTGGAGCAAACCCATGGACGTCGTGCAGAAATCTGTTTAAAAACCTGGGTGTTCTAACCATGCCAGCACAGTATGTATACTCTGTATTATCATTTGTAGTGGAAAATCCTGAACACTTCAATCTTAATGCTGACATACATAGCCATAATACTAGGAATAAATATAATATTCACAAGGATTTCAAATCACTGTCAATTGTACAGAGAGGGTTAACATTTACTGGAGCTTCCTTATTCAATGTCTTACCAACAGAAATTAAATGTTACCTACAAAAACCCAACTACTTTAAGTCCAAACTGAAAGAGTTTCTGCTTCAGAACCCATTTTACTCTGTGAAAGAATTTTCTTCTTGGAATTTGGTAACTAAGAATGACTGATAAAATAGTATATATGGTGTATGGAAGGGGAAGGTGACAAAGTTGTACGCAATTACTAAAATGATATATGGTTTTTCTTTCTGTTGAAACTTTTGACAATTTAAGTAATTATTGTGGTTACAAAATTCCACTCATATATAGTAACTAACATGGGATAGCATGCATTCAAAAAACTGCTGTGAAAAATTATCATACTAACAGGTTGTTAAGTAATTGACTGTTGTTGGTAATATAATTGATATTGTTAATAAGTGTGTGTACTGTTCCACATAAATAGCAACTAACATGATATAATAGGCTATGTAGTCGCAAATCACAGTGAAACTTATCATGGTTACTGGTTGTAAGAAAATAACTGATTATTAGATGCTGGTAACAAGTGTATATACTGTTCCACATAATAAGTATTAATTAACTCGGGATTGTATTTGTAGATAACAGGAGATATTGGTTATACTAATGGGTTGTAGCTAACTTGTTGTCAATATATAATAACATTATCAATTATATAGTAATATTGACATTACAAATAAGTGTATGTACTGTTCCACATCCCCGAGATTATTCTCACATGGGATCAAAGTGAACATATCTATCTATCTATCTATCTTAGATTGAAATATATTATGAAATGTTTGAGGGAGTGCTGTGTTTTTGATTTGGTATATGACTGGATGTATTTGTAGAATGTATTAACAATTTTTTCTTATAGTTATTTTCAAGAAATTTAGTTGATTTGTATAGAGAAATTTGTGGCTATCAATGTAGTTAGCTTCACAACATAATTTTGTAATTTGATACAAAGCAAACGATAGGGAAAGTCTGAAGGTTGTGTGGTTCAATAATAGACAGTGAACTTGTTGGCAAAAACAAATTCTTGACTAATGTATCAGTACCAATGCAAAACTTCAGGTTACATCAAACAGTTCCTTCATACTTACTGTGCGACGCAGATAAGTTGTGTTTTTTTAACGAAAATCATTTAATTTCAGGTTGAGTATAGTTAGTATTATAAGAAGAGTGAATTCTTAATTGTATTTAGTACATTTACATGGAATAAATACAATGAAGAAATCACTCATCTTTTAATAATAATTATACTCAGAGTGATTAGATGGTTTTCTTGATTTTGATGAATTCAAAAATGGGCTGTTGAATTAAAACACGAGCATTGGAGTCTTGAAAATGATTCAAATGAGGGGCACCCATAAAATGGAACAGTGGTCTTAGGTAACAACTTAAGTAAAATATATGAAACTAGATGACCCGGTGAACTTCGTATCACCTACATTATATATGTACAACGTATTGAGATGGAAACACCTGACATTACCAATCAAAAACTCTTTATTGTCATGAGTGTACAATAGTGTCTGTTTTGTGCACTTCACGGTTTATGCAGTTGCTCTACTACAGACACTTATGTCAACAAATAAGGTGCCAAAATTTTTTTTTCGGTCTGTAATGTAATATGCATTGCCCGTTTTGCAAAAAGTGGATCGAGTGGCAGGACAACCGAAGTTCATGTCTTAGTTGTTATAACATTTTGTGGCGCCAAACGACGTCATTTGAATTCAATTGTTATATTTTTGGATGTTGGCCAAGAAGAGTTTAGAGTCACTTCCCATACCAGATACTAATGAGCGTAATGGATCTGGTGGTGGGACCAATTGTGGCAATTTTACTTTACCACCAGCACAACATAATCCAGTAGATTCACCGCTGTATTTTAATGCTCTACAATATTGATAAATGGTTGTCATTGCCCTGGTTGTTACGGATTTGTCGGCACAATAATCTATTTCCGGGTCGTAGTGGAAATCTGTTGGGTTGGTTAAATTATGGGGTGTTATGGGGAAGAGGGGGTGGTTTTTTGGAAATTTTATTCTTAGGAACCATCTCCGAAACTCACCAAGTTTCACCGTAATTGGATGAACGGTTTAGGAGCGCTTAGAGGACAAACAAACTCACATTGATTTTTATATATAAGATTAAATTGTCGTTTTTAGTATTTTCCTCGCAAATTTTCCATTTTTTCTCGCCGTTTAAACTTTCCCTGAACTTCCACAAATATTTCAAAATCAAAATTAGCCAAATCGGTCCAGCCATTCCCGAGTTTTAGCGAGTCAAACGAACAGCAGTTCATTATTAGCCAAATCGGTCCAGCCATTCCCGAGTTTTAGCGACACAAACGAACAGCAATTCATTTTTATATATAAATATTGCTGATACTTTTGGTATTTTAAGGAAAGTGTAGTATAAATCTGGCATGAAACTGCGATCAAAATTATATGTTTGCTGCTAAAACCAGCTAAAAAAACGTATTAGTACGAAAATCGTCGAATAGTGTTTGGAGCGTTTTAAGAATAATAAATTTAATTTTTTACACTGATAGGCAACTGTCGATGAGTTTTGTTCTTACCATTACGCGAAAGATTCTAAGCAACAGTAAAAACGGAAAGAAGCCGGTGGCTCGCCACCTTAGTACCAGATTCAAAACAACATTCTACAGTTTTACTTATAGTTATTTGTGACGCAGTTTTGTTGATGAGGCTTTGAGGAAATATATCGTACAGACAACATGAAATGTATTTGTTAAGTATCTTTTCAATTGCAACGCAAAAACCGTGGGTGCTTTGTGTGTGTGTGTGTTTTTTTTTTTTTTTTTTTTTTTTTTTTTTACAAAATATTATCTTTTACAATCTATCAGCGAATGTGTGATGTTTCTACATTATTTTTCCATGTTTTATTTCTCTCAGTAGATTGTTATCTTTTTCTTGGATACCAGCTTTTTTTAAGAGATATTTAAATGTTATACATTTTTTCCATTAAAACTGTTCCATTGAATTTACTTGCGGTGATTATGAAACCATTCTTCTTAACTTTGCTTTTCAGCTGTTCAAGTCTTTGACTTATGTTCTGAAGTTGCATGCAAGTTTATGTTGAATTTGTTTAGTTTAGTATCCTAGCAGTTAGTTCCTTGATTAAACCAATGAGGATCTTTTATTTGTTAAATTATTATCCCTGTTCAAATAAATATCTTCTCAAGAAAAGTGATTTTTTTCGTTCCCTTTTGCTATTCTAGATGCCTTTCTTCATCAGAGTAGACATTATCAGCGGTAATTTGTAATATTTAGCGAATTGGTACCATAAAACTTAATGTTTACAATAACCTTTGTGCAATTATTGCTCTTGTGTCATTTGTAAACAATGTAAAAATTTATGTCTGTGCTAGTTATTTTTACAGTTACGGAGTTTCTTTTTAAATCATAGTTGTATATATCGCACACTGAGTTTAGATCCTTAGATATCAGCATTCTTATGAAGCAAGTTACTTTTGTCATGGTTGCGGCCTCTTCAAGCTTAGTGAATTCAATCAACTCTCTTTTCTATTTAAGATCAAACTAGGCCTTCACTACAAAATACACAGAGTCCATTTAGAGATTGTTAATTATTGCTGAAATGCATATCGTCCTGTTGGATGTTGTTTCTCTCTCTTTTGTGGGGGTGGGGGTAAAGGCTCAGGAATGAGTTCGGCCATGACTTTTGAAGGAACCATTCCAGTACTCACCTGAAGTGATTTAGGGAAAACAATGGGAAACAAAAATCTAGATGAACAAACGGGGATTCGAACGCGCGTCCTCCCGAATGCAAATCCAGAACGTTACCACTCACCCACTACTCTTGGATTGATGCTGTCACTCATACATCTGGAAAAGCTACCACTGTGGTCTACGTTAAGAGTTACTTTTGAAAGTGGCTTCCAGAGAAAATGAGAAAAAAATGGATACTTGTTCATGACTGCACCAGTTTAGTCTCGTATAAGGGGCATTTGCGCGAACCTCTATAAGTGAATCGATACAATCTGTATGAAGCCTTACCGAAGACTGAACCAGTGTCCTCGCCGTCAATCAGCGTAATTGGAGCCCACTCAGATCATTAATTAGAAGTGGGTAATGCGGAATATATCATTCACTATTCTTCTGCAGACATCCGCAATGGCTCCACTTTATACAATGTGGAACAAAAGGAATGTGTCAGTATAACCTATCATTATTTTTAACATTTCCGGTGCATTTACGTTTACTGTTACTTCTTCTTCACCACATTTTAGGGTCAACTGTCTTCGATGAGTTGTACTCGTCGTTGGTATGATCGAATTTGGAGCTTTAATTTTACGGCCGCAAGCCCCTCCTGACGCCAAGCCAGATCGTACTAAGTACTAGTGAGGATGTTTAGTGTTGCCATCTGTATGTAAAACGTTACTAATGTTCATTATGTAATACTTCCAAATTAGTTCATGTAGTTCTCGAAGTGAAAGCCAAATTTCTTCCTTCCTAACGTAGAAACTCACTTGCTAAGGCTAAACAAAGTTCTGTGCATAGTGTGCCCGCTAAACCACCAAATGTATCTGCCATCTGTTGAAAAATGTAGGACACATTATCAAAAAAAATAAAAAATAACCGAGCGTGATGGGCGAGCAGTAACTCTCTGTCCTTGCATTTAGGAGGATGCAGGTTCGAATACCCGTCCTGCCATCCAGATTACTGTTTTCCATAGTTTTAAAACATCATTCAAAACGAATGCTGGAATGGTTCCTTCAAAAGCTTATTGCCAAATTTCTACTTTTCCGTTGCTCCCAGGTCTTTCGTGCCTCTAAAAATCTTAATTTCGACAAGCCTTAGAGAGAGAGAAAATGGTCTTCACTGCAAACATTTGCCAGCAAATGTTGACAGTTACTTATTAACATAATTGAAGTGTCCTGATAAAAGAAAAACATTGATATTGATTGAGTTACGTTGGTAATTACATATCCTACAGTATGAGAGGCGATACTAAAAATAAGATACATAACAACTGTTAAGTTGCACGATAAGGAAAACGCTAAGAAACAAAGTCCAACGAGAAACGTTGCCGAAATTTTACTATACGATGGCGTCCTCTACTGTGCATTACGAACATGAACTATGGACAGTTAGGGAGAGAGAACAAACGCAGAGATTTATAAGAACATATTGCACGCTCTTTTTCCTTCAGTGAACAAAATTATTGTACTTCGTCATGGCTTCCTAACAGCCCTCTGTTACGTTACATCCAGTCGAAATGAAATCAGCAGAGAGGGTATTGTGATAAAATAAATGGCATGCTCCAACTACGAAGTTCTAAAACTTGATACAGCACGCACACGGAAAGATACACTAAAAACTGTTTATCGAAAGACACAAAATCGCACGCAATGAACAGGCACTAGCCAATCTTCAATTCGTTAACTATGTGGAATCGATCCTAAATATTTCCCTTCAGCCAGATATGTACGTAGTTGTAAATGCGAGATACTCACCAATACCCCAAGTTCAGTGATTATTTCTGAAAGCAGCGTAAGCCGAAGAGGAAAGTTGGGCACATCGGATACGCTATCATTTGAAATGATTCACCAGATGGTAAGAGAGTAATATTTTTTTCTTTCTAAAAACAAATAGCACCTGTCAAGCACCAGTAGAAAGAACAGCTTCTTTTCAACAGAAGTAATAGCTTTTTTCTCTGATTTTCACACCCAATAAGAAATTCGGTGATACTGTATCTATAAAGCTTTAGTCAAGGTGAATTGTTTGCATATTTCATGAAAGTCTAAACACCATTATGCTGTCTCAGATAAGCATGACGTAACCATTTTTAATGACCAGGTGCATTGGTTGGGCTATCCAGTTTCACACTATTTCTCTTGTCTTATAAACGGCTCTGCATCCACGCTGTTCCCCGTGGTTAAAAGCCTTGCTGCTTGGAGAGTCCGAACTCCCTGTAACTTGAGGTAATCCTTTCATAATCGCTTTCTCGGAAGCAGGTCCGAACTCCCTGTAACTTGAGGTAATCCTTTCATAATCGCTTTCTCGGAAGCAGGTCGAGATGGGCAGTGGATATACTGTGGAAGTTTTAAACCTGTTTCCCGTAATAAAACCAGGCTAATGCAGCGATGGTTCCTTCATAAACGACATGTCTGATTTCCTCATCGATTTTTTTTTTCTTTTTTTTTTTTTTTTTGACAAAAAATTTTCGTAAGTTTGATAGCGATCCTGTTTTTTTTTTTTTTTTTTTTTTTTTTTTTTTTTTTTTTTTTTTTTTTTTTTTTAAACGTAAGCCTAAATTACACACGAAAAAAACCTCGAAGAACAAAGAATATGAATGGACTAAGTAACACATTTTAGCACTGCAGCATTATTGAACAGTGTGTGAAAAAACCAAAGCGTTAAGTAGAAAGGGCTTTTAAGAAAGTACGTTAATGGTTATCTAATTCCCTAATTATAAATTAATTATTTCTTTGTCCTTCAATGGATCAGAAAAATAGCACCCTAATTTTGTTTTCTCTATAATATATTTAGAAGGTAAACTAATCTTAATCACGATAGCAACAATTATAATGCTAATAATAATAATTATGAACAGTTGAACCGTCTCCAATGTGAATTAGCGGTTTCAGATTCAAGGCTGAATGAATACAAGTAAGAAACCTTCTTTATATCCCGCTATTTTTAATACTAGCAGATACCCGCGACTTCGAACGCGTGGATTAAGAAATTCTTTGCCAGGATTGAATATAGAGAGTTGTTGGTACCGAAGGATTGGTCCCAAACAACACCGAGTCTGTATAATATGACAGGAAAACCATCACTGTATCATTCTACCATCGAACCTGTCTATTGAAGAGAATCAATTTCCAACATATTTAAAAACAGAAAAAAAACGAAGGTGAGGGGATGTGTGAGTGTGTTTGTGTGTGTGTGGGGGGGGGGGGGGGAGGGAGGGTTAACTAAGGGCAGCTTTATTTCAGCTTGGTCTTTTCTTTCTTTCTTCAGCATGAGCATCCGATTCTTGGGTTCTAATAACTTTAGCTGCTCGTGCTCTGCTAAAGCTAGAACTTAGGCCAGTTTTCGCCCGCAAGACATGACAAAACAGAAGGCAAAATAAAATGGTGCCAGAAACATTTAAGCAGACACAAAGTAATAGGACAGAGAAAATCGACATCTATACTAAATAATACGTTTTTTCTCTAAACGAAATATATTAACAAATTATACACTAACATATTGCGCGAGAAGCACAGCTTGAGCAAGCGACGTAACATTACAGACTAACACACACATCCGTCACTCTGTCACCATTCGATAATTCTCAAAATTTCGTGACTACAACTGTTAATCATTACGAAAAAAAAAAGTCTTGTGCTCTCCCTACAGATTTTCTTGTCATATTCTGTCAATATCGGTGTAGGCATTTAGTCGTCAAAAAGTAACAAAAGACAGAGGCTTACTTCCGCATTTATAGTATTATTACTGCAGATCACATACAAACTGACTGCGAATCACCCCTGCGGGATCAATATAACGTAAAAAAGTACACCTACAGCATTGCAAGACTATCTACGATTTGCCTCGCATTGAACCCCTAACTTTGTAATATCTACAGTTTAACATTCAAACCGACGGTCCAGGCATGACTCTTACGATCAAAAACAATTTTTAAAAATCTTATGCTCCACGGAGATTTGAACCGGAGACCACGACCCAAATATCAGTAAGTAAGCCTTCTAACCACTCAGTTACTTGATCGCTACATGGAGTATAGAGACCTCCACATCCAACGCGTCTGTCTATCGCCATTCAGTAATTTTTCGAAATTATAAGACAGCATGTATTATTTATACAGATAATTTTTCATCCAAATTTAAATAGTATTTCTCTCCTGGTTTCAAAGGATAAGTGTGCAAAGTTTCATCGAGATCTGATGAAAACTATGGATTTGTATGAAGAACAAACAAACAAACATTCATCTTTATATATATATATATGTCATGCACTACTTCTTGTCTATCAAACCTGATGGATCATATTTAACTCTCTTGCCTGGCATTCGGCAGGACGCGGATTGAAACCATGTAGTACATTCAATTTAAGTTTTCCGTTATTTCCGTAAATCACTTCAGCTGAATGCGGAAAACTTCCATCAAACAGCAGTGGCCGAATTCTTTCCTGGTCCCAGTTCCCGATTGTAATTTTCTACCTCCCCTGCTTTCACTGGTAATTCTCTTAAACTGATTTCAGTCAATTTCTCCTTAATTTTTACTGTTCATTGATATTTAGCCGAACTCCTTACCAATGATTGAATTCGTCGATTGGGGAGATAAACCGTAACTATAAAATCAGGAGCAGGTTACACCAGAAAGCAGTGTATCAGAAATAATTTACTTTTTTATTCAAAAATTAATCTTGCACGATTGTACACGATTCAGTATCACTCAAGGATACTGCTATTAGAATAATTCACTACAAATGTTCAGTACTTCCAAAATATTATGCACTCGTAATCGTTTCTCTTAAATAGATATTCATTAAATTTCAGTATCAACCACGTGTGTGTGAGAGAGAGGGCTAAAAATGAAATTGTTTAACTCACTAATCACATTATGCAGTAATGTCTGCTGGCTCCCATGTAATAGTGTAACATGTCACTACTTGTTAGGCAATACTCTCCAGCTTCAAATGACATTTGCGTCGAAGAAACAAAACAAAAATCTTCTTGCCGGTCGCACTCTGGATTAAAACATTCCATGCAAAAGCACCTGCCAACACGATTTCGTCACAAAACATTTCTCAAATAAAAATCCACTTTCCATATTATGAATACACGTTACACTAACAAATTATCAGACGATATAGTGACACAAAACTTATCTCTGTTTGAAGACAGACGCCAACATTCAATACCCTTTCTTAAGACGTTATTTTTTGTTGCCTGCTATTTCATCAGCTTATTATACGTGCAACATGGAGAGAGATCTCTGAAAAGCAGCGAAATATTCATCTGAAAAAATTAATCAAACTATTTCATATTATGAAAGCGTTAGCCTCTTAGTACTTTATGGCATGGATACCAGACTGTTAAAAACTACTGATACAATTTCGACAGATGCGTAGAATTACATGATTCAGAAACATTCTCTGATGGATCTGAAACATCAAATGAAAAAGTGTGAGATGAACAGTGTCATGTTCACTATTTCTCACTCACATCCCCAGGCACCTATTAGTCGTCTAGAGCTCTAGGGTAATAAAAGATAAGCTTGGTATTCTAGTTATCTTGACCCTCCCGAATGAAATATACTTAGCATGGTAATGGAGGGAGGGTTACTAGTGCCTTTCGATCTCCAGACTGAAGCCTTAACCACTGAACCACAAGGCCACAGTATAGTAGATTACTTGACTTAAAATAGGAAGCAGTTTATGAGATGCATGATCTACGGAAAAGCAGACAGTTTACTTCCTTGGGACCTACTCCAACAGAAAGTAGCTGAACGTTTAATATGTGACTCTTGTGACTGTCAGATAGGAGTCATTTGTTACTTTTACTTTTCTTGTAAGAACTACAAAAGGTCCTGAGATAGTACAGTTAATAGAATTATACTGCATCATATTCCTCTCGTGCATTTGTGGTTTGCTGGGCACTAGAAGCATAAAAATGTATCAGTGGGATTTAGTAAACACGATTGACAATGTGTTCACGTGCCAGTGGTAATCAGTCACGTTGCTGACAACTAAAATTCTGCAAATCAGACGATGGGAAATAAAACAGAATACATAATACCAAATGTCTGCACATTCCTAACAAAAATTAATTTGACGTAAGTTTAACAGATCTGTGGTGGTATGTTATAAAATAAAATTATTTTCGCTGCAAGGTAGAAAGTTGACAGTTTCTTCGATTGTCTGACTATGAGGCGTCGATCAACAGTTAATGGAATTTTACATCTATTGAAACTTTCTTCTATATTACAATAATCAAAACTTAAAAAAAAACATATGGAATAACTATAAAGGATGAAGTGTTTTAAGCCACGGGATGGAGGCTACCTGGTACATAAAACTTGCCATAGAATTTTTACCAGTTTATCATTTTACATTTCGCTACAAGGAAAGATCCGAACAGAGAGTAAATATGTTGCTTAAAAATCGAAAGTTATGGCTATAACACAAGATACTCGAATTACTGTTTATTTTAAATCAACAGTGACAATGTGTTGTTTAGAGATTGGTATTTTTAATAGACACATAACGACTAATCCATACGTGATTGCTACTGAAGGAGGCTATCACGTATGGATAAAATTCCAAAAAAACTGTACAGCAAACTGTTTACAGTACAGGAGCAGGACTGAAGATACAAGTCGATAAGTCGATAAGACATTCGTGTGTTGAAGTGAAATTCAAAAAAACACGGGCATGGATGTTGAAGTGTTGTGTGTCTGTGTGAATGTCCTGTCCGTCCTGTGTCGTCCATACATTGGAAAATGCAATATATACTGGATGATGACTTATAAACTGAAAACTACAAAATCACATTGCGCTGGCTGTATGGCCTTCGTTGCCAAATGCCATAAAAAAAAAAAAAGGCACACACAAACAAAAATATTTGCCACGTCACTAGTCCTAGAAGTATCAATTCTGTAAATATATTTATAAACGATATTTACGTAATTGCATTCTGTTTCCTTAGTTCATCAAACATTACTTTTACACCTGTTACTTCCAGCTCATGAATTTCTAAACTGAAAGTGTTCAATTTTAGAGACTGGTTATATTTGCTGAACTAGGAAGTTCAATAGAGAAATAAGACTATTTTATACGCTTTAGCTGCGAAACAACCATTAACATATCCGGAGTTATTTACCATAAAACCTACCAATTTTAAAAGTTAAGATTTTATAAAATAGCTCCTATGAATTTCATTTTATAACGTTAAATAAAAACAAACAAAAAATTAACTTAGTCCACTAACCGAAGGTTGGTTGGATCCTCCAGAAGGAGTCATACTAAGCCATTGTGTCATATGTAGGACGGCCAGTTCCTTTCTTCTGGGACCTACATGGAATTCGAACTACGGAATGACCTGCCGTAGCCATGTGATCTAATACACCTCTTAAAAATTCCTGCCTGCACCCATCTGTATTTGAACCCTGGACCGGCCGTTATTAATTTGCATTTACATCTTTAATTGAAATTTTTAAGCTTTTAATCTGCTTACAACTATGCTCGATTCATTGTAGTGTATTTTGAGGAGCAGTTTGTGGTTGCCAGGGAGGCAGCGTCCGGATTTGAGCGTATTAATGACGAGCGTTGACGTCCGCGTTGCGGCGGGCCTGCGCGCGCACAGCCTGCAGCGTGGGTCTATTGATCAGCGAGTCGCGTCGTGCCGGGTTTGGCAGTCCGCGCCGAGCCCAGCAGCCAGCCATGCCCAAGACGAAGCCGGTGCCGCCCGAAGATCTTATCATCCCTCCACAGGACAACCGAATATGCGGTACCATTTGCATGTGCCAAATGACGGCGGTGCTGTCGAGCGTGGCTCTCGTCTACCTCACCGTTGCCGTCTACATGCCAACGCTGCGCGCCTTCCAGTCCGGTATCTCGGAAACACCCGTCATGTGCACCACGACACGTGCTTGGCAACGCGACTCATGCGACTGGGGCACGTGCGGTGAGTGGTGCCTGTCCAAGAGCTCTGGTGCCTGCATGCAGATCTACGTCAACCTGCGGCGCAACGGCTCCGACATACTCTTCGCCAACTGCTCCCAGACTGCCAACAAAACGTGCTACGGCATCGATCAGGAGAACGCCAAGAAAAGCCGCTGTATCGCCGACGAGTGTCGCAACCTGACTGGAACATTCAATTGCACCACCGGGATGTGCATCAACATCACCGACGCATTCGAGTGCGTGTTCAAAGAGGTAGGTCCGCCACTCAAGTGCTCCGGAAGGAGAGGAAAGATAAACTGTATAGACATGCATGGCCTTCAGACCTGCACGAGAGGGACTTGTAACAGGATACTGACACCGTACAACTGTGAACGACGTTGTTTGGAAATACCGACTAGGAACAAGAACATGATCCTACTCAGCGGAGACAAGGTTTATCTTTCTTCGTGTGAGAGAGCCATTGAAAAAGAGACAAGTCGAGAGATCTGGTCGGAAGATGATCAAACGATCCTGATGGCATCGTGCTATACGATAGAGAATACGACACAGGGCGTTGAGGCAGGTGACTGCATCAATGGAACGCTGTTGTCCGAAAACTTCTTCGGTGATCAAACCAATTTCACCTTCTTATCGCACGTTAGCGTAACCAACACACGTCTTTTGGACCGGAACCGCACGGTGGCGCCACCGGAGCAGGACCTGCTGATCGCCAACGAGAGCCACCTGTTCATCAACATGGAGGGCTGCGTCAACACGCTGCGTGACGAGTGTAAGGAATTCCTACGCGAGTATGGGAAGGACGGCACGGATCACAACGCACGCGCCAGATTCCCATGCTTCTACGCTGATGGCGACACGTCGAAAGTGGTTGCCCGGTTTGACCTAGAAACGACGTACCGCCAATTTCTCATCGCCTCCATCCTGCCGTCCACATTATTTGTTATCTCGTGCTTCCTGCTCATTTTTTGTCAAAGAACTGTCGAAGTCGGTGACGACGCCAAGATGCGATTCAAAGGGTGCAGCGGGGGAGAGTTTATCATCGCTCCTGGTGACAAGGGAGCCTCCGCCAACAACCTGGGTGACGGTGGCGGGGGCGACTCTGTGATGGCGCTCTGAGATCCGTCACGTAAGCCTCCTTAACATAAACATATCGCAGGTTTCTAACTCACCTTAAGCGCCACACAATCATGAAAAGTATGATGTTTGCGCTGAAGCAACAGCTAACGTTGCTTTATGCTGCTGTTTTAGAGCATTATCGTTGTGGTGTTAGTTCGATGGGGATGCACAGGTGACGATATTATCCGTAAGATAGAAATTTTCTGTTAGTAAATTGGTTTTGGTGTGAAGGATAACTGCAAGGTGCTGTCTCCTTTACTGACCAATTTGATAATTTTAGTTTCTGTGTTTATTTCAGCAAAAGATACAGGGAAACTGCAATCGCATTAAAATCTCCTCCTTAATAAACATTCCGGATTATTAATAAAAATAATTCGATAATCTCTGCATACCCCATACTCCATACATATCTACAGATATTGCATTTTGTAAGATATTGAATAGAATGATGGTTTTAATGGCTGATTTGTGCTATAAACACTTCCAAGTTTTGTTGATGTTTGCCAATAATAATTCTTTTAAACACCTATTCATCTAATTATCGTTAATTTTCTTCGTAAAGTAATGCCGTTTATTCCATGAATTTTTACCTGATTTAATTAGGGTAAAAGTAACTAACTTTGAAAATACTGTGCAGGGTGTAAAATAAATGTAATGACTCAATTTATTTTAGCCGAGGGATGTGTAAGTCGTGGTCAGTAAAATGTTTTGCAAATTATCAGTTACATATAAGATACTATCATAACTACAGGTTTTTTGTTATTATTAAATATAATTTTGTTTTAATTGCGTCTATGCCAAAATAAGCAAGCAGTAAACTAATTATAACAGAAAGCTCACACCGTTTTTTTAAACCGTATACCTAATTTTTACAAAACTTCAGTCAAATTAATGAACTGTCTCTGCTTGAGAGATAACTTTCAGTTTTTGTATGGAATTTGCGGAATTTTGAAACAAGTTTACTGTTTTAATTGAAACATATGGAAGTACTGGGTACAAACTTGGTGTTTGTTTCCAATTCCTGAAACGTTTTGGGGGTAGTACTTCACGTTTTCTTTTAGTTACCGTATTGAAATGTAAGACTTTTTAAACAATTGTAAAGATTTAAATATAATTTTACTACAGGGGAAACAAATGTCTCTACTAGGGACTAACTTGTTGGATGTTTCCAATTCTGTTGAATATTTTGAGCCTTACTGTTTCTTATGTTCCAGGACCATAAGAGAGAATGATGCTTCATGTATTTAGTTGCAGTTTCCTTTGGCGGAACTATAAGTCTAACAAAAATTAGATCATGATCAGTCTTTCACAAAATAATGAACTGTGTGTTTTACGATTGCAGAAGAACATTATAACTCGTCCCAAAATCCAGATTAGGCCACCTAGATTTTGACTATAGATAGTTTTCATAAATCAGCAAACGCAAATGCCGTAGTTCTTTACACATGTCATTTTTCTTCCTCCCGCGTTCCTAAAATTCCATCTTTGTCTATAATCTAGTGTCTTCAAAACAGACTAAGCGAAAACACAACAAAAAAAAACAAAATGCTAGTATTACCATCCTAAATTCTGTAGCTGCCTGGGATGAACCCTAATAGGGTCAACCACAGTGTGTTTTTCATTCAAAAAGTTTTGGAATAATGATGATTATTTACACTGAACTCTGTTATTAAAAAAGCATCTACTGAAACTGAAAAGATTAGGTGACTATGACAATTTTACTTTCTTAATGGTTACCACTTGAACGAGGTTACGTAGGTGACACCTGTTATGGTTTCTCTTTCTCTGCCCTGAATCAGAAGATGCCAGATCGTTCCAGTTTTTATAGAAGGATTAATTTTCATGTTATCTTATTTAAAACTCCTGTTATCTTGTTTCAATTCTCTGTATCTGAAAATAATTTTGGAAAAAGAAAAAAGAACGAATTTTCTGGAACAATAATAATTTCATTTGGTCGTTTTAGGACCTAATTAAAAGAGTTTCATACCGCCTGCGTAATCCGCCTTTGTCGTACCCGCCAATCCTAACGCATTAATACTACCTTGCTTAGAGGACCTACATGTTTAGCGTGAAATCCGAACGGAAGCGTTCTGAAGTACTTCGCATACACAAAGAAAGCATTGCCGGAAATTAATTGTGACACCCCTTTAAATTTCCAGCTAATAGCGCGATTAGAAACGGAGACCTTTCGATCTTAGTCACTGAGCCGCTAGACCACTGTCGTGGAATAATGACAACTAGCAAAGACCGAATGTCTAAAAAATGTATGTATTCATTTCTAGGTAACAAACATTCGTTTCCGAATATTACTCCTTCAAAAATTTATAACTTGAATCTACTTTATTTAAAAGTTTAGTCATTAAGCGCAAAAATAGAGTGACCAATGTTCTCCATGTGATGTAGAAAACAATTAACTGTACCTTTCAATTTGTTCAGAAATATAGATAATGGATGTCTACTGGAGAAGCCATACAAATAAAGCAATCTGTTTTAAAAATAACCAAACAGCTGGTAACAAAAATCGCCTCTTTTCTGAAGCACAAACTAGGAATAACCATTCCACGTTTACTGGAAAACTGGGGCAGAACTGCCATCTTCAGTATCCCAAGGATTTTTGATGATGTAACAATCTTAGAGGATTCCTGTTGAGGACTGAAACGTCGATGTGAAAAGAAACTACTGAGACAGTAGGAAAATCTGTAAAATATTTTAACAACATCAATCTGGATCTTAGGTTAGCAGATTTATTGTTGGCTACTTAAAGTTAGTTTTGTTCAAGTCTTTAATATGTGAACTATGGTATACAAGCGTTCCGAATGAACTTAGGTCTATGCTGTAAAACTTGTTTTAACACTGCTAGAAATTTACTATTTCTAATTAATATTTAATAATATGATCCCGTGATTAAACCGCCAGTATGGCTTAGTGGATCGAGGTGGTACAACGAAACCGGGCACGAGTCAAGGACGTCCTGAGTGAGGTTCCTAGGAGATTACCCGCAGTAAATTATATATTTCCAAAACAGAAAATATAATATAGAACACAAAGTTACACGTTTCACAAACAGATAGTAAAACAAGTCTTTCCTCTAAAATACTAGGTACACCTGGCCTTATAGGACCGATTAGACTCCTCTCTCATGATTAATATCGGCACCTGTTGTGGCCAGTATCCACAGAAGAAAAACAGAATACTATGACTACTCATGGGATGTTTGAGCGGGATGATATTGAATTACAAATATCAATTAAATTGAACGACATTAACTCCACCTAATTAACAAAGAAAATGGTTGCAAACAAATATCAACATTTATTGCAAGTAGACAAATTGAGAAATCTTGGTTAGCTACAAGTAACTTGTGAGTCAGAATGAATATGACATGAAAATACTAATTGTAAAAAAAGACCCTACCATGACACAAGAAGTTGAATAAACATGAAATGGGTTTAAGATTGGGAAAACAAAATATTTTAATAATTTAAATGATTTTATAAATTTAATAATATGCTCTGAATTGTCATAAATTTGGGAAAATTGTGATGGGATAAGTTCTTGAAACTAGTCGTCCTGAAAAATGAATACAATTAACATTTATTGAATATTAAATCCCAGCAAACTATTTGAATTACAAGAATATTCTGAACTGAAATGATTCATTTATCAAAGAAAAAACGTTTAGATACAGCTTATATTTGGATGGAGTGGTCTGGGAACTTTCTTTCAAAATTTCGGGGTACCGTCACAGATTCAATCCAGGTGGGGGCCAGAAATTTTTAAGAGTTGTCTTTGATCATATAAGCTACGCCAGGACGTTCCGTGGTTCGGATTCCATGCAAAACTGTAAGTCCCAGAGGAAAGGGACTGGCCGTCCTACCTCTGACGTAATAGCTTAGTATGGAGGATCCAACCAACCTTCAGGTTGTGGTCTAAGCTAGTCTTTTTATACATATATTTAGATGTGAGCCACCCCTACATGAAACTTTCAGCACCCTAACATCTACATTCTGTCTTGAAATGATGAAAAATCTTGTTCTATCTGACAAAGATACATCTAGCTCAATTTAACTGTGATAGAAACATTAAATTCTTATTTTAGGATCAAGTTAATCTCTGATTGTTTACTGCTTGTAGTTACTATTCCTCACTAGTTGTCGAATACCCGTAGAGAGCAGTAGCCAAGTTTGGTAATATATTTATCCTTCAGTAGTGTAGATTTGTAAGTTAGTCATTGTTCATAATGAGCAGTCATGTGACCGTTAAGAACAGCAGTCCAGGTTGGTATTATATTGTTGTTTGTATTTACCGTACTACATCAGTATACTGTATAGAACTAACTCTTCTCTGTTCGAGTTTTATTTTTTCTTCTTCTCTACTTTTTTCAAAAAAGCAGTATGTCTAGGGACCGTTATTGCTATGTGCAGACGCGAGCTGAGGTGGCTGATATGCGCACGAAGCTTGCAGCTGTGATAGCGAAAGTTACCCAGCTGCCTTGATAGGTTCCAGCAGATGTGATATTGGGAACCCTGATGTAGCAATACCGCTCAGATCCCATTTCAGCAATTGAGGGTATGGCTTATGGCGAATGGCGTATGGCATATGGCTTCTAGACTTCGAAGCCGCACAAGGGGGCAGGGGGCAGTCGAACAGGCTTAAAGGCCAGGAAGTTGAATTTATTCGACTGTACAACCGGTTTGTACCAGTCGTAGGCTGACTCAGTCCCACAATCATCATCCTCTGAATTGGCAGCCCACCTGCCTGCTACGTTTGAGCAATTGCAGTAGGGGTTCTGGGAGTCGGGAGCTCTAATGTTAGGCGGTTTATAGAGCACCATTGGGAAATAGTAAATTTTTCGGGGAAGAAAGCCAACGTCTATTCGGTGTGTATTCCAGGTGGCCTGATCCTAGATGAGAAACAAGCCATCCCGAATGCCATAGCACGGACGTGCTGTAGCCAACTGCAGATTGTGGCGCAAGTCGGTACTAATAATGCTTGCCGCCTGGGGTCGGATGTTATACTCGCTTCCTTCAGGCGGCTGGCTGTGGCCAGTGGCAGCAAGATATAGCCAGAGCTAACCATATGTAGCATCGTAGACAAAGTTGATTATGGTCCTCTGGTTCAGAGCTGCAGATTTCTCGATCTTCGCCATAGGGTTTTTTTTTGTTTTTTTTTTTAAATTTATTTGGCCTTTAGCCATGCTGGCCATTTAGCCATTACCAAGTGTACAAGGCGTTTATTACATTGTTTGTCTATTACATCTGTAACATTTTGCTACATCGTAGCAGTAAATCTTAATATACATTGTCTCTGTAGGTTATCCGTATTTCATAGTACCTTACACACATTAAAAGCCAGAACTAGTACATTTACGTAATACGCTGGTGCATAAGGTAGTAACTTTGTCTGGCACATACATACCTTAAAATGGACGATTTGATATTACATTATACACATTAAATATTGAGTTTGGCAAAAAATCGATTTACAAGGTTCATATATACATGAAATGTTAGGATATGTTACATCTGATTATACAGTTAATTATTGTTCCTTTGTTTGGCATATAGGCCTACATACATTAAAATAGTCCATTTGATATTACATTATATACATTAAAATATTAAGTTTAGAAAAATGTAATACAAATTAATAAAAAATAAAAATTATTTACAAAGACTCATATATACATGAAATGTAAGGATATGTTACACTTGATTATACAGTTGATTATTGTTACAGTTCTCGTTTGATTTGCCGTAAAAATGAGTACATGAAGAAGAAGATTTTAAATCTGTTTGTATTTAGTAAGTCTTCAACACTTGCCGGGAGTTGCTGTCCTGCTTGCACCAAGTGCTTGATGAGGTTGTCAGAGGCTTGTTTGTTAAATGGGCAACCAAAGAATATATGATTAGCGTCTTCAACGTGTCCGCACTGGCAGTACGGTTCCTCTACCACACCGATTCTACATAAGTGCTTCTTGAGGCGGCAATGTCCGAATTTAAGCCGAAAAATTGTGATATATAGGCTTCTAGGACACCGGATGTTCTGAAACCATGGCCGTTTTGTAACTTCAGAATGTATCCTTGCGTAGTGTTTACCTTTCGTAGCAGATGTATATCTCCATTCTACGTCCCAATCTTTGTATAATTTTTCCTTTATTGTCACAATCAGGTCCGAAGTAGGTATCTTACGGTGTATAGTTTACCCCGGTCTCAGTTGCTTGTTTTGCCAGCTGGTCGGCTATTTCATTGCCCCTGCACCCATCATGGCCTCTCACCCAGGAAAGTACTACTAATTTATTACTTTGTTCCAGGTCTATGATTGATTTAATAATTTCGTATATGATCGGGTTGTTGCTTTGGTTTATGTGATGATTTTTTAATGACGTTAAGGCAGAGAGTGAATCAGATAGTATGATAATGTTACTATCCGGTAAGCTCCCGGCATATCTAAGTGCTTCTAATATTGCTATCAGTTCCGCTGTCATAATAGAGCATTCTTTAGGCAGTTGGAAAGTGCCCTGTTCCATGCTATCAAGGTTGATGTATGCACAACCAGCATAACTGTTGTTCTTAGACCCATCTGTATATATGATTCCAGCCGGAAGCCATTTGTTCAATTTTTCTAGGTATGTCTGTTTGTAGGGGCTCTGTTGCGTTGTTTGACCAAAAACTGTAATTTCTTTACATGTATGCCATAATGGAGCCTCATAGCAGTATAGTTGTTCACTCTTGATGGCTTTATCGTATAGTGATTTGGTTTCCAGATACGCTGAAGCTAGCGGTGGCAGTCGTCTGTTTTTCCAATATCCTTTTGTTAGGCAGTCTATGGATAAGTTGTGTATGGAAGTTATATAATTTACTGGTCGTCAACTGACTCTGTTTCAGTAAAAATTTTGAACTTAGGTAGGATCTACGTAGGTGCAGAGGAGGTTCCCCTGCTTCTGCGCATAGTGCATTTGTGGGCGTAGATTTCATTGCCCCTAGGCAGGTGCGTAGTACCATGTATTGTAGTACATCAAGCTTCGCTAAAGGCCGTTGGGAGGCCGCACCATAACAAATACACCCATAGTCAAAATGTGGACGGACTAGGGCTCTATATAGAGTTAGTGCTATTTGTGGACTTGCTCCCCACTTTAGTCCTGTTACTGCTCTTATAAGGTTGTTCCTTGAGCAGACTTTTTTTTCTATTTGTTTGATGTGTTCACACCATTTGAGTTTATTATCTATTATCAGGCCTAGATATTTCAAGCTATTCTTAACTGGGAGCTGGTATGGTCCAAGAGTCATGCGGATCATTGGAGGAATCCTGTGTCGTGTAAATATGCAGACTGAGCTTTTATCTATTGAGATCTCCTGTCCATTGTCTGACAGCCATTGTACTAGTTTACACATCGCTTCGTTTAATATGGCTTGGCATCTTTCGATGCTTGTGCCTATTGTATACAGGCAGATGTCGTCCGCATATTGAAGTATTATGACGGAAGGTGGCATTATTTTGTGTAGGTCAGTTGTGTATATATTAAAGAGTAACGGAGACAAAACTGATCCTTGAGGTACCCCTTGGCTACACTTTCTTGGACCTAGAGTAATTGTTTTCCACTTGGCTACTAACCATCTATTTGTAATCATAGCTAGCAGCCTCGCTGTAAAGGGGCCCGGCACGCCATTCTCTTTTAATTTTTTTCCCAAGGTCGATGGCAGAACTTTATCATAGGCAGATGTTAGGTCAGTGAAAATGGCAACCATGTATTTATTGTCTGTAAGGCACGATTGAATATCTGTAACAAGGTGTGCTAATATGTCATTCGTGCCTTTCCCTCTTCCGAAAGCCGTATTGAGTATGCGGCAGCAATGTATTATGTTCGAACCACCATTCGAGTCTATGCTTTACCATTCTTTCGAGAATTTTGAACACACAAGATAAGAGGGATATGGGTCTATATGCTGAGGCACATTTCAGTTTACCTTTCCTGGCTTTTTTATAATAATTATTCTGGCCGTCTTCAAAGGTGGTATCTCGCTTTTCTCAGCCCAATATACGATTAATGAGGTCGAAGCAGGTATGCTTTCCCGTTGGCAGGGAGTAGGCGGAGCATGGGGTAGTGTATGTTATCCGGCCCAGGTGCTGATGATTTGCCAAAGGAGAGTGCTCTGCTGAGCTCTTCACTCCTGAAAGGTTGACATAGGATGTGCTGTGTATTTTCCTGTACGTTTAGGGGTTGAGGGTCCACATAAGGTGGTGTTATGTTTTCTAATATCTCAGTCAGAATATTCAGTGGTGGTGTCCGCTCTGGCACCCTCGCTTCCTTTATATTTTTCAGCCTTCGTATTTTCATCCACACTTCTTTGGTCGGCGTGTTGAGACTCAGTTTTGAGCAGTAGTCTTCCCAGTTTTTCTTCTTCTTCTTTCTCAGGAGTTTTTTTGTTTTCGCACATGCCCTTTTGCATTCAATATAATTGCTCATTGTGAGGTGTTGCCTGTAATTTTTGACAGCTTTCTTTCTTTCTTTTATTGCATCGTCACATTCCTGGTCCCACCATTCAACTGGTGTTGTGTTGATTACATAGTTTTGTTTTTGTTTTGGAATGCTGGAGCCTGCGGCTTTTTCAATGCAATCTATGAAGGCTTTATAATCATTTTGTATGTCGTCTGTAGGTTTGTAATGAGAAAATGCAGCTTCTGCTTCCTGTTGATATTTTTCCCAGTTGGCCCGCCTTGATATTCCATTTATAGTGCGAAAAGATAGTTTGCCCTATCAGCTTAGTGCAGGGGAGCTTCAGCAGAATCGGGATAATGATCCGAGCCCAGAGTATCTTCTATGATTTCCCATGTTAGGTGTGGGGCAATAGTCGCCGATGCTAATGATATGTCAACAGATGATTGTTGTTGTGATGGTCTATTGATTCGCGTTGCAGAGCCATCGTTTAGTACAACTAGTTCCTCCATTACTTCCACAATTAGTCGCCCGTTACGATCGTCATATGTACTTCCCCATAAGGAATGATGGGCATTTAAGTCACCAAGGAGCAGAATTGGTTCTTCTAGATGTCTTTTTAGTATTTCCAACTCAGATCTTTTTAATGCTGGTTTGTTTGGTGACCTGTATACAGATACTACCGTCATATATTCGTCTTTAAAGAGGATCCGTGCTGCACAAACTTCGAAAGACAGAGTTAGTAGGCGTAATGTTTACGGGCTGGAATGGGATTGATTTCTGTATCAATAGGGCAGTGCCGCCATAACCGTCCGCTCTGTCTGCTCGCACGATATTATAGTTTTGAAAGAGGAAAGATTCTCCTGGTTTCAACCAAGTTTCTGAGATCGCACTTACTGAGATTTTATGGGCCAGCATATATTGCATCAGACTTAATTTATTGGCTTTGATTGAGCGCGCATTCCATTGTAAGATTCCGAGTTCTTCGATTAGCAATTTTTTCATTCGTTTGAGGATTATTATGTGGTATGTTATTTTGGTACATGGTAATCTAAGCCTCCAGTAACGGGTATCGAATGCGTTCTTGTGTTCTCAGTTGAACCCATTGGTGAGTGTTTGTTGTATAAGCTGTTTGATACTTGGAGCGAATTGCAGTGGATCGATCTGTTGGTTACCGACATACTGGTTTAAGGATATTCATTATGATTTCGATCATTTTGTATGTGAAGATATCAGCTGTGCTTGCGCTTTGTACAGCTGCTGTGAGGTTGGGGTGGGTATGGGTTGTACGCAATTGGTTGTATATTCCTGTTGTTAGGGATCCAATAATCTTTGTAAGATAGATCCCTAGAGTTGCTTCCTGCTCTGTAGTGCCTATTATGTCTTTCCGTTAAGGGGGATTCTGCCTGGTTAGTAAGGCATTGGATTTATTTGCATGTTTGTTAACATGCCATGTGGGCTGGTGGCCAACTGTGTACGTCTGGGGAGGTAGGTTCTTGGTGGAGTTGTTGATGTTGTTGTTGCGATGTCCCTACAGGCACTGTGGCAATATTTAAGTTATCCTGTATGGGGGTTCTTTGCTCGTAACTTGCCGAATTTACGACCGTGGTTTGAGTGGTTGCGGCCGGTCTTGCTAGTACACCGGCATACGTACCGGCGTTGATCTTTCTAAGGGCTTGTTTATAGTCTAGGTTCTCGTACGCCATTAACTGTTTGATTCTTCTTTGTTTTTCATATTCAGGACATCTTTTTTCATTAGATGGGTGGCCACTATTACAATAGATACAAATGGGGTTGTTTTGGTTACAACAATCTTTGCCGTCGTGTGCACCAGCACAGAATACACATCTTTTTTTACTTCTGCATTGCTTGCTCAGGTGACCATAGCGCAGGCAATTAAAGCATTGCATAACAGGTTTTATGTATGGTTCGACTGGACAGCGGACACCGTGTATGTAAACATAGTTGGGCCGTCTTTGCGATTTGAAAGTGATCAGGCAAACTGGAAGTGGGATTGTTGTAGGTTGACCGTTTGCTACCATTTTCTTAGCAAATCGTTTAACGTTTATCACCCTGTATTCACATCGCGCTACCGCTTTAATTTCATCTTCTGATAATTCTGTCATTACGTTTCTAATGATGCCTTGTTGTGTGGTGCACGAGTATGGGATATACGCCTGCAAACCGTTCTGCTTCCAGACTGAGCTTTGAATCATAGAATTGGCTGCTATTACCGATTTCACATCAATTTTGACACGGTTACGGCCTGCTGTAGTTATCTGTAATATTTGATTATTTGTATCACGGCAGAGGGAGTTAATGAGGCGACCTATAGCCATTGGATGCAGTCTACTGATGTTTTTATCGACACTTTCTACAATCACATAGTAGGTCATAGTTTTCATAGATCACTGGCGTTGCGCTATTTACCTGTTGATCATGGCTGACTGTTGTGGTTGTAGTCTGGTTTTGCTGTGTGTCACTAGCTGGTGACGTCTCCATACTGATGTCTGTAGGTTTCGGCTGTTCTGCTGTTCTTGGTACTTTGTAGTTGCAGTTGTTGCTGATGTCTTCGATTGTTGGTGTGCTGGGGCGTTTCTGGGCTGCAGGTGGGGTCGTTTCTTCCTCTCCTACAAGTCGTAGTTCCTGTTGTCTCGTTTGGTCACTCGTAAGATTAGCAGCAAAAGATGGTACATTGACGGTTTCGAATGACGATTGTATGATGTTTCTCGTTTCCCTTCCATCTTCACTTGTGTTGTGAGGTAGGGATGGCACTTGACTGTCTAAGATATTTTCTGTTGCAATGTTCACGTTACCTCCATTATATAAAAGTATGTGCGGCGTCGGCTGTACCTGTTCGTAGCCGCCTTCACCACACTGGCCACCATACATGGCGGCCAATGTCACTTAACACTTATATTAGTTGTTCCTTGATTATCAATTCACTTTTCTTGTCCACCACACGAAATTGAAAACTGTTTATGTTGTTGGCACTTGCCGTCGAGTCAACCCGCGATCGCGCACACTACTTCCTCGTATCGGAGGCGATGTTACCCGTACGACGGTCTGCTCACGACTGCGCCATAGGGTTGAATCATGTAGGTTTCGCCTGTACAGGTCAGGTGTGCACTATATACGTGAATCAGCTACACGGGTGGCAGGGGCAGTGTAGAATTCACTGGGAGTTATTTTAGGCTGAGGGAACAAGAAATACAGTTACAGGCAAATCGGTCAGATGCAACTCCGACATGTAGGAGGAACTTAAGAGCATCTCGACAGTTAAAAAATTTCTAGTGATTAACTGTTGAAACGTTTGTAACAAACAACCTGAACTTGAAAGCGTTATTTGTAGCACAGTAGCGGATATCGTTATCGGTACAGAAAGTTGGATAAAATCTGATACAAGTTGTGCAGAAACATTTAAGGAAAGCATGAACGTTTTTAGTAAGGATAGATTACATTCTCATGGAGGTTGGGTATTTATAGCTGTCAGTAAATTCCTCCTGTGTAATTAAATAGATGTTGATACAATCTGTGAAATCATACGAGTATGTATTAAACTCAACATTTCCAGGTCAAAATTCGCCATAGGTGCCTTCTACCGTCTACCTAATGTCCACATAACTAGAGTTAAGAAATAATGTAAACAGTATCACTCGCCATTTTCAGAATCATGCTATAATTCTAGGAGACAACTTCAACCAGGCTTATATTGACCAGCGTAATTACGTTCACGTTGCTGGTGGCAGGGATAATGCAGCATCTGAGGTCATTCTCGACTTGTTCTCGAATCATCTCGAGCAGCTAGTTAATGAACCAACGTGGTGTTACAACGATAACGAAAACATTTACCAGCAGGCCAGAATTATTCACTGATATTTCAACGACCACAGGAATAACCGATTACAAAGCGGTAATTGTAACCATAAAATTAATAACCAAACGAAACAGGGGAAAAGAACGGATCGTATACAGTTTCAATAAAGCCTCAAAAGGAGTGTTTTAGAATTTGCCTGAGAAATAATTACCATAACTTCAAGTTGACATGAGACTTCGTTGAAGAGATATGGCATCGATTTATATATATATAGTCAGGGAAGGTATGGAAATACAGTACATGTACCGAAACGGACAATAAAGGATTTTTTTCTGCTTAATGTCTCTCCAACAGCGAGGTCTTTAGAGACGGGAAAGGATGGGGGGGGGCAAGGAATGGGAAGGAATTCGGCGATGGCCTATTGAAGGAAGCATCCCGGCATTTGCCTGGAGTGATTTGGGAAACCATGGAAAACCCAAATCTGGATTCCTGAAGGGGGATTCGAACCGCCGTCCCGAATGCGAGGCCAGAACGCTAGCCGTTACACCACCACGCTTGGTGACAATAAAGGAGGAGAATGATCTACCGTGGCTTGCGCGTGAAGTCAAAAGATTATTCAAAAAGCAAAGGAGGATACACGCATGCTCAAGAAGGAAGGGGCATAGTAGTGACTTCCAAATTTTAGCAAGAGGACGATTTAAAAATGCGATTTGTGAAGCCTTTAACGATTTCCGTTGCAACTCTGCTTCCAAGAGTCTCACAGAAAACTCAAAGAAATATTAGTGGTATGGTAGAAAAGTCAGTTGTAGGGATAACAATACCACAGCACTAATATATACTGCTGCTGCCTGATACAAGTACAGAGAAGAGCCGCTCGATTCGTGACCGCATGCTACAGTCATGAAAGCGTCACAGAACTGATTAGTAGACTAGGTTGGGAGTCTCTGGTAGATAGACGACGCACGTTTCGTTTAAACTTATCGGTAAACATGCGTACTCCCACTTTCACCTTAGAGTGTAGTGAAATACTTCTTCCACCAACCTATTTGAGTCGGAAGGGCAGGAAAGATAAAATTAGAGAAATAAGGTGCCGGACTGATTCTTATATGAATTCTTTTTTCCCTCGTACCATTAGGGATTGGAATGCACAGCAAAGAGATTAGCTTTGGTGATGAGCACCCTCTGCCACCCACAATTTTGTGAATTGCAGAGTATATATGTAGATGTAGATGAAGATACAACAGCGGAGATGAACAGTAACGATAATTTTCATCTGTTCCATTGTCGTCGTGTTTGCACGTATACTTCACACAAGCTTGCTCTATAATTCCTGTTCAAAACAGTTTATTTTATAAGATGCATACTTTATCGAAGCCTGGGCTCTAAGTTGAGTCGAGTGTATTTTGTTATGTCTATAATCAGTAATTCTGAGTTAACTGGCTACCACGGACTAAAAAACATTTAAGCCGAAACGTATTTTGTATCTTTTTTCATATGCCTAATTGTTTTTCGTTTCTTGGTCATCGTTGTGTAACTTATTGAACATTAATTGTTAACTTCCGTAATTAGGTGATTATTCACTTCATTTCTTTACAAGATAATTTTGTGTGTTGTAATGAATCGACCGAATAATGTAGAGCGGTGGTCTTTGCCTGCCAATTACTATTTTGATTGTTTATATTGAGTAATCTTAAATAGACCACGCTCGGTCAAATATTAGAGTCGCTGTTTTAAGGCCACTGTCTAAACAAGGCAAAGGTATCGGTGGAGGTTATAGGGACAATTCTCCATCAATGATTCATTTCTCTTTTCGGCTAAGATCCCATTCCTGTTAGCATGCAATTATTTCCCGTAGGGATACTTGTCTGTCTGTCTATAGTTCTGCCCTAAGGCAAGTATACACATGACTGCTTCCATGCTCTCTTCCACATGCAGAGTCTTAGCATGCACTACTAGGGAAGTTTTAATGTTTTGGTATCCCGTTACTTTCCATATATATTCAAGGGATGCAGTGTTGCCATCTTTCTGCGAAATGTGTAACTATTTTTTGTGTGATAAATGTATTTTTAAATGAACGCAGTTTTTGTCGGCGTTGTTTGTTTATGAATGTTTCTCGCGAAACAAACCCAGTAATAGCATTATTTACACACAATAATATACTTTGGTACTTGGACACGGATTCGATTTCAAATCAACTAAGGTGCTGGCACATGCGAGAGGCTTCTGGGACAGCGTCATCACAGAATCGTTTAAAATTCGCATCGCGTCTGATCTGGGTAACCGGGACTGTGGTTCCCAGCTAAGTGATGCGTGGATACCTGTTGTTGTGGCTGCTCGTCAGCAACGCTCTGTGTTTTGTGCTCCGCGGTCGTCTAATGAAGTCTGAGATGCTGCTAGACAACGTAACAACGTCTGACGCTGCTATTCCAGTTTTTAAGCAATGCGCTCCAGGCAAACATCAAGTCTTACGACTACATCTGAAGATGGTGACGGAGGGTTATGTTGCCGAAATATTGTGTATAAATAATACTATTACTCGATTAGTTTACTGAGGAACATTAATAAAAAAAATGTATTTTTGTTTGTGCAATGTTTATTTCATGAGATGGAAATTAGGTACCGTCCCAGGATTCGCCTTTATAATTGCGGGAAACCGACTAAAAACTGAAATCACGAAGTCGACGTCGAGATCATTAGAGGCGCGAAAAGACTGGGGATAAGGAACGGTAAGGAATTCGGCCATGGTCTTTTTGAAGGAACCATCCCGGCATCCGCCTGGAATGATTTTGGGAAACTATGGAAAACCCAAATCTGGATGCCCAGACGGGGATTCGAACCGCCGTCCTCCCGAGTACGAGGCCAGAGCGATAACCGCTCACCCACCACAGTCGGTCCATACGAACTCGTACCTCGTGATTCAGCGTGGTGACGACGTAACGCTCGCGGCCACACTACTGGGTTAAGGATACCTGAAATCCTATATCTACCAATAAAAGTTACAGATACTAACGGAATTCAAGAAAGCCATTCACCATCAAGTACTGTATGTTGAGGAGAATTGTGAACAACTTCCAAAGGAAATTTAAAACTTGCGTTCAAGATAAAGCTCGTCAAATGGGCGATGTTAATTTTTGTACTTAAGTTAAAAACCTAAGTGAAATCTTATAACTTTTTTTTTTTGTTAATAAGTAAGCGTTGGATGAAATATCTTTATTTAAAAAAACATCCCATTCCTCTAAATTACCGAATCTAGTTTTGCGAAAACTTCTTGTAATTAATGAAGTAAATATGCACATCTCCGTGGGAATTATATCATCATAAACGAATACAACAAATCATTTGTATTTTCATGTCCAAACTATGTAGGCAATCCCATATTCCTTTTATTTTTCAAAAAGATAGCAGAAGGTCACAATTCCTTGATCATGGGCAATAAACTATTAAAAAATTATTGAAATAAGTGTATCACCACTAAAGAACTGAAAATATTGGCCGAAACTTTGTTTATTTCACTTTTCCAGGTATGAAAGTGTTTAATAATTGCGCAGAATTTGTAAATGGAAATTTCAACAACCTTAATAATTTTACCCTTATTCTGAAATTTTACAGTGCCTTATTTAATTGCTCATTTGTATGACCTCGGCATGTCTGGACTTTTATTTGCGTTTCTACGTTAAAAACTGCTTCAATGTGTCCTCAAGTTACTGACTTTTCCTCAAGAACTAAACGAAATATGATAAATTATGATGAAATGTAATTTTGAAATGTGCTTGGTAATTTTAAACTATGTTTCATAGAACTCCAGGCAGAGGCGCGATTCACAACAACAGACGTAACAAATTTGCTACATTTGTTTTCAGAAGTTTTATTTCCTAGTTAAATTTTAGTGTTTGACAATTGCTCTGGTTTATAATAATTCATTTTATTACTTTTTCCTATCTGTTCGTCATAAAACGTAAAAACGAACAATGAACATCACATCTATACAAATGTGATAAATAAATAACGATAATAACTTTCTCAATAATTGTACAAAGTGATCTGTAACATTACAATTAGCAATGATTTATTTAGATGGGAAAGTGTAATTTAATACCAAAATAACAGACAATACGGAAACATAAAATATACAGTCACGCACGCACTATCTTTCATTTGTCAGATTCGTTTTAGTAGTTCAGATCGTCCATATTAGATCCATTAACTGAACCAGAAAAGGATAGAATCAAAGTGTGAATGAGCGTGTAAAGGCCGCTTCCCGCAGTCTAGCTGATGCGCTCATAGCGATCACTTCCGTGTTCCGGAGCTTAGTCAGTCTCGTAAACAGTCAAGTGAACTTACAGTCCGTCAGTGCAGTGAAGTGTGTATAAAATTTGAATTGCCTAAAGTTATACAAAACTAGGCTTCAATACTTAGCATCCACTGAGAGCCTGGGCCGTGCCCTAACATGGAGAGCCTCCAGACACGGGGCAAATAATCAACGCGGCACTGCAGCCGTGTTATTTTCCAGAAACAGCCTCTTCAGCCCCGCCGATGATGCACTTCCAACAAGGAATCCAGCCACAGCCATCTCATCTTCAGCCGCTCAACTTCCCAGGTAACGACGCTGCTTCTGCAAGTTGCCCCTCGATCGCAGTGTTGAACAATGTAAATTCGGAAGAAAGAACTGCTAAACGTTCTCGCATAGAGGGAAACCCTACTGAGCTACCGAACGAGGAAATGTCCACTGAAACAGTAAACAATCCAGTGAGTGTGCCCCAGGAGTTAGCTACCATGTCATCAGTGGTGTTCTACCCAACTACTTCAGCCGCAGAATTAGATCATCAATATGATAGCCGTGATCCAACCCAAACCACATCAAACGGGGGTACGGGCATGGATATCACAAGCATTCCCGCGGATTGTGAAGGAGTTCAAAGTATAGTATCGAACAATCGGAACTCTACTAACCAAAATAGTGTCCCCCAGTTGCCAAGCCCCAACTTAAATTCCAATAAAGACAGAAGTAAGAATAACCGATATAGCCGCACAGACACGGGTCCATACTTAGTCTTTGTGGAAAGTGTAGATAAAAATATTGGTAGACTTCACCCCATGTCAATAGGGAAACTTCTTTATACACATAGCCCAGCACAGAAGCATGACATCATCAATATCGTAGCGGCCGGGAGAAATAGGTTAAAAATCGAAACCAATTCAGCAGCCTCATGCTAACTTGTTGGTTCAATCTACAGTTTTCAAGGACAGAAACTTAGAAGCATTCATTCCAAATTTTTTGATAAACAAACAAGGTATTATCAGGGACGTAGACACCTCCCTGTCAGAAGAAGAAATCCTACAGGCGATAGAAAGCCCTTACCCAGTTATCGCAGTTAAACGGTTTACCAAGAAGAACTCATACCAAAATAATGATAGGAGAATACCGATACCAATATGCATGATCACCTTTAGATCACAATCCCTTCCGGACCACATAGCAATCTTTGGAGCACGTTGCCCAGTCGAACCTCATGTCCCACAAATTCTCGTCTGTGATAATTGTTTACGATTTGGCCATCGTATAACTCAATGCCGCAGCGCTCCCCGCTGCAATAAGTGCGGAGGCCCACATACCATGGAGACGTGTGCCAGCACAGCTGATCCACAATGTGTGCATTGTCACGGTCCTCATTTATCCAATGACAGAATATGTCCTGTAATTGTTCAACAACAAAAAGCACGTGAGGCAGCGGCCCATAATAAAGCCTCTCCCATGCCGAATTGGTATCCCACCCATCGTCAGACATATTCGCAGGCAGCCAGCGCCGCACCGCTCTATTACGACGAAAAGCAATTCCCCCCGCTCTCTCCAATTGCAGTGCAGCCACCTAGTTTAGCCTCAACAAATGCTTTCCAAAACTGTCCTATGATCCCTATCCAACAAAATCAAGAGTCTCGTCACCAAAGTAAAGTGCTCTCTCCAAACCAACCTATATATACTACTACTACCGTCGGCCGCAACAAGCAAAGGCCAGCAACCCCAAAAGCACAAAATTCCAATTACCCTCCTGTTTACCAAAGAATGTATGTACCCCATCATATACCAATAACACCTATCATACAGAATCCTTACCCTCCTCAACCCCAGTATAAGGAAAAGTCCCCCTTACCCGAAAAAGTAGCACTCATAGAGAAGATATTGCAAATTATCCTGAACATGATTCAAGAATGTCAAGCAGCTCCATCTGATACCTCCCAACTCGACCCACTTCGTCACCTTCTTACCAACCTAGCAGGAATCAACTAAAGAACCGAATACTCTCTCTACTTCCTATGGCGATAAAACTTATGCAATGGAACGCTCGATCTGCTATTGCCAATAAAGACATCCTATCTAAGGAATTGCTCGGCAACAACGTAACAGTAGCAGCTATCAGTGAAACCTGGTTTAAGCCACATGCCCCTATCCATTTCAGGGGATATAACATCATCAGGGAAGATAGAACTGACGGAAAGGGAGGCGCGGCACTCTTAATAAAGGAAAACATTTCTTTCCAACAAATACAGATAAAATGGGGCGTAAAAGAAGTACAGGCTGTAGCCGCGGAAATAGTAACACCTACGGGTGCCTACACTATATTATCACTATATAAACCACCACATGTGAGGGTCAGCTGTAACGAATGGAACCAATTGTGGGCGTCACTTCGTACCCCGTTTCTGATCTGTGGTGATTTTAACGCCCACCATACTGCTTGGGGCAATGACACATCGGACGCAGACGGAAGATCATTATTAAATTCTATAGAAGACTATAATCTAGTCATTTTAAATGATGGCTCACCCACACTAATTCCGACTCCCTACAGACGCCCAACATCGGTAGACATTTCTATAGCCTCACCAAATTTCCACGCGGTAGATAAATGGGAAACAAAAAGATATACATTGGGATCGGATCATTTCCCAATTTACATAACAATAGGAATGGAATTAAACCCGCGAACTAGATATCATGCTAGTAGTCCCTGGCGTATCCAGGAAGCCTCGTGGTCTACGTACAGAAAGGTCATCTCAGAGGAATTAGCCAATCTTAATCCTAATCTATCTGTAAAGGATTCTTACGACGCTCTGATATCAATTATAAATAGGGCGGCGATGAAGTCGATTCCTCGCCGTAAAACTACTGAAAATTGCAAAAAATACAAAGTGTTCTGGTGGGATTCAGAATGCTCCAAAACAGTAGCAAAACGTAGGTTGGCCCTGAGTAGTTATCGTAAAGTACAGACGCTCGAAAGTTATTTGGAATATAAGCGGGTGGATGCTCAGACAAAAAAAATTTCTAAAACGGCGGAAGAAAGAGGAATGGATTAAATACTTGCAACGGCATAAATAAGGATACAAGCATTTCAGACGTTTGGAAGAAAATTAGAGCATTAAAAAAATTAAACTCAAATCGACCTGTAGAAGCTGACCCGGTCTGGTTGGAAGAATTTGCAGATAGGATAACACCATCCTCATGCATTACAGCTCCGATGAGCATACCTGAATCGGAAGAGGAACACTCTCATCCAATGATGACCCCTTTCTCTAGAATAGAACTAGAAAAAGCCTTATCAACAAACCAGAACACATCCCCGGGAATTGATAATATCCATTATCCAATGCTTACAAATTTGCCGTCAGAAGCCAGAGATTTACTTCTCCATATTTTCAATGAAACATGGACAAAAAATGAGTTAATGGAGGATTGGACAACACAGGTGATTTTACCGGTCTTAAAACCTGGAAAAAATCCACTACTACAGGCTTCGTATAGGCCAATAGCTTTATCATCGTGCGTAGGGAAGACTCTAGAGAGAATGATTAAGAACCGCCTGGAATGGTGGTTAGAGGCGAACGATTTACTCCCTCAATCACAATTTGGATTTCGCAAAGGCAGAGGGACAATAGATAATTTAACTATTTTGACAACGGATATCACTGATTCTTTTAAAAGAAAAAACTGTACGGTCTCTCTGTTTTTAGACATTTGTTCGGCTTATGATCATGTGCAAATCCCTATCCTAATGGAAAAATTAAAAAGATTGGGGCTTCCAGAGAGGCTAGTGTATGGCATTAACACCCTGTTGGGGGAAAGAACAATCTTCATACGATACAGGGATCATACCATAGGACCAAGAAAACTCTATACAGGACTACCTCAAGGGGCTATTCTGAGTCCACTATTATATATTCTATACGCATGGGATTTGGAAAGAGTAGTTAATCCAAACACCCGAATTCTCCAATATGCGGATGACATCTGTATATATTGTATGGCGGCTACAATGGAGGAAGCGTTATCCAACCTAACAATTACGATGATGAACATGGACAAATGGTTTAAACGGAATGGGCTACAAATCTCAACTGAAAAGTCCTCAGTGATAATATTCACCAGAAATCGATTAGATCTTAACGAAATCAGAACAGTCAGAATAGGAATCTACTCATTTACAGTTAAATCCAATGTTCGCTTCCTGGGTCTAGTGCTGGACTCCAAACTCAGTTGGATTCCCCACATTACTCAAATAGTTAATTCCTGTAACCCAGCTCTGAACATTATACGAAGCGTAACACGGGTATGGTGGGGTGCAAATCACAACACCCTCTTAACAATATACAGAGCCTTAATTCGATCTAAAATAGATTATGGAAGCATTCTATACAGCAACGCAAATACTCGAACCCTTTCCATGCTGGACAAACTCCAATACAGCTGTATACGAACCTGTCTGGGAGCCATGAGATCGACTCCCACTAACGCCCTACTGATTGAAGCTCGGGAGATGCCCCTGAATATCAGACGAAACTGGCTGGCTAGTAAATATATTCTGGAAAGGCTAGCATACAGGAATCATCCAATTATCTCGAAATGCAAAGCTTTGTATAACCATGGATACATCACAGAGCGTCATAGACTGGCTGAAGTCCTCCACAGTTACAGAGAGTGGGAAAAATTGGCAGACAGAATTATTCCAACGAAGATATTTCCCCCATATGAGTATTATTCCAGCACTAGCATGGTACAGATACCAATATATTACATAACTCCTGAGACCAACCAACATGTCACCTACAAACAAGCAGTAAGGAAATACCTGGAGGACAATTGGAATTATTCGTTTTTTATATATACGGACGGATCCAAAATAGACTCAGGGGATGGAGTAGGCTGCGCCTTTTATTGCCCGAGGACCAAGTATCAAGAAAAGTATAAATTACCATCGAATACATCAATTTATACGGCAGAAGCCATCGCTATATTAAGAGCACTTGAGCACAGCTTGACATTGACTGAGACGAGTTTTTTAATAATCTCTGACTCGCTTAGCGTACTGAACTCCATCCAAAGAAAATTTTTGGGCAAGAAAACCAATCAATTTATAGTTAAGATTGTGGAGACATATCTAGAATTGTCCAGAAGAAATAAATCCATAAACTTCCTTTGGCTAAAAGCACATGCAGGGGTTCCGGATAACGAAACAGTGGATCAAATGGCAAAGACAGCCGCTAGAATAGGAGACACCTTAGATATCCAGCTTCCGTACACTGACTACCTCTTCAAAATAAAAACAAAGGCTCTGAACAAATGGCAAACTGAATGGGACTCCAGCAAAAGCAGGAAGGGACATCATTATGGATCGATTCAACCCCGAATACCATCCCGCCCATGGTTCTTCAACTTTCCGGATCATAGAGGCGTCATTTCCACTATAATTAGAATGCGCTTTAACCATGGTTTATTCCCCCAGCATTTACATCGGATACACATCCTAAATACTGATATTTGTGATTGCGATAGAGCAGAAATAGGGGATATTAATCACGTAGTGTTTTCATGCCCTAAATATAAACAACATCGACAAAGATTTATAAAACAACTCGTCAACTATGGAATACCTCTCCCAACAAGCATTAGCTGTCTATTGCACGGTAACAACGTGACCATATACAAGTTGCTAAGTAACTTTGTAAAGTCAACTAATATAAAAATTTAGATGTGAAAAACTAGTTAATTGTAAGGATTTTAATCATTGTAATGTCAAGAAACAAAAAACAACAACAACTATAAGGAACTAACAATAATTTATATATCTGTATATTTCACTGTATCATTTGTATTTAAACATAATGTGTCAAACCCCTTTAGGGGATATACAAAAATGTTCCTTTCTGATTAATCAGTTTACCTAGTTCTATCGTTTATATTTTACTAATCATGTCAAGTCTTGCTCTCTTACCTAAATGTAAAATGTTTATATATGTATGTACAAATGGATGATGGTTGTATAGTGCCTAGGCGCTTAAAGCCAAATAAAAATTAATAAAAAAAAAAGGCCGCTTCCCACGGCCAGTGCATTTGCCGGCTATCAACAGCAGGCCGTGAGAAGGAAGCTGCCTAGTTAGGTAAACATCAAACGCCCGGGTAGCTGAAATGACACTAGGCACCGTGGTGGGGAGGTGGCGAGGACTAGCTTGTGGCGCGTGCTGATCCGTACAAGTCACCATAAAACTGACGAATTGTTATAACAATTTCCGTAACTTACCTCACAACCCTAAAGTTGATTCGATCATGCAGAAGAAGAAACTGTGTCAGAGGAAAGACTGAGAATCGAGTCTTTACCAGCTTACAACTACCAAAAATGTTCGGTTGTTCTGCAGGAAAGTTGTACTCTACACGACGTTTTGACACCTACTTGCTCTGTCCTCATCAGGTGAAATGACAGGTCGAAGTGGGCACTGCGACAACATGTCACCTGCAGTACTCTCGAGAGGAATTTTTAGCAGGAGTAGGTCTGTCAGTTCGTTTCCTCTGGGACCTACAGTATAACGTGAAATCCGAACTACTGAGCAATCCCAATACACTTCTCAAGGATGGGATTTCGTCTCTGCTACTCTTTAACCAGCCCCAAGTTTTTAAAATGTACTAATTATTATATTAGGCTTTTTTCATGTAATTGTGGGACGCGACAGTAAGGATAACACATGACTAACACAAAATTTAAATAAAAGCATTTATGCCTGAGGCTGGACGCTAACCGGTTACCCTCAGCAAACTAACTTCACTTACACATAGCAGCTTAGGATAGATACCTGTAAAATAACCGGCTCATACAAAGAACATTCAACTTTGAAAGCAATACTCTCTACCTCCGAGCTACGTGGTTCCTTTATGATTTTGTAATAAACTGTTAATATATATTAATTTAAATCTGCGAATAATTGTTTTCACAGATGTTTTAATAATCTTCTATACTAATATAACATTATAAATGTGAAAGTAACTGTCTCTCTGTTTGTTACGTTTCCAGGGGTAAACGGCTAATCCGATCTAATGAAAATTAACAAGGAGATGCTATTTGCCATTAGGAAGGACATAGGATATTTTTTCTGTATTTCGTCATGTAATTTTGGAAACTAACGGAACGGTGATGCAAAAGCAAGTTTGAGTCTTTGCATTGCTCTCCGGAAGAGTAGGCTGCTGGCTCAGTGGTTAAAGTGCTTGCTTTCTGAAGTTGGCGTTCGGGTCTCTGTATCAAATCCCGGTGGATGCAGTAATTTTTAAGAGTTGTTTTTGATTATACGAGCCACCCCTTGACTTCCCGTTCTAGATATTCCACGTTAAATTGTAGGTGCAGCAATGACAGAGGCAGAATGTGTGGCAAATAGAAATTATGTCACGTAGGCGCCCGAAAAATCCTTCGGAACCCAACAATGCCGTACGAGTTTAACTTTTTATGCTATATACGTCGCCAGTTTTTTTATTTTTTTTTATTTTTTTTTTCTATGCAGTCAGTTTGAGTATGATCTACACCAATAATGTTATAAATGCGAAAGTTACTCTGTCTATCTGTTACGTTTTGACGACTAAGCTGCTACACCGATATTGATGAAATTGACAAGGAAATACTTTGTTTCATTACGAAGGACACAGGATACTTCTTTCGGGATAAATTACATTTTTTTCTCATTAAACTTTGAATACTAACTGAATGGTGCGAAAAAGATGTATAACGTGTTTAAGTCTGTAAAGTTATATCGGTCGTTCAGGAGGTGTTTCTCTGGCAATCCGTTAGTGCATGATCTGCTCAAAAAATTTTTACAGGCAAAACATACTATATGGCGTAGATGTTGATTTTCGCTGGACCAGACTATTATTTTGTGTTTACCTAAAATTTTCTGGCATCAGTTATATTTCGTCTTCTTTTTTCGACATTCCTCACAGAGCACAAGCAGCTAAAGTTATTAGGAATCTAAGGCTCATGTTGAAGAAAGAAGACATTACCGAGCTACCTGAGAGACAAGATTCCCTCAGTTAACAGCCCCTCCCCCTTTTTAGTTTTCTGTTATTTTCAAACAACTTGCAAATTGATTCCCTTCATTAGAGATCTTCGATGGCTTTTCCGTCATATTATCCTGACTCCTTTTTTTTTTTTTTTTTTTTTTAAGAGAAATTACATTTTTTTATGTACAATTCTAGTAAAATTTTAAGTCTACGCGTACGAAGTGGCAGGTAAAAGATAGTTAATTTTCTGAGGTGCGTCCAGTTTTAAAAATTAGAAATGTCACGTTGAATGTATTTTTTCCCATAATTTAGACACTTGCGTCTGTTTTATAGTTCGTCTTCCGTGATACTAGTTCTGATGGTAGAAAATATTCCATATGAGCTCCCAAATACCAACTAGTAAATCTTGCTGAAATGATAAATAGCGACGTTGTTGCTGCTTTCTGTAAACGGATGAAGGCGAACGTTAGAGCTGTATAATCAATATTGACATGGATTATTTAGAGGAGTCCCTGGTCACCGGAATAGCAAATATCGATTTTCTTCAGCTCGCTCGAGGCGGAGACGTTACAAACATTCTTATTTTACTATCGTTAGAGGGAGCAACTAACTCTAAACTCTAAACTGAGTTAAGACACGGAAGTCGTTTTAACCAGTGACAAGATGTACAGGTGAACAGTAACATTTTCTTCAATCTGTATCATTTTTTTTATCCATGGCAAAATTTTTATTGTTGAAAGAAAATGCATATTTTTAATTAAATCTCTGTTACAACTGATCAGGAAAAACTGAAACCTTATTGGCATTAGTTTAGTTACGGGAGACCAGATAGTGCTGATCGAATCCGACGTAGTACCTACTTCATGTTCATATTAGGGACGAGTCGTCAATATCACGATCAATAGAAGCGGGAAAAAACTGGAGACCAGGACCACGAAGAATTCAGGATGGCGGTTTCAAGCAACCGTCCCGGCATTCACCTTGTGTGATTTCGGAAAACCAAAATATGATTGGTCGGACGGGGCTTCGAACCCGCGTCCTCCCGAAAGCGAGGCTACGTTGGTTTTGATTTATCTGAGTCAGAAGAGGGCAGGTTTCCGTTACTAAACTCTGTTCTATGGTAGGCTGTAAAAATGACAGTCTGTGATGCACTACAAACATTACCTCGCAGCAAAAAAACAAACAAACATTGTAACATAGATGATGAGCGCTACGCTAGTTAGTTTCGGTGAACACACCAACTACGTGGCAAGTTCTTCAAGCGGTAAATGCGTTAAACTGTTCTGTCCCATACATGCCGGCTTTCTCTTATGCTTGTCGGTTCGGTGCAACTACTGTGTGTGACGCAGTGTTGTGCTGAGAAATGCGAGTTTGTTCTCTCTGTTGTGTTTATAGCGACATGCAGCGTATCAGTACGTATCAAACCAAAATAAATCGGAGTCATGCTCTAGAAGGCGATGAGCTTGAATCACGGGCTTGTACCACCTTCTGGTAACAGCAGCACTGTCTACGACAGTAAATGTTTGTTTCAAGATACACGTTTTCTACGCTTTATTAAATTTGTCGCCAATTTTTGTGATGGCCGATTTGCGAGAACCATTTTCTGTTGAGAAGTGATGGTTCCCTTAGGGAAAAAAGTAGCGCAAACAGTCGTTTTGTTTTCAGAAAAACACAAGATTATGAATTGTTCAGTTTACGGTCAGCTTCGCTCTTGTCGTTCTGCGACTACCCGAACTGATGATAGTGCCACGTATATCTTCAAGCCTTTCTGAATGATCGCATTCGGTCAATTAATGAACTCTTGGAGTCGACTGAGAATTCATGGAGTTCCTCTAAAATTCTAACTGATGACTTGAGAATCAAATTGGTTGCAGAAAAATTCTTGCAACGTTGGCCAGAGACAGTAATCTGGCTTCGCAGCTTGCTTTGAAGACATTTTTGAAAGCCGAATAAGATGATTACCAATAGCCCACTGACTAACAGTATAAATTTCGTCGATACAGGTTTCCAAAAAAAACATTTGGCTCTATATCTCTAAAATTAGCTAGAAGAAATAAAAAATCTTATCATATCTGTTTGTAGAAAATACTCTACTGATTATGATGGGACGTCTAACAAATTAATTAAACTGTACTCCTCGGAAATGAGTAATGTAAGTTTTCAAAAATAAAAATATTCTACCTAAATTACAATTCGGCTTTCAAAAGAGTCACTCAGTGGAACAAGCTAAATTTCCGTTCAATGACGCTATTTTAGAAGGATTAAATGATAAATTATTGCGTGTAGAAAATTTTTTCCCTTATCTCAGGCATTTGACTGTGTTGGACAGAAAACCCTGATACAAAAATTAATTTATTATGGTATAGATGGTTTAGTTCTTACATTTTAAATAGAGAGAAGAATGTGTTACTGAAATATTTTAATGCTGCCTAATGTGTTTTACAGTCTCTGGGAGTATCTTAAGGATCTAGATTGAGTCTACTATTGTTTCTACAGTGTATAAATCATATATTCTGTGTTACAGATGAAAACTCAAAAATATATTTTCGTTTTTGCAGATGACTTAAAAAAATGAATTTAAAAAAAATCCAGATTTCACTACTGAGCATATTTCAAATTGTGTCATTTGGTTCCCAGCTCGTGGTTCATATTTAAACTTTGATAAAACTCAATATATTCATTTAAATACAGATTACATGCATACAAATAAAATTTGCAAACCTGTCCATTCAGGAAGTAGAGAGAGTGAAATTTGTGGGTTTGCACATTAAACATAGTTTAAATTGGAGAGTGTATGCCTCAGAATTAATAAAGGGATTGGATACAGAGATTTCTGCTTTTAACTGTTTCTTCTTTTGTCTGTTTCTAACATTAGTGTAGTAGCTGTTAGTTTTTATTGTGATTATAAAAAAATATTATTTTTTTTAGTCTCATGTGTGGATAGTATGGTAGCTATGGAATAATGTATGATATCGTTTCAAATCCAGCAATTATAAGGAAAAAATGATTTGTAGTTAGTTACAGAGCGACCACTAACAAACATAATATCCGCTGTTAGATACACAAATGAAATCTGAAGTGTCACTTAATACATTCTGTACTTGAGTTACAATCACCTGCAAACAATATGACTTTAGTTCTTTTATTTCTAAATAGTTTCCAAAATCAGTTTTACACCTAGCGATTTTCAATACTTATGTAACCAGCTTTATATTATTCAAATTACATGTTTTACTTTCTTGAGTTTTCAATGTCCATTGTAGAAATTCTCTTACGTAGTGAAAAGTGTTCTGAAGCTTCAAGCTGTTAGACTTTTGCAAAGAATATTTCAATTTTCTTAGTGATCTTTGAATAACGAAGCCCAACAACATTTTACACTTTTCTGTACAATTTAGAATAACTTGAAATCTTTGAGAATGTTATGTTTATTCTTAATAATACTGCTGCCTTATTTGTGCGGCATTTTCTATAGCAAAAGATGATAAAATGGTATGTACTGTACAAAAGTTGGAAAGCTTTAAACAGACTTCCGAACAATGTGCGTGAGTTTAACGAGCAAATAGTTCTTGGAACATATTTTTGTTCCTTAAAAATTATAAACAGTTGTATGCTTGAAACCCACCCTCTTTCAGACTGTGTCTAAATGCTACCAGCATTTCACCCATTGTATCATCTTTCCCCGTTTACAATAACGCTACAATTGCAAGTAAAGGGTCTACTAAGGCTCCCGAGCATATGGCAACATTCATTCTGTTAATCTGCATAGAACGTCTTAAAACGAAGTGAGTTTTCGACACGGCCAAGACGATGGTGATTATGTGTTTGAAGATACCACACATTAACACGAGGGTCTGATCGCTTAGTTATTGGCATAAGCGAACACGCAGATGATAACACGAAGTAACAGCTCACTCTGAACCGTAGTGTCACATTTGGTTAAGCCAAATTGTATTGTCACAATACCAGTAGTTTAAAAGTTTATTAGTCATAAAATTATTGAAGAATTAATAAGCATGACTAATCTTAGTTTTTGGATACTGAAAGATGATTACTAGACATTGTTGATTTAATAATATATATAACCTAGGCATCGCCTAAAATGATCAAATTTACTAACGGACCTAACATGAGTTTAATAATGTCACACATATTTTATTCAAACAAATTCACGTGGAAGATCGAACAAATAAAAATTTATTGAATGGGTGTTTTAGTGAGGTAATGTCGTGTACGTCCTGTAGTGTTCACAGTTAGAAGCTACTACAACATACTGGAGAAACTGATACACTGCAAGAGTCATAATCACATTGAGCTGGCTGTATGGCCTAAGTTGCCGAAAGCCATTAAAAAAATAAAAAAAAGCCTCAACGTCATCCTGCGAACCAAACGCATACGCTCCTTTTCTCTACTCCAAACACCTTCTAGTCGACTCGTCTTTTCTCCTTCTACTGGCTCAACCAAATCACAAAATATACAAAAATTAGTAATATTTATGTATAATAACGCCCTGTAATAGCCTGACGGTTTCTCCCTTCCAGCTCTCATAGCGCGAAATGCTTGGAAATGCGGTTCTCACTGTGAAACATGATTTCAGACAATATTCACATTAATCAGAGAGCCACTCAATGCTTGCCCGGGTCCATTACACATGTAGGCCGATACCGCATGGTTTTAGCTGCAACATTCTTGGCTCTGCAGGAAGTGACACATTTCTCAAGTTCCTGACTTCTCTTGTCGATACGTATGCCGATCGCTCTCCTGATATGCCAACGGGAACATTACAATACCTAGATACGACATGTCGCTCCAAAGCAATACCTACCGTACTTTGTATAAGCTCTACCGAAACTCCTTATGACTAATTGCATTATTATCACTGCTTGGCTCACGATAAGTATGAGTAAATTTATGTAATTGATAGTCAAAAGGACATTTTACTTATTCATAAATTTACATATTCCTATGCTCTAATAAACCTCATCTACTCTTCGGTCAGGCCTTTCATTTAGTTCATTAACGCTTCCATCAGTGTAAGTTTTTTACTGACCCAGAGCATTCTGCTGAAACAAACCCACACGTCCTACACATACTGAGCCACTGAGTCATTATAAATTTTGTATTAAGGCACAGAATTTTTTTAAAATTATGAGAAATTATTTGTGTGTTTGTGAGATGGAGATGTTTGTGTGATTGCAGGCATCCCCCTCCTACACGAGAGCCCTGCTCACCAACAGCATATGAACTGAGCTGGACGCACCGCTTGCCGCTGCCGCTGCTGCCACTGCCGCTGCTGCCGCTTCATCTGACACGTCGCACGCGGAGGAGGGGGACGCGGGATAACTACTATGCTGTCACGGACAATGTTTCACAACTTCACCGTTCTCTCGGAACGAGTACTGTTTTTTATTTATTCGTGACTGAGAGAAGGTCGGACATAAGACTTGAAGCTGAAAAGATTATCGTAATTGAAAGTATTAAGTCTCGAGCAATACATTTTCGCACCCTTGCTCAATTTATTTCTGAACTTAAATACTCAAGTGGAATTAGTTGTTAAGGATTGTGCACTGTTTACGAGTGATTTTTTGTGACTTACTTTACTCTAGTGCACCGCGTAAGTGAGACGACAAATGTAGTTAGAATCAGTTATTTGTAACGATATATACATATATATTTCTGCCAAAATGAGCTTATTGTGTTACCACGGTAGAAGTTCAGCATTATGTAACACTTAAAAATTTATACGCTCAGCCAAGTTCATTGCTACATATCCTCGAGTGGGAAGCTGTGAATCGATAATATTTAAAGAGTCCTTGCTTTGATTTGCTGCCTTATCACATCTCGCCATGGGCTCAACTACTGACCAGACGAGCTCTCTCAAAGAGAAAGCTAAACTCTACACATCGTTATTTCTAGGCACAGTTTCAGTGATTTCCGTTTTCGTCTTTCTGTTCCTCATCCCATTTGTGGTCGATCCGGCGATCTCGACCATCATGTCAGACTTCGACCCCGAACCGGTTACGTGTATCACGGCCGAGCATGTGTTCGCCGAGGGTCTGCGTAACTGCTCGTGGGCTTCCTGCAAGGAAGGCTGCACATCGGCGACACCACGCTGCCATCAGATACTCGTCAACTACAGCAAACAGCCCTTCAACAACCGGTCACCAACAACCTGGGACGTCACCCACACCCGCTTCTTCGTCAACCCCGAAGGCTGTGGATATCCGCCAAAGGTAATGCCTTTCACTCCTCTACATACCTTTCCGTTAATCATAATGGTTTCCAGGGCCGCATTTAAGCATAGGCTACATAGGCTGTAGCCTAGGGGCCCACAGAGCCTAAATGCGACCCTGATGGTTTCCACTTACAGATGTCTTATATTCCTGTACTTGCTTATGCCAGGTGTCTGTTGATGATGGGATTATTCCCATACTTATATATGGTAGTACTGTTATCATTTGGTACCTGTTACATTCCAGAATGTTGTGATAATTTCCCGCGTTGTTGGATGTTTTCCGCTGAGATTTCAGCTAAGCAAAATTCGTTTGTGTATGCCCTGCATATAAATTTTTACCCGTTCATTATTATGCCTGTTAGATTTTGGTGGCATCTCTCAAGGAGTGATTCTGTTGTTAGTGTCTATACTAAAATTGATATGGGGCATCATTGTCATACCAATGTTTCTATCTTGACAGGCGCTGATAGATGTCCCTCTATAAGGAGTTTGGAGTGTGTATTCGAAATAATTTCTTTATTATTTCCACGAATGAGGAGCCTAAGCCGTTATGTTCAATGATTGTTAAAAGGTAGTTATGCTCAATTTAATCGAATGCTTTTTCAAAGTCGAGAAATAGTAGTATTGATGGGAAATGTTTTTCCACGTTTATGCTTATGATATTGCTGTATTCGCATACGGTATTCAGGATGCTACAACCTGCTATGGCACTGGCTTGGTGAGGTCCTAGGATTTTCCCTGTTACAAGTTCCATTCTTGTTTTGAGGATTCTTGTTAGTATTTTAAAATCTGAATTCAGCAATGTTATTTGTCGCATTTCGTTGATATGTTTGATTTTGTATCCTTTGGGTACAAACAATATGATGCCCTCCGTGAAGGAGATGGGAATATTTCGCTCATTCCATAGATCATTAACGATCTAGAAAAACTTTTTATATAGCATGGGCCAATGTCGCAAGTAAAATTCAATGGGTAGTCCATCTGGCCCATGGGATTTCCTTCTTGCTGCTTTGTTAATGGATGTTTTAATTTCATGATTGCAAAAATTTCTATTAGAGTTATAGAATTTTGCGCAGTTGCTGTGTTACCTAAGTTGGATACTAACTTCGTGATAGCCACATGTTAGTGGTGGTTGACTGGAAAATATTTTTGGTAGTGTGCTGTAATTTCTTTAACGGTATCTCTTCCGTTCGAAATGTTTTCACAATTTTCTTTAATTATGTTGATTACTAAGATATTTTCTCCGTATTAGGTGTTATATGACTGCCGTATCTTTGGTAGCTATGTCTGCCGGTTTTGACGTTGTCGGGAGTTTATTGATTTGCATATTTTGTAAATATAGGATCTTCTCTTTGTATTTTTTGTTTGTGTTGACGGTTGAGGTGTGCTTTAGGTATAATTCCATGATACATCTATATTAATATTCTATTAATCCCTTCATTCAGTAATTCTCTCGCGTCCCATTAGAGATTAGAGTGTGTCTTAATATTGGCTTCACATGTTCCATCCAACATATCAGTGAGCATTTGTAATTGTTTAGACATTCCACCCAGAATTTCTTAAGTTCTGCGTTCAGCTATTTGTCATCAAGCATAAAGGTGTTTCATTTTCAGTATCCTTTTTCTTGACTATCTGGTTTGTTAACGGTCACTGCATACTACCTTGGTCAGAGAAGCTCAGGGGAAAAATGTTTGCATTTTTTATAAAATCATCTCGGGTGTTGATGGTAAGTAAATGATATGAAATTAAAAATGTATTAGTAGAGATATTTATATATAAGGCATTAAACTTAAAATTTTTAAAGTGTGCTAAATTTCATTGTACAAATTATTGTATGTAAATGATAAAAAAGTGACTAAATAAATGAATGAATGAATGAACGGTAAAAAGGTTGGTACAGTGTTGATGGTGTTGTATAAACACAACGTTTCAACAGCTAGCTCTGCTGTCTTCATCAGGTATCTTGTAGTTGTTCTCAGCTGACTGTCTCTGCCTCGACTGGCTTGGCCACCCATCGAATTTCCCTTATACCTACAGCAATGGCGCGCAAAATCTTGGGCTCACTACGCTTGGGGGAGCAGGTGTCGTAGTGAGCGTAGATTTTATTGCTTCAGTACGACGGAAATGTCTCCACTCACACATTTGCATTTGTTGTTTCTCGCTGAGAAAATTGAGAATTATGTGTAGGTTCAATATTTCCATGAGTGCGTTCCCATTTGTCATGTAGGTCCATTCCTTGAATAAAGTTTGCCATCTTCCTGCATCCATTGAAATTTTTTGTTTAATCATTTTCATTTAGTACACAGTTGAAATCGCCTCCCATAATTACTAAGCCATTGGTGTTTCGCAGCAGGTAGGGTAGTCCTGTTTCAAAAAAGTGAGATCTTTTGGTTCTGTTATTATTTCCATAGGGGGAATATATATTGATTATTCGGGTGTTGTTTATTGTGGTTGCAGTGCCCCTGCCATTTTTAATATTTCTGTATCATTTGTTTGGATCCTTTCTTTGATTATGAGAGCTGTTCCCATATTAGTTTCTTTTGAATAGTTGATTCTTCTTTTGTAGCCAGGTATATTTAGTTCCATAAAGGTTACATCCTGCAACATTGTTATCTAAATATTAATATGGTGATAGGCCATCTTCCCGCAGTTGTTGAACAATAATTTTGTAAATAAATCCGTTGAAAACACACCAAACCAGTTGTTTTCGATGGATTTATTTACAAAATTATTGTTATCTAAAAGCTGTTTAGTTTGATGTAATCAGCCAGACATTTTATTTTGTATGGTGTAATGATTCATTTAGTGTTCATCGTTACAATATATAATGTTGATTGGTTGTCACTGGTTTTTATCCATCTCATCATGGCCTTCCATTACTTCACTGTACCAACCTTTTTACCATTCATTCACTTATTTGGTCACATTTTTATCATTTACATACAATAATTTGTACAATGAAATTTAGCACACTTTAAAGATTTTAAGTTTAATGCCTTATATATAAATACCTCTACTAATATATTTTTAATTTCATATCAGACACTTACTAATCATACATTTACATTATTTTTTACCTTATTATATTTTCATTGGCAAATATGTGATAAGATTATATATACACTGTTTATACACAATTTCTTTACTCATGCTGTTGTTTCCCTTGTTACATCATTTAAATCTTTGATTGAGTAGAAAGCTTTATTACATAAATACTCTTTAAGCCTATGCTTGAACTGTACTCTCTTATTCCTTATGAACCTTAATTCTGTATGAAGCTTAATGTACAATTGGGCTCCAGAATAGGAGGGGCATCTTTCAATTTTTGTAAATTGAAGTCAGTTTTACTACGGGTTTCATACTCGTGTACTTGTTCATTCTTTTTAATAACATTCTTATATATATATATATATACACACATACAAGGAAATGTCAGAATCTTAAAATCTACAAAATATTTTTTGCATGATACTGTTCTTTTTTTCTTAGGATAGCTCTAATTATGTGTTTCTGTATTTTCAGTATTCTCATCATGTTATTCTCTGTGGGTCTTCCCCACACTGATATACAATATATTAATTTACTTTCAAAAAGAGAGAAATGGATGGTCATTAAAATATCCCTAGTACAGAATTCTCTAAGGTAGCTGACCATAAATACAATAGGCGTTAGTTTCTTACAGCACTAATCCACCTGATTTTCCCAGTTCATGTAGTTGTCAATTTGAATCCCTAGCATGTTGGCTGCTTTTGTATCGCATATTTACTCACTGCTTGTATTTAAGTTTATAGAGTATCTTCTTTGTTTTATTTGAAATGTTATCATTTGAATTTTATTTAGGTTAATTACAAGGAAATTTTCTTCCAACCACATTACTAGTTTCTGAAAGTACAGATTAAGATTTGTCTCTAGATTCCATAGATTGATATTTGACATCTTTACTGTTGCATCATCTATATAAACAACCATTGCATCATTCTCTCCATTTGGTCTTGGGATATCATTTACATATAGAATGAATAACAGAGGCCCCAGCACTGAGCCCTGTGGCACTCCTGATTTTATATTGAGTGTGTTTGATGTAACATTGTTAAAGTCTGTGTTGTTTCTTATAACTGTATATTGTTTTCTGTTTGACAAATATTATTTTATCCATTTGTAAGCCTTTCGCCTTCCCCATTTTTCTAATTTGTTGAGTAATCTTTGATGATTGACTGTGTCAAAGGCTTTTGATAGAACTATAAGAACTGCTGTTGTGTACTCTCAAACATCCAAGGATTTTTTTACCAAATCTATGAATTATGTAACTGCTGTTTCTGTGGACCTATGTTTCCTAAATCCATGTTGAGCATCTGTAATTATGTTATGCTTATTAAGGATCTTTCTCAAAAAAATTTGATATACTAGAGATTAGTGACAATGGTCTATAATTGTTTACATCTGACCGTTCCCCTTTTTTGAATACATGTATAACGTTAGCAATCTTCAGAGGTTCTGGGAATATTCCACTTGTAAATGAATGATTTATTACGTGTACCATAGGTTGTGAAAGATAACTATTACATTCTTTTATAAGCATATTTGATATCTCATCAGTTCCTGTAGAGGTATTGGTTTTAATGACTGTATACATTTTCTGATTTCTTTTTCTGTAGTCGGACGTAGAAATACTGAATCTGTATTAACCATAATACCTAAGCATTCATTGCCTTTTGACTTGTTGCTGTGATTGTTTGTCAGTTTGTCTGCTATATTTATATAATGTTCATTTAATGTGCATGCAATTTGTTTAGATACATCTACTGTACCCTCATTGTAAACATTCTGCTCAATAATTTGATCCTGTTTCATAGTCTGATTTCTTCCCCTCTCCCTATTTATAATTTTCCATAATGCTCTCTGTTTATTATCACTTCTGTGTAGTATCCTATGAATGTCATCTTACTTTACCTTATTAATCTTATTTTTTAATTCATTCTTACACTTTAGAAGATATTTCTTCAGTGACAGGTATCTCTCCCTATATAATCTACTAACCCATTTTATATGTTCCTTGCATTCTATAATATCTTTCATAATCCATTTTTTCTGTGTTGTTTTATGTATTAATTGTTTTTTATTTTTTATTTGGAAGGCTATGTCTTTGTAATAATTAACTACAATTATGAATGCAACATATTTTCCATCTGTTGTGTCAGAATTAAACATTTCAGTCCAAGTTTCTCTGCTTAAAAGTTTCTTAAATAAGTCAATATTTTCTTTAGTGTAGGATCAATATTCTTCAAGTAGCCAAGTTTCCTGATGTTCTACTTTATTTTAAATACTAATTTCTTGTGCATAGTGATCTGATATTGATGTGTGTAATATCTTTGTTGTACATTCATCCTCTGGGTAATTAGTTATAACATTATCTATCGCTGTTTTTGAAGTACTAGTTTCCCTTGTAGGTCTGTTTTGTTTATGTTTGTTTTAAGTCCAAAACAACTACAAATGTCTTCTAATTCTTTTGAAATCTTATTGCTCTTTAATACATCAATATTTATGTCCCCTATCAGAATTACATAGTCATAGCTACTGCATAAAGAATCTACCACTTTATATAAGTTTTTGTAGAATATTTCAAATTTTCCTACAGGTGCTCTGTATATTCCCACCACAGCCACTATTTTGCCCTGTATATAGAAAGAAATACCACACATTTCCAAAAAAATTCTGACAGTAGTTGCGGCTTTATCTTTAACATTTTAAAATCTAATCTATATTTTACTAAAATTAAAATTCCTCGTACGTTATACCTTTCCCTGCTGTAACTATTTCCTACTGTATATCCTTCAATATGTAGGCCTGGAATTACTTCATTTTTTAATGCGTGTTAAGTAAGTATTATTATACTAGGACTTGTTTCATCCATCAATATTTCTAGCTCATTTTGTTTGTTACTGATGTATTGTACATTTTGATGTATGATTTGATAATGTCTATTTTTGCTATCCATAATCTTATGATTTTCTCTACAATACTTTTGATACTTAATCTCATTTCTTTGTTTCTCTTCTATAATATTGTTTGATACTGGGATACTTTGCATAAAAATTTCTTGCTTTTGACTCTGTTGACGATTTGTGTGTTCCTACTGTGTTACTTTTCACTAACCGTTTAACTAGGAATATTAGTGCACTGTTATTTATCTTTTTTTTTAATACTGTTTCCTTTCTTGTCATTGCCAACATTTTTATTGCTTGTCCATAAAAGTTAACTTATTTTGATGGTTTATAATTTTTTTTTACCTTGAGTTTCTGTATTTTTTATTGTATCAACTATTCTGCTACAGATTTTCGTTTTTCCAGTATAGTTTATGTGCTGCCCATGCCTGTTGTAGGGGTAACATTTTAATCTTTCTATTTCAAAATTTAACCTAAGATTTTTTTTATCACTAGTTGAAATGTTAATGTCCTTTAGCATGTTAGCATTAAAACCCGTAATTAAATTGTTCAAATATGGTTTGTCATGCCTATATGGCACCGGATGTAAGATGACATTTGTCCTTTTATTAACATCAATCAGTTTTTCTGATATTTTATTGAAGATATCATTATTATGTCCTATTTCTATGTCATTTGTTCCATCCACCTCTATAACTGTTTCATTAAGTCCATACCTACATGTCAGCTCAGAAATACTACTGACAACCACTGAAATTGTCGCATTTGGTTTCATCACACTTTCTACTTGATAGTCTTTGCCAAGAAGAGAAATTAGATTGTTTGCACAGTACCTCCATCGACTGTCAGACAGGAGGAGCACTTTTTTCTTCACGTTGTTTTGAGATTTCAAAGACTTGAGGTTCTGCAAATCTGGGTTTTTTCTTCTGTTTGTTGTTTTCCACTTCTCTTCTGTTATTATGTGATTCTGGTTTTTCAGTTCATGCTCACTTTTGTTAGTTTCAATTGCCTCTTCATTGATCACTTCATTTTGGACACTCACTTTGTTTACAATAAATTATGACAAAGCACAATTAATTTCACTTTGGCACTTTTTCTTAATCATAGGAATGTTTTCCTTAGCCTTTTCACTTTTGTGCTTGTAACATTTTCCACTTTACGATTTGTCTCATTAATCTTCTGTTTATTTGTAAACACTGTCCAATTTTTTATTCGTAACCTCACAAGACAGTCATCATAACAAAACCTTATTTTTCCTTTCTTAGCGGCATTTACTATACGAGATTCATTGCTTGAGATATTTACGCATTGCGCATTAAATTGGTTTCCATATCCAAGACCGCAATTTACTGTTATTTCACTGCTTCTACATGTTTTATTGCATTTGTTGCAAAAAGCTCCCACCATTACGTACGCCAAAGATCTTCATTCCGTAGGTTTTTTACCCCTTTATTACTTTTCTTTGCTCAGAGGCATATTTGAGTGTTTCTTCTCTTTCTACTCTCACTTTAAGACCTTCTTCTTGTTTTCGTTTTAGAGCTTTTGCCATTCTTTCTACTTTTTCTGCTATTCTTTTTATTGTTTTTGATTCGTTTGGCAAAGGATCGGCATCTTTTTGGTTACGCTGTGTTGGCACCTTCCTTCTTGCACATTTGCTGAACTGCCAGGTAATTCTCTTCTCCCGGATTTCTTCTCCGGATATGCGGTTGGTACTTGCAGTGTGCTTCTCATTGTGTTGTACTGTTACGGGGTTTTCTATTGCATGGTGATATATCATTTTGCTTTGGCTTAGCTTTGTCTGTGTGACGTAGTCTTGATTACTCTCTTCTTCAATTTCTTTTTCTTGTCCTTTATCTCTAGTTCTGCCAGTTTCACTTCTTCTTGTCCCAATTCTTTAGCTCATGTTCTCTGTATCTCGTTATCCTGTTGCAAATTTTCCTCTAAGTCAGTCTCCAAGTTTTCAGTGTTGTCCCTCATTTCTATGTGTAGCTTACTTCCTGATGTAACCGTGAGATGTGTGTTTGTATCATGACATGTTGGGCCGGGGCTTCTGCATAAGTCATTGTGTTGCTACATTCATCATTGACATCTGTGATTGTTGCATTTTGTGTTATATTTTCCGTGGTTCAGTTTCTGCCTTGGAAGCTGTTTGGTGCACTCAGATTATAGATGTCCTGATTCACTGCACATGGATTCTATTCACAACTGTCCATCATATATATCACTTAATGAAACATTTAGTAAGCATATCAAAGGAAAGAAATCAGAGCTTTTTCCCCTCGTGGCCATGGCAAGCAAATGGTGCTTGACGTATTTACAAAGGAAAATGTTACACTATAATATAATTCTTTACAATTGAAGTAGACTAAGTTTGTATCTTATAAAAATATGGGATAGCATCTAACATGAATATCTCAAAATATTTGTAGTGCATTCTTACAGCGGGACAGTTAGACTTTGCATTCCAATAATATGAATTGTTTGCTTTTGCCATTGTTCTCACTATCACTATACCTATTCTGCCAAATGATTATTTAAAGTAATATTTAAACAACTGAAATACAACTGCAATTACTTTTTTTAATTTAAATACAATGAGCACATGCTCTGGTTGCAATTTTCCGATTTTCATCTTTGTCATGGCTGGACCTAGAGTTTAACACTTAACTGAAGCATGGAACATCCTGGCATATTTCATATGATTGGACAGAACTCATCATTTGCTGGTCCCAGTGCAAATTGAACATGGCACCATGAGAGCAAGCATATTAACCATTGAGCTACCAGCCTGCTATTAGTTACCATACTGTTGTTAATTCTATTAACCTCAGTGATAACAGAACTGTTTCATGAGAGAACTATAGCTAGCTTCTTAATTTGAATTGGGTAATTTGTGCATTTTGGTTTTATTGGTAGTTCTGTTTTCTTTGGTCTGACTTTCTGTTCTTCTCTCAATTTCAACTGCCCAAAAAGAAAGAAAAAGTTGTTTTAAAGTAATATAAAGTTTAAGAAGCAAGTGCTTTGCTATTAAATGATTGATTACTTCCTGTTCAAGATTTCTGAAATTGAAATCATTTTTTGGTATGTTCATGTGGTGCAAGCAATTATTTTTTTAATACACTGTAGTTCACTCAAATACATTTCATGTACAAATGATGAAAAAAAAATCTTGTACAAAATGTTTCAAACAATTTGTTATTGCATCATTTAATTATTGCATACAGTGTTTTACAATGTTAGAGGTAAATTTATCAGGCTTTTACAATTTGGACTTTCTATGAACAATGACTATCTTCACACTTCTATTCATATTATGTTGTGAACAATTTGATCATGATACACGATTACATAGAAGAAATTGTAATAATATCTAATGAATTTGGTCTTAATTGTACAAAGAATTCACTTCATTATTAAAATTTATGTTTTATCTTTTAATGACATGGAAAGTCTATGATATGTGCACTGCATATGGTGGGTGATTGGTACCATTCTGGCCTTACAGTCAGGAGGATGCTGGTTTGAATCCCCGTATAGCCATTCAGATTCTGGTTTTCTGTGTTTCCCCAAATTTCTCCTGACGAATGCCTGTGGGATGATTCCTTCAAAATGCCATGGCCAAATTCCTACCCATTCCTTGCCCCCAGTCCTTTCTTGCCTCTAATAACATCTATTTTATAATACGTTTAAACATTAGTTTAACATTTTAAAAAAATATGATAAAATGGTTCAGCTGCCAATATACTCAATGGACTTTTAATGTTCTGATTGATATAAGCCACATTTATGCTCAGAATATGAATAAAAATTAATATGGCTCATATGGTAGACATCACTCTGAGTTCTGAGTAATAACATTATATACACAGTAGAACTCACTTAATCTCATATATGGTTATGAGCTTATGCAAAATATTACTTGCTGTGCTTTTCATTATAAATACAGTTTTTTTTTCGTCCCTTCTCCCTTTACTGTTTGTAAGTGATGATGACTTTAATTTCACTTTTGTTCTCTGATTTCATATTTTCTTATATCTAATTTCCTATTTGATTATTTTGCTCATAACACTAACAGTTAGACAGCAGAGAAACAAAATACATTCACAAATATACTCAAACATTTCAAGTAAAACTGTTTATCAGCAGGTAGTAGGACATGTACACTGCAATTTTAAATGATGTAATTAGTAATTACAACATGAATAAATAAACTGTCATCAACAAAATAAATAATTCATCGATTATATACCTAATTCAAATAAATCTTGCCTTCGTGTGCAACATATTACTGCAGGAAATTAACAATTTAACCCTGCAGTGGTCGCGCTCTGAAAAGTCCCATTAGAAATGGCTTGAGTGGACTACATATGTAATCCACGCGACCACTGCAGGGTTAACAACAAAAAACTGAAAGTGTTTAAATTTGGAATTTGTAATGGGAAAATGTTGGTGAAGGGTGAAAAATCATTTCATGGGATAGGGACATTGCAACCAGAGCATGTATATTGCATTACAATTGGTATTAAATTTATTTATTTATTTAATCTCCAAAATCCATAAAATTTAAGAAATTTGTCAATTATTATATAAAATTAGGATCAAGTTGAAACTTAGAGCAGAGTTAATTTTGGGTAGAAGATCTAAAGACACATACAACCAAATTCAGGATGAGATTAATTAATAAAGTACCTCAGTTCTTGCTTGTAGGTGTTGTACAAAAGATTAATATTAATAAAAGCTAGATAGCTGTCATTCCAATTAAAAATAATCCTGCTTGCAAGCCTTACAAAAATTCATTTTAAAATATAGGACACTCCCATATACTGACAGGCGTCTTGTCAAAATGTGTTGATAGTGTTTCCATATCATAAAGAGCCACAGAAAATGGTTGCCAAAGAAGTTTTTTGGTTCGGTACATGATTTTCTGCAAATACATAAGCACTAAGAAAACTTTCACTCTGTATTCTCACTTTTATCCCTTTCTCTAGCTCAAAGACCATCATAGCACATTTGTAATAGAGAATAGAGAGAATCAATGTTTTCATTTCTGTTAGTAACTCTACAGTCATTATTCTAAGCTAACATATCGTGCTTTTGGGCTTAGGGTTCTAGGTTATGATACCATAAGTAACTATCAGAGCTTAGGAATTAATCTTGAAAATTTGCAAAACTGAGATGTCAATACTTAAGTACCATTTCCTTTATAAAAGCTATCATACTATGAAAACTACCTGCACTTCTCAACATTATAAACTGTAACAAAGAATAAATTTTTGTCGTCATAATATTGCTGATTATAACTTTGTAATCATCTTTACAGGTTAACTGTACTGTATTTGCAAAGCAGTATGGTCAAGTTGGGAAGCAAGTTTTCCCTTGCTACTACAGCCGTACATACCCAGAGATTGTGGTGGCCCATTATAGTTGGGAGGATAACCTGCGGCAGTTGGTCTTGTCACTGCTGATTCCAAACCTGATCTTTGGAGTGTCAGTTGGTGTGCTGTGCTATTGGTATTGCCCTGGCTGGGGAAGTGCTTGTGGCAATAACGTCAATAAAATCTCACGCAAGGAGGAGTGAGTACCTGCCAAGTACAGTATCGATCAATATTTTGGATCTCGAATTTTCTAAAGAAAAATGAAGTTAGAAAAGGCTTGCATGTATTAATTCTAATGTATGTTACGCCAGGCTTTGTAGTTTGATTAGTTTTCTTATTTTTGATGAGAAAAAATTCACACTGAAGAAAATGCCAGATTTGTTTGCTTTATAGTAATTTTTAGACTTCAGAAGAAACAAATGCCATAATTTTTTTTATATAACAAGAAAGCAAACAATGGCCAATTGTAGGTTAAAACTAAGATTCAAATTTGACAGGGATTTATTTATGAAAATGATAAAAAATCTTTCTAATATAATTGAAGTTAGTAAGGTACTATTTATCTTATTAAAAATAAAAACAAATAATTTAATTATCATAAGTTGATCTTTCAGCATACAGGTACACATATAACAACAATAACACAATTAATTTGTGATCAACCTTCTCTCATGTTTTAATCCAAATGACTTCAAAATTTCCACACATTTTAGTCTAAATGGCAATAAGTACCATCAGTAACTTAGTATATTATGAGTCAGTTTTAAAGATCATGTTAGAATCTATAAGTAAGAAGCAAGTACTAAAAGATCAAAAAGATTTACCTGTAAATTGTATGGATATTATCTGCTATTTCATATAAACATATAGAGGAAAAAGCAAGTAAGATAAGAAAATTTAGGTAATAAAAAAAACTGTAGTACCAGTACTAAAAAATTTAAAACTTTCTATTCTAATCACAATTCAATAGCCTTGTAGCATTTTACCTTTTAAGCTCTTATAATGATTCAGTCCAAGCCTCTGTCAGAAGTAAAGTGAACTCCATCTTTGGAAAGGGTAGTTGCAGCAGTGTACACTTTTAAGAAGAAAAAAATGCTTGGTGGAAAAATCCACCCAGTCTGATTTAATGACATTGGTTTATGGCAGAATAATTAGTGAGATGGTTCACTCTGACTTGGGACCTGAATATAAAGTCTGTGGCATTTTTAAACCCAATTCAAATAATAATTATTAGTATAAATTTAATTGCCAACACACTAGTGGCAATTTCCCTAGTCATCTAATTACCCCTTATTTATATATATAATAATAATAATAATGAGCAGGAAAATGCTTCAAGGCAATAAAACTAAGAAAGAATAGGGAAATAATATCTGGCTATAGGTCTACCCTTTCCTCACCAATATCCCAATCATACTCAACATACTCCTACAGTTCCCTTGATTTCCAAAACCCCTTGTCTTGCCCACATTTTCAATCTCTCACACCCAACCCCTCCACCACCCACTCCAAAAGCCTCCACCCTAACTCCTGCTATGTGGTTAACCTTTTTTCATCTTCTCCTTTATTAGAATCTCAACTCTCTGTTCTCTCGAAGGAATTTTCATTTTCCCCAACCCCGAAGTTTGACCATGCCGCTTTGGTCCGGAACTATTTAGCATTCTGCCGCACTCTCCAGTGGTGTTACCACTTTGCCACCCAGGATGGTAGTGATTTTAGGCACCATAAGACTGAGCCCTGCCAAGAGCGTTTCAAATCTCCATCCAAACTAGATCAGCCTCTCCTTCCTCAACATCATCCTCTCCTTATGTTCCAGGAATTCCTCACTTCTAACCTGTCCTCAAAATCTTTTCTCAACTTCATTTCCCACTCCAACAACCTCAGTACTATCAAAACCCATGCCATGAGAGAACTGTCTAAGAATAGGAACACCAGCTAACAAAGGCTCACTGACCGTAGTCATGGACTGCAGTGAGTACCAGGCCAAAGCTGTGAGACAGCTCTCTGACACCACCATATACCTTCCACACCCTACCGATCCTATAACTTCAATATGCCAACAAGTACACACTCTCCTTGACCTCCAAGGATCCTTACAAAGACTCTCTCCCAACTCTTTGTCCCTCCTTACCCCGCAGAACCCCCGTACATTTCTTATATTCTTGTATTTCTGATATTTTATTTTTCACTTATAGTTTTTCAAAATTTGATTTTTATATATGTTTCCTCACTCAGTTATTATGTTGGTCTACCACTAATAATGACAATATACCATCAACAGTATTCATTATCGATCCAATATTTGAGCTTCCCCCCTCCCCCTCCTACACCACCATTCGTGCCTGCGACGCCATTCACCAGTCTCCATGAACACATCTGACTGGTGTCTCACTTCTGCACGAATAAGGCTGTATGCCGAAATATTGTACTTCTCTTGTGTTTGTTTTTTTGTATTCATCATCACAGCTGCCTTCATCTGTGGTAAGAGTTGGGTCATATTTCCCTATTGTTCCTTAGTTTAATTCTTTTATAATTGGAATGTTAAATTGCTCCCCCATTTACTATTCTGATTTACAAATTTTAATTTTAAATTCCTTAGCCATCTTTGTAAAATTATTCATCATTACATTTGGTAATTTGTTCCAATCCCTGACACCTTTACCAGCAAAAGAAAATTTTTGCACTCCCTTATGCATGAAATCAAGCGCAAGCTTGTGGTCATGGTCGCCTTTCCCTTCCATGCACTATTCCTAATACTTTGACCAATATCCCTGCAAGGGGATGCCCTGTACATTCCCAATGCTTGCTTCACCCTCCTCCTTTCCTACAATGAGTCCCAATCCAGCTCTCTTATCATATCACTTACTGACTGGGTCCTGCGATAATTTCCACAAACAAATCTAGCTGCTCTTCTTTGTACACCTTCCAACTCCTCTATTAGATAACCAAAATATGGGTCCCAAACTACACCATCATATTCAACCAATGGTCTTACCAATGTTTTGAACCCAACTTTTCTTGTGCATCCTCTCATCATCCTCTCCAGTAAATGAAGGATTTTGTAACCTTTTTCTGCCACCTACTCAATGCACTCTGCCAATTGAGTTTGTTATCAAATGTTATGCCAAGATATTTACACTTCATGCTTTCAACAAACAATTCTAACCCCACCCTATAATCATAATTAACTTTAGTTTTTTATCTGTGTACTTATAAGTTGACTCTTCTTGGAATTATTTTCATTCTATGCTGACCTACCATTTTAGGTATTCTATCCAGGTCACCCCGCAGCTGTTCACAGTCTTCACCTGTTTTGATCCTATTGTATACCATTATATCATCTGAAAATACCTATATTTTGACTGCAACCCATGAACACAATCATTCATTAGAATAATGAACAGCAATGGTCCCAATACACTACCCTGTGCACTCCCATAATTACTTCCATTTCTTTTGATAATGTATTTCCTATTCTAACACTTTGCTTTCTGGCTTCTAAGAATTCCTCTACTCAGCAAGTAACTTTTTCATCCAATCCAATAGATTTCAGTTTCCTTAAAACCATTTTTTGGCTCACTCTGTCAAATGCCTTAGAAAAATCTAGTGCCACAGCATCAATTTCGCCTCCCTTGTCCGATTCATCTAAAATATTTTGTATATAGCCCACCATCTGAGATTCACATGAAAATCCTTGCCTTAAGCCATGTTGTCGATCTCAAAACCAGTTACTTTCTTCACAGACATTTCTTATATAGTTTCATATAAATCTCAACCAGCATTTTGCCTATCACTGATGTCAAACTAATTGGCCTGTAATTTTCAACCCTTTTTGTAACCCCTCCTTTATGAACCAATACTACTATCCCTCTTTCCCAATCCTCTTTTAAGAATCAAGACTCCAAACTCATATTAAATAAAATTTCAAGATAAGGTACAATATCATTTCCCACAATCTTTAATAAATCTGTTGTAATATTATCTACACCAGCCCCTTTACGATTTTTTAGCTTTCCGAGTTCCTTCATAATTTCCTGAGAATTTATTTCAAATTTTGTAGTTTCCTCACTTATACTTTTAGGAAGACTCTCCTCTGATTTATTCCCTCCCATCACAGGATGAATGTTCCTACTTGTCTCACTAAACCAGTCCCTCAATGTCTCTGCAATTTTAAAATCCTCAGTGACTTCAACTCTGTTCTTATCTACAATAGTCTGAATACCTTCCTTTCCTCTCAGTTTTCTAATATGGCCATAGAAATTTCTAGATGTGTTGTTCAGTGATCCTCCTGCACCATTAATATTTAATATCTTGGTTCTCCGGGTGGAGCCGCGTCGATTTGTTAAAACCTAACGTTTCTGCCATCTTGCTGTGGCTTTCATCAGAGGACTGCTTGTAAGTTTGCCGCTATCGCCTTATATAGCAGGAGCGCTAGCCGCCGCGGTGACGTCACCGCGCCCAGTGTAGGCGGTAGGATGGGGCCGTTCGACTTCGGTTTTTCTGAGCAAGTATGACCAAATATGGTCAAGTTGTAAACCATTGTCGGCATTAATGTTGTTGGGCTGTTTTTGAATTTCTAGCGCTTCTCTTATGCGCCTAGGCCACCATCTGCTTTCAGTGGCTATAACGCTTGTCTTATCGAATAAAATTGAATGGCCGCTATCGGCTGAATGTAAAACTACAGCGAACTTGCTTGCGTCATTATTTTTAAAATGCCTGATGTGTTCATTGAGCCTCTCCTTAACAGTGCGTCCGGTTTCCCCAATGTAAACCTTGCCGCAGCTACAAGGAATTTCATATACTCCTGGTGTTTGCAAATGTTCTCTCTTGTCTTTAACGCTGGTCAGGATGCTGGATAATTTCCTGGGGGCTTTGTATACGGGACGGATATTCTTCTTTTTAAGTAGCCGACCAATTTTATCCGTAACTCCTTGGATGTATGGCAGAACGGCCACTGCCTTGTCAGGTGGTTTGTTCTTTTCCGCCGATGATTCTGCAGTGCGAGACAAAGTGGAGCGATCCAGGCATGCCAAGGCTTTATTACAGGTAGCCACGCTATATCCGTTGGCTAGAAATGTCTCCTTTAAACTTCTCTTTTCAGCGGCCATACTCTCTTCGTCACATACCACGGATGCGCGGAGTGTTAATGTTTTTAAAATTCCACTTTTGATCGCTGGATGATGGTGAGAGTCGGCGTGGAGGTACCGATTAGTATGAGTTGGTTTTCGGTAAACTCGGTGGCCCAAGGAGCCATCATCATTTCTTGTAACTAAAACATCCAGGAACGGGAGTTTGTTGTCGCTTTCAATCTCCATTGTGAACTTGATCTTATCATGGGCACTATTCAAATGATCGAAGAAGACGTGAAGCGATTCTATTCCATGGGGCCAGATGACAAAAGTATCATCCACAAATCTCACCCACAGCGACGGTTTCAGGGGGGCGTTCTGGATAACTTCATCTTCGAAGGTTTCCATATATAAGACGGCGACTACTGGAGACAGTGGGCTTCCCATGGCGGCTCCTTCCTTCTGTTGGTAGAATTGATTCTTGTACTGGAAGAAGGTAGTTTTCAGGCAGAAGTCCGTAAGCGACGTCACGTCTCTTTTTACAAATGTGCCAGTAAACGAGGTCATTAATATAATCAGAGAGCGATTAGAATCGCTCAACTTGCCACTGGAATGGGCTTCGCTTACGGACTTCTGCCTGAAAACTACCTTCTTCCAGTACAAGAATCAATTCTACCAACAGAAGGAAGGAGCCGCCATGGGAAGCCCACTGTCTCCAGTAGTCGCCGACTTATATATGGAAACCTTCGAAGATGAAGTTATCCAGAACGCCCCCCTGAAACCGTCGCTGTGGGTGAGATTTGTGGATGATACTTTTGTCATCTGGCCCCATGGAATAGAATCGCTTCACGTCTTCTTCGATCATTTGAATAGTGCCCATGATAAGATCAAGTTCACAATGGAGATTGAAAGCGACAACAAACTCCCGTTCCTGGATGTTTTAGTTACAAGAAATGATGATGGCTCCTTGGGCCACCGAGTTTACCGAAAACCAACTCATACTAATCGGTACCTCCACGCCGACTCTCACCATCATCCAGCGATCAAAAGTGGAATTTTAAAAACATTAACACTCCGCGCATCCGTGGTATGTGACGAAGAGAGTATGGCCGCTGAAAAGAGAAGTTTAAAGGAGACATTTCTAGCCAACGGATATAGCGTGGCTACCTGTAATAAAGCCTTGGCATGCCTGGATCGCTCCACTTTGTCTCGCACTGCAGAATCATCGGCGGAAAAGAACAAACCACCTGACAAGGCAGTGGCCGTTCTGCCATACATCCAAGGAGTTACGGATAAAATTGGTCGGCTACTTAAAAAGAAGAATATCCGTCCCGTATACAAAGCCCCCAGGAAATTATCCAGCATCCTGACCAGCGTTAAAGACAAGAGAGAACATTTGCAAACACCAGGAGTATATGAAATTCCTTGTAGCTGCGGCAAGGTTTACATTGGGGAAACCGGACGCACTGTTAAGGAGAGGCTCAATGAACACATCAGGCATTTTAAAAATAATGACGCAAGCAAGTCCGCTGTAGTTTTACATTCAGCCGATAGCGGCCATTCAATTTTATTCGATAAGACAAGCGTTATAGCCACTGAAAGCAGATGGTGGCCTAGGCGCATAAGAGAAGCGCTAGAAATTCAAAAACAGCCCAACAACATTAATGCCGACAATGGTTTACAACTTGACCATATTTGGTCATACTTGCTCAGAAAAACCGAAGTCGAACGGCCCCATCCTACCGCCTACACTGGGCGCGGTGACGTCACCGCGGCGGCTAGCGCTCCTGCTATATAAGGCGATAGCGGCAAACTTACAAGCAGTCCTCTGATGAAAGCCACAGCAAGATGGCAGAAACGTTAGGTTTTAACAAATCGACGCGGCTCCACCCGGAGAACCAAGATATTACATACAGTGACCGCGGAAGCCTTCGTAATCAACCACTAATATTCTTCATAAACCCATCCTTTGCTTCTCCTTTGCTCTTATTAATTGCTTGTTTAGTTATTTTAAGTTTTTCCTACTGCCTTCCTGTCTCTTAACTCTGCAGATGTTTGAAGTGGAGTAACAAATGTAAAGGATACAGGGAAATAATTCTCATATTGTAATTTTGGGAGGGGGAGGAGAAGGGAAAAGTCTTGGTAAAGACCTCAATTATTCAATTGAAGAAGACATTGCTTACATTTCCATGAACACATGTCAGACAAATATAGGATTTGTGAATATGCTTCAGTATTATAAAAAAACATAATATAGTAATTACAGCTTACTTCCAGTAATAAACGGTATCTGATTATGATGCCCAGCTATCTTGTGTCAAGACCAATAGCACTGTAATACACATAAAAAATTTGGAAATACAAAAGTAATATTGATGAAAACAATATAAAACATTCCATAGATTCCTTAAATAGTAAACACTGACCGGAAGTACTCACTTCACAGGTTGTTAATACAAAATTTTCTATCTTTCAAAATCTATTTCTAACACTTTTTTGAAGAATGTTTTTTTTTTAAAAACAAAAGTTGTCAGCATGCAAAACACTGAACTGGGCTTGTGGTGAATTACAAATGGTATTAGTGTATCTGGTAAATCGAAAAGGTACCTTTACATAAAAGTAAGGGAATCAGATAACTATTAAGTGAAAGACTGTTATAAACTTTATTCTAAAAAACTAAGAAATGTGGTCACAAAGGCCCAAAATATATGTATATCAGAGAGAATACAGAATTCCAGCAATAAAATGAAAAATACATGGAATATAGTAAAATACAGGAATATTTGTGAATCACTCAATAGACATAAAACTAGAACAAAATGGATCCATGCCTAGCGACTTAGCGGGACTTTTTAAAATACGAGTATTTAACAAATATTTTACTTCAATTGTAGAGAAATTAAGGATATCTACAGACAGTGTTTTAAGACTTCTTTAGTCTGTTTCCCAAATAGATTTGTAGGAATGCCAACAGTAATAGTCTTAGAAATAATAAACACATGAAGTAATTACAATCTAAAAATTCTTATTGTTATGACAAAACTTCACGTAAATCACTGCAAAGATGTTCAGATTGTATAAATCACATACTTTCCCAAATCTGTGATAAATCCTTAGTGTAAGTTGTATTAACAACAGACTAAAATAAGCAGTTATAAAAGCATTATTTAAAAAAGAATATAGATAATTACAGTCCCATTACTTTACTTCCAAGGTTCAAAAAGATTTTAAAAAGTCATGTACTGTATTCTAATAAATCATGTTACTGGCTAAAATATTCTCACTGCTTTATAGTTTGGATTCCGAAAACAGTCATCCACAGCTATGGCTATATATTCATTTTTAAATAACGCATTTGAGTAATAGAGTAATTAAATGTGCACTCTAGGAATTGAAAGCATTAAAGTCAATTTTGGAAAAAATGGAATAGTACATTATTTATTGAACCACAGTTTAATGGTTCAGTTCATGCATGGAAAGCCATTTGTCAAATTAATCCCTTTTTTATTCTAAAAACAGTAAAGATGCTTCATCAGACTGGGATAAAATACAAGATTGCATTCTATAAGGCTCTTTCCTATGACCCTTTCTGTTTTTATTATACTTCAATGATCTTCCGGAAACTTATCCAACAAGGCTTATAGAATTTTATTTGCAGACAACACTAACTTCACTGAAGGAAAGATAAAATCTAGAATTTAATGCAAATGAGGTAGTTAGTGAAGTAGCAAACTGGGTTAGGGCAAATCCTTTAAAGTTAAATTTTGAGAAAACACATTATGTTAGGCTTAAAACAAACATTTATGTGCTGCAGGATTTACATATGAACTATAAAAATAACCCAATCTTGGAAACAAAGATTATAATATCTATTGGCATTCAAATACTGTAGATAAGAAACTCAGTTGGCAACAACATATCACATTATTACTAACGAAGTTAAGTAGTGTTATCTTTGCAATAACAACAATTTCTCTAACAGCGGATCTAGACTTAATAAAACAAGTGTAGTCCACTTATTTTTATTCAGCCGTGTCCATGGCATAACTTTTTGGGAAAACATTTCACAAAGTAAAAAAAAGTTTCATTGCACAGGAAAGAGCTATTACGATGCTGTGTTGTGTAAAACCAAGAATTTATTGCAGAAAGTGCTATAAAAAGCCCAATTTTCTTACAATGACATCTCAGTATATATATTGTCTCATGTGCTTTGTCATAGAACATTTTAAGTTGTTTACACCAAATTCACAAGTACACAATTTCAATACAAGAAACAAAAATCACTTGTACCAAACAAAAACATCACTGTCATTGTAACCAAAAGGAGTTAATTATCCTGGGACTCATCTATTTAATCAATTTCCTGAAAGTATAAAACAGTTTGTAGATAATACAGATGTTTTTGTTTTTTAAAAAACTGAGGGATTATCTTATTGGCAACTCTTGCCACTCCATTCAAGAATTTTTACAAAAGAGTTAATTGCATAATTCAGTTGTAAAAATTAATGTTTATTAATTTTATTTTTATTTGTAATATGTCCGGGCATCCAGATTTGGGGTTTCCATGGTTTCCCAAATCGCTCCAGGCAAATGCCGGGATGCTTCCTTCAAAAGGCCATGGCCGAATACCTTCCCAATCCTTGCCCCCATCCTTTCCTGTCTCTAAAGACCTCACTGTTGAGAGACGTAAAGCCGTTAAAAAAATGTAATATATAATATTTTTTCATTGTGATTATTATTCATATTGTATGCATATATACTAACTATCACATGTTCCACATCCCAGAGGTCTTCCCTCAGTAAGGATCAATGGAAGAAGAGTAATAAATAAATAGATATAATCACAAAGAATTAAATATAACTAAAAACTGAATAACTTTTCAAGCAACACACTGTCAATCATATCAGTTGGTAGAATGTAGTGATATTTGCTAATAGAATAATAGCTCTTATACAAATTTCCAAAACAAATATACCTATCTTTCAGGTTTAATGCTTACACTACTAGATGGTTAGGAAAAGAATAGCAAATTATGAGAAACATATCAAAATACATTACAAAAATATTTATAGTTTGTATTATTTAAGAATAAAAAATGCTTCTTACTTTTGTTACAAAGTAATCTTTATTCGGGCTAGGCAAGATATCATAAGTTGTGACCTCTGCTGATACTAAGTTCGTTGATGTTAAAATCTGATACCACAAGTTTAAGTTGCAGTAATTCACTATCTTGGTCGGCAATATGCATAATTATTCCGCCTACAGATAATGGTTTTCACGTTGATACTGAAATTTAAAAAAAAAGTCCACTGTAGATAAAGGTTGTACATTCTTGAAAATGTTTGAAGTTAATAATGGTATCAGCGTGTAGTCTAAAGCTGGCATCAGAACATTTGAATCCATTACGTGAAGATCACAAGTCATCACTACATACAGATTCACTCATACACCCAAAAATCTTTCACAATTCCCCAATCATTGCAAGAGACAAGGTTATAGCATTTCAGCTCGTGGTTAAATTAACTTGAACCAAACGTCTATCATCTAACTGCTAATCCTAAGTATCACTCCCTACATCCTTTACTATCACGAGTCCACACACCTACTGAACATTGTGATTCTAAGTTCACTTCCTACAGTGCACTAAAAATTCCAATTTGTACCTGCCTACTCCAAATCAACACACACACCTCTGCTGCATTCAATGTGTGGAGAAAGAATGCTTATCAAACCAGAAAAAAGGCAGGATTTTATAGGAAAAAGTGTGGAAACCACTTGCTTGATCCGCTTCCTCAGATGTGACTGAAATTTTAACATGTTGTAACCCCAGTTTTTTCTGAAAGTTTTACTCTATTACTACTGCTATCTTAAACTGCATAGTTTTCTTGCTATTAACATTAGAAGTTCTATTTCTGATTTCACCTAATAATTTTGAATAATTATCTTTCCTAATATCTGGTATATGTTGCTTTATTAGACTCATTTCACTCTGAGAGTAATTTCCAATAAACTCTAACTATGCTTCAAAATCACTTCTTTCTCACCAGAATGATGTAATGCCAAAATCTTCAGGAATTAATATCTTGTTAACTACATTTTGGTTTGAAATTAGGTAATATCTGTCATTCTTAAAAAAAAAATCACTCTATCTTCTCATATTTATCTCTCTCTTCTAAAATCATTCTTTATCATTGCCATTATGCACCTGTCTTTATAAGTCATTGGACTAATTACATATCTCTGCAAGGTAGCTACAATTCCACTTTTACCCATTAAATTTTGCATTTATTTACAAACCAATATATATTATTGTTCAACGAATTTTTCTCTTTCATTTACACTCAACAATGTAGCTTTACTTTTTTAAAAATTAACATCGAAATTTCTCAACAAAAAAAAAGACTGTGAGGTCTATTTTTGGTTATAATATATCTCTCTATTTCAAAAATATGCTGCCGTAGTAAAATTTGAGTTATCTTTAAAACTGAACAATTTTTCTTTAATAAACACGATTTACCTCATTGTCGATAAACGTGGTGTAATAACCATTAAAGTTGCTATAGCTCTTTAAATAACATTTTTAGACTATACAAATTACATATCAAAATGATTTTCCTTAAGAGCTTAAGTTGTGTAAAAGACTGCATCAAAAACTATTCAAATAAAAATTTTGACTTTCTAAATTATGTTACTTTACGATGCCAGTTTATTTCTAAGCTGACTTTTATTGCTAAGAAAATGCTTATAAAAGTTATTTACTGTATAAATGGTATGGGATAGACCCCCTTTCACATGGTTTTGTCAAGATTATAGATATACCACACTTTGATATATAAATACAGAATATATCAAATTATTATTTTATTTACAGTTGCCCTTTTATTGAAGTCACTAATACTTATTTTACATAAATTAAAGAAAATAATATTATTCTGATTTTCATCCACAGTTAGTTAAGTATCATTGATTTCTTTTTTCAGCAGTACTGTTGTTGAAGATATTGTGAAATGATTAACTTAAATATTATGAGAAAAGTTTTCATACCTATACCTTTATATACTCAACATACAAACATTTCTGATCCCACTAGGATAAATCCATCAATTTAATAAACAAGAAATGCTGTGAGGTGATAATTTTAAGCCATACTCCTAGAAATGTAAAGCATCAAAACTAAGAAGAATTGCTATTATTCCCTCTCGTTGCCTAGTTGCAATGATCTGTTACAATTAATGCTATATATTGTCCAAATATAGAAGAATGTAATTTGTATTACAGTAAGGAATCTTAAGAAGTTTCCTTATAATTATCAAAGAATTCTGAAGTTTAATTATTTCCTGCTGACGTAGGTTTTATTGATATGTGAGTGCAAGAAATATTAATAAATATATACCATAAAAGACCAATTATTGCACTATGACAAGGTGCTACAGCATTTATAGTGGACCTAAAAACAGATTTACAGCATGTACAAGCAATGAAATTATTTTGTTCACAATAGTGGCAAAAAACACTGTTAAAGTGGTAACTAAAAAGTTTCTTGTAATCCTAAAAATAATTAAAACCACTAATTTTACTTATCCAAAAACTACAAAACAATAATCTTCTTGAGACTAATTAAGTATACACATAAAATCTTTGTTTTACTGCATGATTATTTCATACATATCTGCATTGTACTTCATATTATTGATACAATAAGTGCTATGCACAAGTGAAAGTTAGCACTCGAGGTAAAGCATGGTACAATAGTTGCACTCCTTCATTTCAATATTAAAACACAAAGAGAAAATATAATATATATATATATATATATATATATATATATATATATATATATATATTTTTTAGAGCACATCTAAGGAGAAAAGTTATAGTTTTTAAAAACATTTACTTCATAATTGTCAATGAAATTGAACCTTATGTAAAGATCTGCATGAACTGAATTAAAATAATCAATTCTGACAAGCTCTAAAACATGTTTTGCAGCAACAACGGTGGTCACAAGAATTATTATGGAGAAGAAGAATACTGACTCTCAAGTTGTATTGTCCTAATTATTTCAGATCTACAATAATAATGTTCTTTCAAAACTACTAATGTGAAAATGTTCTGCATCCTGTACTGCTGATGTACTAAATCATGCATTGAACTACATTTTGATCCTATAGCATTTTCTCTGTGTTCCATCATATTTGAATAATTACTTTCAAAAACATCTTATTGAAACTATTTATCAAATAAGAATTACAAACAAGAACAAAAGCAATATATTATAGCAGTAATATGTTCAATTACACTAATAAGCATTTATTAACTTATGCCAAACACTGTAAAAAATGAAAGCTTGTTACATCATACACTCTAAATTTCTGGATCAGATCAAAAAAATTATCAGTAAACTTACCAAGTAACCTTTTCTTTGTCTAAACCAAAGGACTTCAAATTTTCCTGATGTAACTTTAATACATATATAATGGATGTATCTACAATGGTATAGCTGTCATTGAATTTGTGATTTATGGTTTTCATAAAAATTATTTATAAATAAGAGATGTCTTTAATGCAAGAATTGCATTTATGTTAGCAGTAAGAAATAAAAAAATTCAATGAAAAATTCAGAAAATGAGTAGCTTCTATAGCATTAAATATATAGTAACTTTTGGAAAAGGAATAGTCTGCTATCTGAGAATGTAATTTTGATGTTGTTTGACTGAATCGACTGAATATTTTATTTCTCTTTATAATAAAGCAAAGAAATAAATACATAATGTTGGCTGCAATATTCCATACTTAACTGGTACAGAAATTGTTGGTAAGAAAGTAAATAAAAATCCATTTTGAAAACATGAATTGTAATCTTTTCTTTAAAAAACTGGAAGTGGTGTATACATTATGAAACAAAATTTTCTTTAAGCAATAGATTGTATATGTATCATAAGGTAAATCAGAAAATCACAACTATTAAGCTGTGTTTTATTTTAATTTTGGGTAGCACCTATTTTTCATATAAAGGTGTTTGAAATTAAATAGCTGAATGTTTTGGTAAGGGTAATTTTAAAAGTCCTCAATGTTTTCTTAGTTTGATACATTATTCTGAATTGTAATACTTAATAAGTATATCAAACATGTAAGAAACTTATATTTTCTTGTAGAGAGTGATGATCACTAAGTTTTAGTGAACTTTGTATGCTTAATGAACCATCATATTTTAAAACTGTAATCAATTCTCGTTATTTAGGAACGAACTATTTCTAATGTAATGAGGGATGTTTATTAATTCATTTATTTAGGGGTTAAATGGACTAGGTTGTGAATATGTGTGTAAAGTTACTCATTATTGTCGTCGCCCATTAACATAAACTTGACATATTTTTGAAGATACGGTGATTAAAAGTAAATTTTCTTAAAATATTATTATTTTTAATATTAATAAAACAATTTTAAATAAATCACAATTCACCCCAGCAGGTAATTTTAATATTTAATTTAACAATGCAAAAGGGCTTGTGGTTTAAAATTAAAATTGTGATTTGGATGTAATAAACAAAAACCTGTAATATAACAAACGGTTTAAGTAGCATGGAGAGAATGACAAATTTTATACAACCATAATTTCTTTTGCGCCAATTTATTAACCATAGAATAGCCCAAGTGCAAGAGAAACTTTTTTTTATCTCAGTTCTGGTTTGTAAACAATATGTATATGGAGTGATATAAGTGAAAAGAGTGTTCTGGAATCTGTTAATTTCAGCACATTCTTTTTTAATAAGTAAATAACATCTTTATCAGAAAGGTATCAGCACATTTGTTAAAGCATATGATTGGTTTCTTTTCTATAAAAACCTCAGTATGCTACACTTTCTTATTAAAAGGATGAATAAATAATCCAAAGTATATAAAGGATGCATACATTTAAGGTAATTCCACAATCTGGGGTCTGTTACTAGAATACATCCATGGATTGATATTTTAATTATTCATATTCAGCAATTAATCTTCTAGCCATGAACTGACCAAATACAAAAATATAGTAGTGAATATTTCGATACACTCTACCCAAGTTATTAACAACCCATTTAGGTCTTGTCATTTAAACATCATATTACATTTGTTTTGTATTGATCTCCTGTGGGTTATAAACCACTGTATATAGAGCAAGTAAAGTGCTATGTTAGTTAAACATAAATTCTTATTATTAGTAACTGGTAAAAATAAATGGTATAGTTCCAAAAAGGAGTATTTAGTCATTTTTGCATTATAGATGCATTTGGTGTGAAGAGGAAGATAGGAAAACTAGAGGTAGTATTTCATGCTTGTACATATAATGCCAATAAAGGCATGTAGGTGGTATTCACATTTGGAGATGCCAGTAAAATTGTACATAGTATAAATTTAGATGTAGTTTCAGGTGAAATGCAGGGCAGGAAATTTAATAGAATTGTATGAATTCAAGGATCTGAATCAGACAACAGGATGATTAGGACATTATCTAGTAGTTGTACCTTAAACTAAAGACAGAATGAATGTATAAGGGAAACCATGGCAATGGAACATACCTTGTGGTATGCTTTGACACCAAATGGAAATTAGTTTTTTCAACACTATAAAATAGGGTATAAAAAATTGTACAGTACAGATTCATATAAATCTGTATTGTACAGTGTTTCATAACAGTGAGGCATCATAGTTGTAGATATTAGGTTTACTGCACGTCAGTTTTGATGTACATAAGTTTACCTTTTCTTGACTGTTCTTCCAGTTAATAAAACATTATTATTTACTTCAGTGATGATATTCAAATCTGAATCTTTGACACCAGCTTTCCATTTTCCTTGTTTTCTGTAAAATTTCAGTTTTCAACCTCACTTTTGTCTCTAAATATAAGAAAGTATATGGAAAATAACCAAATATTTACCGTACATTAAGGCAGGGTGGCAGCAACAAACACAAAAAATACAAACTTTTTTTGTGTACGTTGCTGTCAATCTGTCCTCATTTATAGTGACTGTTGGGTTTAATTTGCCTATCCTTAGTTTTTGTCACTGTCTAAAATTAGTTTCCCTAAAAGCATTATCCATGTCTGTTCTTGGTTTTTATTTAATTTTTTAGTTTCCTATCTACATATGCTTGTGCTCAGATTGTACTGCAGTGCTGCTAAAATATCTGCATAATAAGGCACTAAAACACTGCTTTAAAATTTTATTCTCTCATTGAGCTGCCATTGTTATTTTTTAAACAAGAACGGATGAGAAAATATAGCCTTATTCATGTAAAGTGATTAGATGTACACACACCCACTGAGTCTTAGCACAATTTATGTATACAAATTAGAATTCACATGGTTAATTGGTACCATTTGCCTTATAAACTAAGTTACTAACATACAGAATTGTATAAGAATTGTAGATGAAACATTCATTTTCTAGTAATTGGCTAGTAGCAAACGATTAGAGAGAGACAGCATATGTTACTAGTAATGTTTATTTCATGCTAGATGGATACACAACTCTGGCAGTTGCCATAGTATATCTTTTTACAATAATAGGCCTTGAGTACTGACATTAAATTTTTCACTATCCTTTCATCTTCATAAATGACTAACACACTACTCTTGAAACCCACATATTTTAGTTTGTCTAAATATGAACACCAATAACACCTACTTATGATAATTGAGAATCAGTAGTAGCAGAAAATGTTTCTTGTGGAAGAATGCAATTACCAACTCTCATGTGGTTAACCAAAATACTATAGCTTTGCTTAATCAACACAGTTCTAGTGCGTGTCAATAATTAGTACTTTGTTGTCATAAATTTTAAGCTGTGAAATAAAATAACTAAATCAAAATCTAATTACTAATTACTAAATTTGAGGCATGTATAGCAGAAGTTGAATGTGGTGCAACTGTCAGTTGATGATTATTTAGCTGAGAAAGATCTACAATTGATAAGACATGATAATATGTGATTTAGCATACAAAAATATGAGGAAAGATCAAATAGAGAAACAATTTTCAGGAGTAGATTTGTTTTGACATCAGAGCTTGAAGGGAGAACAAGAGAGATTTTTGATGACTAGAGAAGTACAAGGTTTAAAAACCAAAAAAATAATTGTGTATTCATGAAAATCTGAAATGCAGGAAAATAGTCTTATGTATGTTTTGTCACTCTGAAATCACTTTTATGTGATTTGCCTGAAAAACTAAAATTTTTCAAAATTTGTTAATCATCACACTCTACAAAAATTATAAGTTCCTTCTGCATTTATATACAAATATGAGATAAAATAGCTTTCAGATAATCTCTGGTCTAGCAATAAAACATTGTAAATGGTTTCATATAGCCTGAGATACAAGTTATAAAAATTTCTTTTTTTTTTTTTGGATGTAGTAACATTTGTCACCAACATGGCCTTTTAGACCAAAGGTGTAGAATTTTGCACTGCTTTTTAAGATCTCAGAACGAAGATGGTGGGGTTAGCATAACAATCCAACTACAGTCACTCACAAAAAGATAAGATTTATCTCTTATATGTTTATAGTCTTTGTATATAATATTTGTCAAGCGAAACTGTATCTATCTACACTGTGTAAGAGTCTGATGAATACAAGTTCAAATGTAGTATAAAAATAACATAACTAAGGAAACTTTCTTTATCATAATTTAAAAACAATTCTATGAGTGGAACTTTATATAAGGATTAGTTTTTTCTTTTCTCTTTCATAGTTTTAAAATGATGGAGTAGTTTGATAAGCTTTTCGTTTAGTGGTATGTTGTATCTATATATTGGGAACAAAGTGTGGCACGGATAATCCACAAACATTTAAAGAAACTAATTTTATGAAAGAATAGAAAAATATTTGGCTTTCTTCTTCTGATTTGTGTAGTTATTTTGAAGCTGTTCGTTTATTTTTGTAAATGCATGAATGGAGACAGTTTTTGAATGCTTAGAGATTTCTTTGCATGAATGCCAATGCATGAATTTTCAGCAATGTAGTTTCCTCATTTTTCTTGTAAAATATTAAGCACTAAATAATTTCACAATTTTAATTAACATTATCTAATGAAATTGTTATTTTAAAACAAAATTTTAAGGTAGTAAATTTCTTTGATAAACAGATGAAATAAATCAATATCTTTTAGAAAAATAGTTTCTTAGTTTTTCATTAACTTCTATAATTTAAAATTTTTCTAAGCTCTTTCCTGATCTTAAACAGAATAAGAAGCTATATAGTATATTTTTATTTATCAATAATCACTCATCGTTTAGAATTCCTCCTTATATTTCCATAATCATCAAACTGCTAATATTACAATAGATCATAAAAGCTTTTTGTAATGGTATTATTGCAATGTTTAGGGATTTAACATGAATACAACAACTTTGCATACCTATGATATCAATTACATCTTACATCCACTGTTTTCAATAAACACTATTACTCCTAAATCATTATATTAAGAACTAGTTTTAAATTTGGAAGTTCAAGGATCAAGTAAACCATTCATCCTGTGTGTGTCTAATTATCTTGAAGAATATTAAAAATGGTTTTGTTCATTATTTTTTAGTCATATCAAGGCCTGTCCTTTTCATATTTATCATTACACAGATGAAGTATTACATTGGCATATCCTGGGCACAAGGATGATATATTATATATTTAGTTGTGAACTCCTTTTCCTCCTTTGTTTCCACTCTTTGTATTCCCCTCTTTTCCTACCCCACATTTTTTATTCCCTCCATACCTTTTGAATATTTGTTCCTCTCTTCTATTCCACACCTTTCTTTCCAGCATATCCTAAGCAGGTTTTCATAGTAAAATTTTTTTAAATGCAATAACTGTTGTTAATATTACATTTCAAAGTAGTATTTGTTTTAAACTTTGCGCCAGGTTCATTCTCGTACAATGCTGGTTATTTTGATATTCCAGTGGCTGTAATATTGAAGATGTATTTTACAGAAGTGGTGAAATAAATACCTAAGATGATTGCTGAATAGTTTCCTTTGATTGTTCTAATGCATGAGAAAAGACTTAAAATTATTAGAGTTTACGTAATTTCTATGTTTATCTTCATATTACCTTATTTTTTCAAGGCCTACATTAGCTCTCTTTTTTTTTATTTTAATTATGGCTTTATGCCTCATCGATATTGAGGTCATTAGAGGCGGAATAGGACTTGGGGACAAGGATCGGAAGGAATTCAGCCATGGCCTTATGAAAGAAGCATCCTGGCATTCACCTGGAGTGATTTGGGGAAACCATGTAAAACCCAAATCTGGATGCCCGGATGGGGATTTGAACCAGCGTCCTTCCGAATGCAAGGCCAGAGCCTTAACTGCTCACCCACCACTCTTGGTGGCCCTTTCTACCCTCATTCACATATTTCCTCTCTTTTCTCTTCTCTTTCTGTCATTCTCTCTCTCTCTCTCTCACACACACACACACACACACACACACACACACACACACACACACACCAATCTTACTTCATATTGGTTGGTAGATTTTTTTTACACATATGTTTGTCCCTTGTTCTTTTAGTGAAATTATGTATTAAATGATGACAATCATGAAGTGATGGACGTATTCAAAACTTGATTTGTGTCTGTGAGTTTTTCATATTTTCAAATTTCACATTACTCCTTTTCATTCATTCCTTTAATGTAATGGGCATGATTGTGACCATTCTCTAATAAATCTGTGTGCCACATATGTGTTTTTTTTTTTTTAAATCTTTATACCTATATGTAACAATACAACATTAAATTTATAATTGCACTAATTCATCAACAATTCCATTCTGTGTTTATTTATCTGAATGTTAAAATCTATAATTTATGAATAGTCCCCATCAAATCCCTTTTTCTTTGATTGGTCAAGTATGTGCTTACAAGTTCCTAACCAGAAATATACCTTTCATGCCATCTAATGTATATATCTTCCAAGCCAATATCTTTCTGAATCTTTTTGGTCTGGTTCATTGCACTTCTGTGTGTTTTTCCATGTAAAATTTGTTTAAGATCATAAAACACAAGTTTTACTTTTTGATGCATCTTTGTTCTGTATTTTCATTGTCTTGAATCACTGCTTCTCAGTATTCAACTGAAGTGATATAAAATATAGCATCAGATTACATACATACATGCATACTTAGCAGATAAGTTCAACATGAAATTTAATTCCTAACTACAGTCTTTAACATTTCTTTATGAAAGCTAATTCTTACATTATTTGTATTTTAGTAATATTTTGTAGCTATGTTTTGTTTTGAAACAGTAAATTTTATAATTCTAGTATTTCTACAGTTTCAGATGTTTCTATGCTGACAACCTCGTTAGTCATCTTTTGATGTTGCTAAATACATGATGCAGGCAGTCATGCTGAAAAGCTGCTGTCTTTCAAAGTTCCTCATCTATAGGACACTCATTGTTGGAACAATGTCAAGAATTGTAACATTCTATTAGCACAAAAGCTTATGCTTGAAAACAGTAAACACTTTTAATCAGATTTAGAAACTGATGATCGGATGAATTATAGTTAACAGCATACCAAAGTTTGACAGAAAAAAAATCTTACCTGTATAAAAATATATGTAAAACCAAAAATGTTTTGATTTTTCTTCTAAATTGACTTGTGGTTGTACTGGTTTGACAAAAACCTATCTGCATAAGGCATAACAAGTAGAAAAGAAAGTGTGCTGATTCAGTATAGTTAGAGGAATTGATGCAAAATAAGTCAGCATATGTGTTGCCTGGAGCAGCTAAATGATAGAATTATTGATCCAGAATACAAACGTTAATTATTTTTAGTACTGTACACTACTTAGGAAGAGTCATATCACCATTTACAAATGATAATTGCCACATATATGTTCAGTTGGTAGACATGGAATAATGTCATTCTATTACTTATTCTTTATATAGAACTTATAAATTTAAAAAGGTGTTTATTTTATTTTTACTTTCATATTTTAACAAAATCTGTTTAGTGGTTTTTTCTATACCCAAGCTATTTGTACATCAATTTCCCAAATATTATCAATTTTTTTATGCAATTTACTTTAAGCCATTAATATAAAAATTCCAAATCTAATAAATTTGAGGTCGTTTTTAATTTTGGCTTATTTCTGTAAAAATTACATGCTTTCTCCAGCATTTATTTAAAATAACCATTGTTAATTGGTAAATACAACCCACATATAACTTTTCCTCTCAATGACCTCATACCATCTGGATTTAGTATTTACACTTGTTGATTTTGGTATACATTCTCTTTATTGAATGTATGGATAACAAATCATGATAGTTGCAGGGAAGCATTATGGATTGGAAAAACTTCCTGTTTATTTAAATTATGTTTCTTAGAATTCTCTATTTCAACAATTCCAAAAAGAATTTTTTTGAAATTGATATTAAATACAAAATACGAACCTGTCATAGACATATAAAATAGGACATCAATGATGTATGCCTAAAATTTTAATCCAAGTCCTGATAAAATCAGATGTCTGGAATTTAAATGCATTTTATTCCACTCTGTACCTTTGAAACTGGTTATTACAAAGAAGTTATTACGTTAAGATCAGAATATGACAAATTAAGTAGGAATGTATAACTAACACAATGAACAAAAACAGTAAAAATATTTCATAACTGGTTTTGTAATAACTATGATGTAACTTCCAAGCCAGCAGACCACAAATATAAAGTTTTTTTAGCATACATTATTGTGTAATTTGATTTGCTTAGGCCTATGAGATGTTTCAAACCAAAATTCAATATCTCATTATCATTTCTATCTAATTAGTATTGTGATGTGTCATATTTTAAAATGAAATGTTTAAAACAGATTAAAATATTACCACACAACTTCACCCATATGTATTGCTTATAACAGGCTGTAATAGTGACAGACATGCTGTATGTTTCAGTCAAGAAATATTTCAAAACTAGAATTCCATCTAAAGGGTCATTACGTAAAAAGAGAGGGTGAAAGGAAGTAATGGTAGAAAATGAGCCAAAGGCACAAAGTAAAAAAAAAATAATAATAATAATGGTGTTAAACTGTTTGATGGATTGGTTTTCAACTGATGCAATACATTTACCCTAAAACATACATCTTAAAGTGCGGCTAAATTACACTAGATGAAAGATATATATATAATCTGATATATATGATGCTAAAGCTCCTGCTTGACAATAATTATCACTGCCACTTACTGTGTATGTTTATCATTTTCCACACATGCATAAATGATAAGAAATATGTTAATAAAGAAGGCAGACAAAATTTTGTGTCTGGCCAGTCTTGTGTTATCATGAAGCTGATAATTTCAAATTCCAATCATGCAACTTTTAATAATGTTTCTGTTGGATTTTATTTCATACTTTGGTAGAAAAAGTTTCGTAACACAGTTTCTATTGATATTAGATCAGTTTAAAATGTTTGCACAAAATATTCCTGACTATTATTGTTCTATGTAAGCTATGGTTTTGAAGCTTCTTAGCAAATAAAAGGAAACTTTTTCAGTTTTGTGTTTACTGTCTGTAAACTATCCAGTATAGTGATACAATTCAGGATTCATGTTTGAACTGAATAAAATTTAACACATGCTTCCTTGCAACTTAATTTATAATAATTAATATCTTCATAATCTGCTAACAGTTGATAGTAAGCATGAATAAAATTTCAGTAAATTATTGGAATACAATTCACCTCTCCTGTAATTATTTATCTTAATTTGAAACACTTAAATTGAGCATTCAGTACTGCAAAATAAACAAGAATTAATCACATTATTTAATGTAATTCACTGTAGTGTACTTTTGATTAAATCTACTGAAATTACATATGTACAAAATGTTGACAGCTATATATCTTTAAAACTACAAGCCAGTTGTTAGTACTTATTTGCTTTTAAGGGCTGTATGATAATAATGTTGTGTAATTATTATGTGCAATAGAATGTAGAACTTCCTGTGAAATTTTCCAAAGCATATCTTTAGTTCCATCCTAAAATGAAAAAGCAACACTTACTTCTCTGTTTTAAAGGTTTAAATGTACAAGTTATAACTTGCCTTCTGTGTAATATAACATGTTCTGTCAGAAGAATTAACTACACTAAAAATGTTTACATCTATCTCAATAAAAGCTGTGTCTAGGCAGGTGTTAAAAGTGTGATACTTTGAAGCCACATTTTTTAGCCTGGTTATATGACACAATGGACAGAGATTTCACAAAATAGATTTACTGAAGTTTAAGTCATAGTGGTATGACTAATATAAAGATTTGTTTAGATCTGCAAAGACCTATGATATTGTGCTATATTGAAATAAAAATCTTTATATAATAATAAATGAAAGGTCTACAAACATTATTTTTAAATTGTTGAAATATTACTTATACTTTGAATGTCAGTGATGCTCATAGTTGTTGAATTGTTATATTTCCCATGAAATTTTATCCTATAGGAACATTATTTTATGTAGATTATTTCCATATTAAGTATTCACCAATGGTGTAAATTTGCTCATACCTAATATCCTGTTTATGCATGTCACTTATATTTTCCAAATAAATAATTGGGACAAAAAGCAATGTGTTTTAATTTTTGTGTATGAAATTTTCTATGTATCTGAAACATTAAAAAAAAATGTTATTTTTCAGTAACATATAAGTGTTATCTGACAGTCAGTATTGTTTGCTGTAGATGAATTTTGCAGTGCCTGCAAAACATTTAACTTTACATAAGATGAAAAGATATTGAAGACAAGTAGCAATTTAAAAAGCCATGGATCAGAAGAATATTTACACTGTACATCTGAAACATGTAGCAGTAGAGAGCAATGAAGAGAAAAAATAATATAATAAAAAATTTACACACACTTTTGAATCACCATAAACTTTCCCATGTAAAGTTTAATTGAAATGAGTATTTCAGCTGTGTGCTAACTTGATTGTGCCTAAAAACAAGTTTACAAGACTGGGATAGTTGTGATTGACTCAGCTATAATAAGAGTGGTATTAATGTTCTGCCAAACCTCACAGCAATACAGATTTCAAGAAGTGAATATTTACAATTTATAATGACATAAATATATGGAACAGCCATCTTTTTGGTGTTGAAGCAAATTCTGTGTAAAACAGAACTTTGAATCTAGTGTTACACAGCTAATTAGTCATGAAAAAAATCTTCATTACAGTAACTAAAGTTCAACCTCTAACAAAATTTTATAATGACTGTATAAATCAGATTAACACTTTGTAACATTACATGTGGATTTTAATTTAAACTGTATTCACAATTCACACTTTAAACCAATAATAGGTTTATTAGTCACTACATTCAACTTTACTGCTGCTGATGATTTTTAAGTAAATTAATAACTATTTTGTTGATATTGAATTTCTGATAGATGTTTTTTAATTATGTCAAGCAACAAATTTAGTTCTTCTTCTTCTTCTCCTTGTGTCAATGACAGCATCAAATATGAGGTAGTTTTTCTGCCAATGTGATGGCTTTGTCACTAGCTGATTGAAGGTGTGATTGAGAAACAGTCACTCTGACTAGCAGATAAGAGAACAAATGTAACATAGTTTTGCTCTCACTGCAAGAACATGTGGTATCTGGTTGTTCTTCCAGGTATCCCTCATGAAGTGGTGTATCTTTGCAACAGCCAACTCCAACACAAAGTCTACAGTGAGTTCTATAAGGACTATGGTTGTTCAGACCCAGGAGGTAGACCCTCTTTCAGCTTGATCCAGTCAGTGTTGTGTTGCACTCTTTTCTCTCAGGCCAACATTCTTTTACTGCTTGGTGTTCCGTTCAGTGTCATCGAGGTCCATAAGAAGCTCAATTGGGACTTCAGTGAATAACCACGTGAAAGGTGTTGGGTGTCTTTTTCCACTCTGAGCCTTGCCATATTGGTAACAATTTCCCAATGTATGCCTGTGGGGAAGATGCCAGCCAATATATCCACCTTTGCCACAGGTAACAGTCTTAGGCATTCTGTGATATGTTGGCATGTTCTGTAGAGTGCAATATCCACTTGTTTCATGATGAGCAACTAGCGCATGATCATGAGCATAAATAAAAGACTTGCTGTATTTGTCTGTAGGTTGATCATTGATGTAGATATTAAATAGAGCTGGGGCAAGAACACTACCCTCAGGAAGGTCATTCTTTGGTTTATGCAGTTGTCTATAGGTTAACTCCATAGTGGAGAGTATGGTTTAATTTTATTGTTTTGTAACGGAACAAATGTGTTAACAGCTTTTGTAAGCACCTAGTCCTATCATAGGGGTTGTGCTTATTGACACCACTGATAGATGGGGTTTCACTAGGCATGTTGGTCTCCTCAATTGAAGGGGAAAAAGAGAACAGTTAGCCAAAGCTGGATGAGAGCCCACTTGAAGTATGATTGGGCTAAAACTGTGACTTTTTTAGGTTAGAGGCTATTCCTAAAGGTACAAAAATAGATAATCGGATAGATATTGAACTTATATGCACAATGGTAAAAATCATGAATACAAATAGTTAACATAAATAATGAACGATAGGGAAAATGTCTCATCACTCACCAAAGTTGAAGACTGCTATGAGTGAAAAACATATGTGATGAACAAAACCGTATACAGTATTTTGGTTTTACACTTTACTGATGTGATAGGGAATGAGACCATATGGTTTGGGAGGTGTGCACACACCAAAGTTTACCATATGACTGGCTCTTATAACTAGGATGACATACACATCACAAGCAGTGGCGTAGCTAGGTCAACAAGGGCCCCGGTGCTAAAAAAAATTATTTTGGGCCCTCGGGCCAGATGGGCGACCTAATTTTTTTCAGCTCTCTCAAGTGGCTGGTAGGGGCCCCCTGAGCTGAGCTGCAGCAGTGCTCGGGTGCCCCCTGAGTGTGGGGGCCCCAGTGCACTGCACCGTCTACTGAATAAAGAAACCTGATAGCAGAAAACCTTGGTGGAACAGCGACTGCTCCAGAGCCGTCGCTTTGAGACGCCTAGCTACTAAAACTTATAGACACGACTCAACCTTAGAAAACTTTATATTGCTCAAACGAAGGTCAGCTGAGGCAAGAGCAATTATTCGACGGTCAAAACGAGAAGGCTGAAAAAAGTTTTGCTCTAGCATTTCGTATGGTATCTCTTCCCAAGAGATGTGGAGGAAGATACGTTGGTACAAGGGCGACAGGACGGTTGCTAACTGGGTCAATACTGATAACGAAGCAGCAGCACTATTTCTAAGCAAGACTGCGCCTCTGTTTGTCCCATTAAATACGGAATCTGAATCAGGAAACGAATCTAACGCTAATTCCACCAGATTGGGGGAACCACCCTTTCTTATGTCAGAATTGGTCTGTGCCTTGAAGAAGGAAGACACTGCACCAGGAATGGACAAGATCACTTACTCCATGATTTACAACCTGCCGCAAAAGGCGAAAGAGGTGCTCCTACAACTGTACAATGACATGCTGGCAGCTACGTTTGTCCCAGTACAGTGGAGAAATGTTATAATTATAACTGTGGCAAAACCTAACAAGGACAAAAATAACGTTTCCTCCTACCGCCCTATATCTCTTCTACAGTGTTTGGCAAAGCTGATGAGTGCGATGTTAAAAAACAGAATTGAATGGCATATGGAACATCATAGGTTGCTTAGTGATCGAACGATGGGATTCCGCAAAGGGTATAGCACCATGGACAATTTAAGCACCTTAATTACTGACATACAGCTTACTTTTGTTAGGAGAAACTTCCTTCTTGCCGCTTTTCTTGACATCAAGGAAGTCTACAATAATGTGCAGATCAACATACTTAGGGAAATAATAGAAAATATAGGACTCTCGAAAAAACTTTCGTCATGGTGTTTTCATTACCTGGCGCACAGAGTACACATTATCTCTACTTTATGCGGTGACTGCTTCAGTCGACATGTATTCCAAGGTTTGCCTCAGGGAGACCCAATGAGTCCTATTCTATTTGACATTTATACCTTGAAAGTTTGCAATAGCCTGAGAGGATTTGTAACCCTATCTTCAATACGCTGATGATTTTGTGGTCTATGTTTCTCATCCTGACAAACAAAATGCAAAAAATTTGCTCGAAACTCAGTTAAATGAAGTACAAATCTGTCTGAAAGATAGAGGCCTAGAGCTTTCGGTAGATAAAAGCAAGTTATGTGTATTCTCACAAAGACAATTTCAGAATAATGACTTTAAAATTACAATAGGTGGATCTACTATGGAAGTAGTCTCTGAAGTAAAGTTTCTGGGGATGTGGTTAGACACTAAACTCTCATGGCGAAGACATATAGCAGAACTAAAACAATCATCCATACAGCGAATAAACATCCTCAAGGCCCTAGCAGCTCTGAGCTGGGGCACGGATCCCAGACCCCTGAGAAACATTTATTATAGCTTACTGAGGAGCAGACTCGAATATGGGGGATTTCTCTACGAAACTGCGTCAATTTCCACCCTCAGAAAGTTAGACATCATTCAATCGGCATTTTTAAGGGTGGTAGGCGGTTTCCTTAAAACTACTCCCGTTGCTGCGGTGGAGGTAGGAACAGCAACTCCTCCATTAGACCTAAGAAGAAAGAAAGTGGGAATGAATTTTTGGCTAAGAGTTTGTTCCACCAAACGACATCCACTAATAAGAAAAGTGCAGCTTTTTGCTCATGAGCAATCTTGGAACCTATCTAAGTATCACAAAACACCTTCGTCGCACTGAGTCGTACAGTGAGGAACAACTATGGCAACGGTCAGATCTATCCCCTCTAGTTCACATTTACCTCATGACAGACCGATTAATGAAAAAAGATCACAGTGAGGAGGAACTGAAGTGCCTCACACTAGAAGCACTGAACTCGAGATGGAAGGCATGGCACAAAAGTTTTACAGACGGCTCAAAGGAAAAAGGAAAGGCTTCCGCAGCTGCATTTGTAGACCCTGGTCGCTGCGTTCACGAAGCTTACAGGTTACCAAGACAGTTTTCGACGTTCTCCTCAGAGCTTTATGCCATTATAAAAGCACTGCAATATATTCATTCGACAGCTCATTCAAATACAGTGATTTGTATAGATTCTAGAAGTGCCCTACAGGCAATAATGGAAGTGTCAAAAGGAAGATGCCGGAACTATTTAGTTTATGACATAGCCAGGGAACTTCAGAAGTTATCGGTAGAAGGAATACAAGTGCAGTTCCAGTGGGTACCGAGCCATGTTGGGGTGTCGGGAAATGAGGCAGCGGACAGAACAGCACGTCGCCACCTTACTGCTGCAGAAACAGAAAAAGTTTCGGTACCCTGTACAGACTTCAAGGCCATTGTTACCGACATGGTTAAGACTGAGTGGGAGAAGAGATGGTTTGCGGACTGCCAGGGAAAGGGACTTTGGTATCGAGCCATCTGCAACAACATAGTAAGCGAGCCATGGTACGCTCAACTAGAGCTGAACGGGAAAGAAATTACTTTAATGAACAGACTTAGGACAGGACACACTTTATTACATGACAAAAAATACCTCATGCGATTGGTGGATTCGCCGATGTGCCCATAGTGTGATTCTGTAAAGGATATTTATCACTTCATGCCGAGCTGCAAGCATCAATCAGCGAGGAAACAACTGCTAGAAGATGGACTAAATATAACTGATATAACTTCTCTGATGCAATCTCTCTCAGTTCCGAGCAAGAAATCGGTCAGGATAATCTCCCTGTATATTAAGTGTACTAAAGGTGTAATTTAAAATTAATTCGAACATATTGTATGAGGTTATTGGCTGCATTAGCATTTGGCTAAAGCCATAAAAAAAAAAATAATAATAAAAAAAAAACCACACACGTCCTTACTGCTCGACTGATAGCTCGGAACTGCGTCTGCGTCTCACTGACCGCGTCTCGTCTCGGCGTCTTGGAGAGTGTAGCAGCATGGTTAGAGCATGAAGTGCTCGCTATTACTTTATGCGAGCAGTTGAAGGCGAAGGGTTTGTCCTTACGACATTTCCTTCAGACGTTGCATGGATGTTCTTTTCTTGCGGTTTGTCTTCTCAGTTGCTCTCTTCTTGTTGTGTCTTGTTTGGTGAGATGTTCTTCTCTTCACTGTTTATTGCGCCGGAAAAGTGCTAGCACACACCGGTCCTTCTTCTTCTTCTATAACTGGTTTGCAGCCGACCAATCAGTGACAAGTATTATAGAACCGGGGTTATAGTCAGCCAATCGGAAGACCGCATGGCTCCCTATGGATTTCTCGAGTTTAACATCATAATTAATGACAGTAAACGGTGATACAATTAGAACAGTGATGTTATGCGAACATTGACGTGTGTAATCCATCTTCCTTCCATTTATAATAACCTTGGCTTTGGTTGATGCTGCAACGCTAGTAGCCACGGAATGGTTACGTCATTGGAGTCAGCCAATCAGAACACCGCTTGGTTCCCTACGGATTCATGAGATTAAACATCTTGATTAATAGTGGTGGAATAATGTGAACGGTGATGCAATATGAACAATGATGTTATGCGAACATTGATGTGTGTATTCCATCTTCCTTCAATTTATTACAACCTTGGCTTTGTTTCACGCTGTGGAGCCAACTGTCACACACACACCAGAGCATTTACTGCTTGTTTCATTTTTAAGCAGTTTAAGATCGAAGGTTTTGTTGTAGACATTTCCTTCAACTTTGGATGAAGGGTTACCTTTACTTTTGATTTGTCATTTCTTTTGCTCTGAGTTTTTCAATTACTTGTTAGTATTGAGAGTGGTCTTTTATGTTTGTCCAGAGTGTTGTCATATTGCCCTAGATTGGATATGAGCGGGTTTGTTGATGTGCGTGCGGCCCTGTAGAACGTTTTTGTTAGCTGAACAATCCTGTCCTTCAGGGGTGGAATACCTGTAGCTTTGTGCAGGTCGACTGTCGGAAACCGATTACACACATGGAGTGCGCGTCGAAGGGAACTGTTTTGCATTGTCTGCAGGCGACTCAAGGCAGACTTGGAGACTGTAACCCCAGGCAGGACACACATACTCCATAATCGGTCTGATGAGGCTTCAAAATATGGTGACCCCGGTGCTGGCTGCTAGATAGCTATCCCTGTTGACGACCGGGTACAACTCCCTCATCCTGGCTGCGACTTTTAGTCTGAGGTCCTCGATATGGTTGTCTCCATGTTAGTCTGGAGTCTAGTGTTACACCGAGGTATTTGACAGTCTTCGACCAGTTGATGTCTTCACCATTTAGGCGTAGCTTTGGTGTAGGCTCCTGCCGCCGGTTCCGCTTCCCCAAGCGCCTGGTCAGCATGATTTCTTGCGTTTTGGCAGAATGAATGGTAATCCGCCATCTGCTGGCCCATGCCTCTGTTTGTTGGAGAGCCTGTTGCAGCCTCCATATGGCCGCAGCTTTGCTTCTGCAAGACGTGTAGAAGGTGGTGTCGTCTGCGTACAACGCGGTTCTTACGTTTGGTGGTGCTGGATGTCTGAAGTGTAGAGATTATAAAGCACAGGTTCAAGCACCGACCCTTGCGGTAACCCTTCGTTAATTGTCCGGCGTGTTGACAGGTCATTTCCGACCCTCACTCGGAAGGACTTGCCGGTGATGTAGCTCTGGGTCAGTTTCACAATCGGGCCGGGGATACCCTGGGTGTACATTTTATAGAGGAGACCGCTGTGCCATACGGAGTCGAAGGCTCGTGCTACGTCCAACAGGACGAGTGGGCAGTAGCCTCGACGGTTGAAAGTCGTCGTAGCGTGTTCGACTATGCGTAGTACTTGCTAGGTGGCGGAATGTTTCTTCTGGAAGCCGAACTGGAACTCTGGTATAATATTCTCAGAAGAGATGTGGGCTTGAAGACGTTTTAGGAGAAGCCGCTCGAAGACCTTGCTCAGAGAGGGGAGTAGGCTGATTGGCCTATAGTTCTGTGGGAAGATGTCATTCTTCCCTGGCTTGGGTACGCCTACCACAGTAGCTTCCTTCCAACACCTGGGGTAGTGTTGTGTTCGGGGTATGGCGTTGAACAGTGAGGTGATGTGTTGAACCGCCGATGGTGGTAGGTTCCTGATTAGCCTGTTCCCCAGATTGTCTTTCCCGGGAGCCTTCTTTGGGTTGAGTCGAGCAATTGATCTTCTTACTTCTTCCGTCGAGATCTCCTCGAACTCGTACCTGTCATCCTCAGCAGCTAGATAGTGTGCTAATCTCCTCCTGATGTTGGCGGACTCGTCTTCATCGTCATCCTGGGCTGGCCGGAACTGTTTTTCGAAGTGGTCTGCGAGGGCGTTGGCTTTATCCTCGTTGGTGTATACCAAGCCCCTCTCACCGTGGAGCGGAGGCAGACGCTTGCGTCGTTTGGTGAAGTGCCTGGTTGCTGACCAGAGGTTTCCATCGCTTACATTGAGTGTGGCTAGGCGTGCTTCCCACTCCCTGTAACGGTGTGCCTGGAGGTCCGCTTATAGTTCACGCTGCAGGCGATTTAACAGACGTCTAGTTTCCGGGTGCCTGGTTTGACGCCATTCCTTGGCCACTCTGTTCTTATGCCGGATCTGTGCAAGAAGTTGTGGTGGGAGTTGCCTTGACTGCGGCCTTGTTGCTGTGGTGGCGTGTTTGAATTAGCTGCTTCGACTATTGATGTGGATAATTGTTTTATGGCATTCTCAATTCTTCTGTCGTCGATAGGCTGGCAGGTGTTTGGTGACCTCTTCGCGGATCCGCTCCCAATTTGTTCGATTGTAGTTTGGCTGATTTGGTGTGGCTTGGTGTCCCACTGGCCGATGTCAATGTCTATTAAGACTGTGAGTGATCGGAAGAGAGGTAGTTCATCGTTCGTGTAGCTACGAGTCCGTTGATACCTTCGATTTATGGCCATGGTCCAAGTACATCAGTCAGGGCTATTTCCGCTCCACGGGTGATGGGTTGGTTCGTCCGGCCCCAAGGTCTGCAGATTGTGTCGGATGCACAGCCGGTATAATTGGTTGCCAGCCGCATTGGTGATGCGCGAATTCCAGGTAGGATGCTTGGCGTTAAGATCCCCTCCAATCAGGAGTTTACCCTGATGTTGAGTAATTGCCAGAAGTCATCTTCGAAAGGTGCTCGTCCTAGGGTGGTCTGTATACTGCAATTATGGTTACGGGCCCCGTGGTGGTCGCTATTTCAATTGCAGTGGACTCTAGTAACTGCAGAGGAGGGGTGTGGGATTTCGTGATGTGGTATCCCTCTTTTCACGTAAAATAGCCACTCCGCCACCCGCGGTTGGTCTGTCCCAGCGGTAACATAGATAGTTGGCTACGTTTGCCTTGAGGACAGGTTTGAGGTGGGTTTCAGCTACCAGACAGATGTCGATGTTCTCATCCCGCAAGATCTGCCGAAACTCACCTAGTTGTTGATGAATGCCGTCTGCATTCCATACGCAGAGAGTTAGTCCCTCTATGCGGACTCTGTCCATGATTGGATTGGAGGATTCTGTGAGGGATCGGCTCTATGTGCCGTCATTACCGCGGATTTGATGTCCGCTGTGAGTTGTCAAACTTGGCAATCAGCGTAGTCAGCATTGTGAGAAGAGTTCCCACTAAGTCTAGTAGACGTTCCATTCCACCTGTGCCATTGTTCTGCGCGGGATGTTCATGTGGAAGGTGGTGGCAATGTCCTGGCTGTGTGGTAAAGCCTGTAGAGTCTTCCCTTGACTGGTTTGGTTCTCTTGACGCCTGGGCTTGACCAGTAGTTACTTCCGCGTAGGAGGTTGTCTTGCTTTTCTGGTTTGTGTTGGTGTTCTTCTTCTTGTTGGGGCCTTGAGTCTTAGTCCCTTGGAGCTGGCGTTTTGGAGCCTCGGTGCGCTTGGGTTGAGTGAACTTATTGCCCTGTGGCGGTTTGGTTTGCGAGGTCTGTTGTAGCGTGGTTTGGCTGGTAGTAGTTTCTTCGGCACGCCGCTGGGTTTTGCCAGTGTCCTGCTGCTTTTCTTCGCGTTTCTTCTGACCGGCGGCGGCCCTGTTCTGCAGCTACGTCTCGTTGGCGGGCACGGGCACGCTTGTAGGCTTCACATCCTTTGTAGCTGGCCACGTGCTGGCCGTTACAGTTGGCGCACTTTGGGCTGCCCTTTCTTTTATTGAGTGCGCAATCGTTGGAAAGATGTGGGCCAGCGCATTTCACACATTTAGGTGCCATGTTGCAGTGTTTGGCAACATGCCCTAGAGACTGGCAGTTGTAGCATTGCACTGGGCCATTTGATGCTCTCAGTTTCTCCACTGAGATTTTTAGGGACATTAAGTTGTCCATTTGAAATATCTCTTTGTTCTGGGGCCTGTCTGGTAGGACCACCAAGAATAGTGGCATGGGGTCGGAGCTCCCGGGCCTCTTGAGCTGGCTGACTGAGCGGATATCTAGGCCAAGTTCTTCTAGTTCCTCCTTGATGTCAGAGGTAGGCATGTTTGATGGCATCCCTCGAATTACGGCCTTCAGCAACTTTTCTGCAGCAGAAGGAAAGGTGTAGTATGGTATTCCTTTCCGTTGTAAGGCAGCGGTGACCTCCAGGTAGTCGGACGTGGAGTTAAGGGTGAGCTTGACCTTGTCTCCTCCAGCTGTCTTTGCTTGGAACGGGTGTTCCTGTAGTACCCCTTTAATCAGCTGGTACAGCTCCTTGTAGGTTGTTGGGTACTGGACCACTATAGGTGGAAGCTGCGATCTTGCATGTGCTGGACGGTTAGTGGGTTGCTGCTGTTGTTGTTGCTGCTGTATCAGCTGTTGTTGCTGCTGCGGCTGCTGATGTTGCTGCTGCGGCTGCTGATGTTGCTGCTGCGGCTGCTGATGTTGCTGATGTGGCTGATGTGGCTGCTGGTGTTGCTGCTGTGACTGCTGGTGTTGCTGCTGCGGCTGCTGATGTTGCTGCTGCTGTGGCTGTGTTTGCTGCTGCGGCTGCTGGTGTTGCTGCTGCTGCGGCTGTGTAAGCTGCTGCTCCGTTTCTTCCTGTATCAGCACGTCGTATGGGTTACTTAGTTCAATTCTGCCTGGGTCCAGTGACGGCGGAGGCTTGCTGGTGCGACGCGCCTGCATAAAACCCTTCGCGGTCAGGTTGTTCGCCTGCTGGACTAGTTGTTCGGTTCTTCGACGATGCGCCGCGGCGCTGCAGCGTGTCGGACGGTGGTGGGAAACTGAAGGCGCCGGCGATCTTCTTCTTCCCCGCCTTCTTGTCTTCATTGGCTGAGGCGAGGTGCGACACGGGGATGCTTATTTTTGTACAGCTTCCCCTCTGCTCACTTCTTGATATCTTAGCTTTTCCCCTGAGTGGCGGTGAGGTGCACCGCTTCGTTACGCGGGGGTCTGATCCGTGGGCAGACCTGGTCGTCATATCTGAGGAGTGCGCGGTCACGGTAATATCCATAATCGAGTCCGTGTTCTGTTGCCGGGTCGTCGTAACATCTTGCGGGGCCGTCCTGATCAGGTCCGTAGTCGATACCATGTCTGTTAGCCGGGTCGTCAACACCGCCGCAGCTGTCGCCGGCAAAGCCGAGTGCGCTGGGGTACTCGACCCGCCCGGCGCGGCAGCGCGGCAAGCACTTTCCTCATCGCTACTTCCCTCGCTCACCTTAACGCTAGAGAAGCAAACATACCTGGCGTGCCAACTGTCAGTACAACGCTGGTGTATATCTACACCTGGTTTCGCAACCGACCAATCACATTCTCGGTATGGTTACATCATTGGAGTCAGCCAATCGGACGTCGACAACGATCCTGGCTCGCTTCTGTTCCGCTGTTCGTTTCAGTTCTGTTTGTTCCTTTCGATACAACGGACCTGATGATGGCGGCAGTGCAAGTCGCCGAAAGCTCGTCGTCAGCAGAAAATGTAATCCGGCAGCAAACCCGTGAAGAATATATAGCAAAGACTAGCTGACCCGGTCACGCGTTGCTGTGACTTACTAATTATAGTACGTTGGATTAATATTATTCTAAACTTCCTCAAGTAGTCAAATTAATATTCACTAATAAAGACAAAAACATTGTAGTCGATTTGGAAATTCAAATGTAATTGGTAAAGAGTTACGGAGAGTTGAAATTAAGGACAAACGATCACAAAAAATTTTAATTTACATTTCATTACAAATTACTTAATTGAAATTATATAAAACCTGATATTTATAAAATAAATAAATCAATTATTTTTTATTTATTTATATAAACTGAAATTTCATTTTTATAAATGAGCCCTATGAAGTTGATTTTTACACATTTTTTACAATTACTTTCATTATTTTAAATTATTAAAATTTATAATTTTAATTTATCTAAGCGCTAATTGGTGCACCATATTTTTAGTTAGCCTGTCTTTTGCTAATACAAATAGATTTAATGGTTTCCCTACACGTGAGCAGGCGACATATAGTTGCCCATGGGAGAAACACGTATTTTCCAAATCGAAGCCGCAAACGGACATTGTTTGGCGTTGAGACTTATTTATTGTCATAGCGAATGCCAAACGAATCGGAAATTGAAACCTTTTAAATGGTATTGGATATTCTGCCTGTATCAATGGAATACGTGGCAACAGGACGATTTCTCCTTTAAACATTCCAGTCAAAATAGTTGCTTCAAGAACATCCTTTTGATCACCAAACGTGTACCGTTGCATAATCTAGGTGGATTCAAATTACGAAGAAGAATAATCGGTGAACCAATCTTTAACCGGAGATTGTGTGGCAGCATTCCTGTTATATCCAAAGAGTTTAAAAACTCATTTGGAAAATTTACTGCTTCATTTTCATCTACAATAGTATCTATTGATTTAAAAGACATCAGATCACCTGGCAACAACTGTTGTATCTGGAAGTTAATTTCGTTGACATCAACATTTTTTGCTGCCAAAATAGCACGATTACTGATACAATTATGATCTAAATAATTATTTGAAATATCCAGGAACACACGCTGAGTTAGTTCATTTTTGAGTGAACAACAGTGCAGAATTTGTCTGGCAATTTGATGTGTTGTGTAATTCGATGTAGTTCTATTTCACCTTTTCCAATATCCAGAAATTTCTTACAAAATACTTGTGACGATGGATTATTTTGCAAACTGTACTCGCATGTTCATGGTCAATCAAAGTGTTTCGACATTCCGCCATAAAAACGATTGTTTTAAACATGCGTTAATCTCATCGGCAAAAGTAGAGCGAGGAATCACTGGTAATGTCTGTCGGAAGCCACCGGACAGTAGTAGGACAGTACCACCGAAAAGTTTATCGTTACCTTTCAAATCTTGCAGCAGTTCTATGAAATGCATCGAGTGAATGTTTATGAGCCATAGTACACTCATCCCAAATTATAATTGAACTCTTTTGCAACACTGCAGCCATTCCACTTTTCTTTTTGATGTTTACACATTGCGTATGGTTTGTTATGAATGTCTAGTGGCAGCTTAAATGCTGAAAGTGCGGTTCGCCCACCATCTAACAAAGTGGCAGCAATGCCTGACGATGCAATTGCCAATGCAATTTTCTGTTGCTACCGCACCTTCGCAAGGATCAGCGATATTACAAATGACTTACCGGTTCCACCTGGCGCGTCCAAGGAAAAAAAAAAAAAAAAAAAAAAAATACCCGCCTTGTTCAGCATCAACAGTCAGCATAATTCGATTATAAATATTTTTTTGTTCTGCTGTCGGTAATGGCTCATTATTCGCAATAATTGTCGGTCGATCAGGTGATGGCATACCATAATGATTAAGTGGCAAATCATGAAATTAAAATGCATAAATCTTCGATTAACACTAATGCTTCATTAATCTTTGGTGTGAAATCTATATTTGGACATTGTTTTTTATGTTTCAGTCGGTGTAGTATATCTTCAGTCATACTGTTTGTATATTTTTCCCCCAAACTCGAAGATTGTGTTGGATAACATGTTGTCAAAATAATTTCAAACAGTTGGACGAATACTATTCGGCGTGGCTGTCAAAGCTGCATCAGAAAGTGTCAGGTCCCAATGATTGTCGTCTACCAGCAACTGCAACTCGCGACATGCATCTTGACATGTATTGAACACTCGACATGTATTGAACACTCGACCATTAACTGTTCGTAAAAATTCGAAATAAGCTGGTCCGGGAACATTCACCAATAACAAACACTGAAAGAAACATTCACGTTGTTTTGGATGCACTGTGTAAAGTCGTCCTAATGTCTTGGCTTTGAATATGCCTGCGATCGAAGAATGTGGTTCTCCTTGTTTACGTGGCTACCATTTTTTTTACCTAATTTGTTCCATGAAAAATAGCTTGGAACATCGGTATATAATAATGTTTTTGTGAATTGGCGGAACACATCAGATTTTTGACACAACGTGAAAAATTCAGTTTGTGGATTGTCGTTTTTGGTGGCTCAAGTATTCTTTGGAAAATATTTTTCGGTGAAATATACGAAATGACCGTTTTCAAGATGTATTGCAAGATGCTGGATGGAAGGGTCTCTTTCATGGATGCGAAAACTAAAAATATACCAGATAGCTTCGTTGCTGCTGATGTATCTACCTGTTTGGTATAGTGTTATTTCGTCATTTTTATTTACATTTTGAACTTCAAATACTGGCCAAATCATTGCCTTTATTAACATATTTGCAAACATACTTAATGGATTTTACAGAACTGTAAAACTCGGCATTAATATGAGCCTAATACGTTTTTGAAAGAAATGGTGAGTATGGTACCACCCACTGATTGTCAATTTCAACTTGGTTTCTAGAATTTTACATTCGCATTGTAAATGTTTGTCCATCATTCTCAGCGTTTCTGCGTCGATACAACAGATAACCATCGATATCCGTAATAGTATCATTCGTATATTCCTTTGGAAACGCTTCTTACATTTTCCACATTCCATGCATGGTGATGTCATGTTAAAAGCACTACACGATACGTGGATCGAGTGACTGGTAACAATATCAAACAATTTTAGATCAATTAATGGGTCCGGAATTTCGGCTGAAATTATTTGATCAATTTCTTCTGGACGGATTTTAACTTCAAGCCAAATCAAAATGTGAGAATGAGGCAGACCTCGCTTTTGCTACTCAATCAAATACAGATAGCAACGTGTGTTACCGAAAACCGAATGTTTTACGATTAAATCAATCAATGATTTTAATTTTTGTTTGAACACACGTGCCGTGACATCACGACGATGCATTGATTGATGGCCTGGTAATGGCAAAGTTTGTATTTGCTCCCAATTCGGATTCTATGTAAATGTAATAAACAAATCTGGACGACCATAATGACGTACGTAAGTCATCGCATCTTGTATATATTCCTGGATGTTCCGTGGACTGCCGATGTAGATTGAAGGTAAAATAAATGCATTACCTATATCATTGGCGTTTAAATTTTCATAAATATTGCCGATAACAGTATCTTGTAAGAGGATCTATTCCTCCGATCGTAATTTAGCCTGGTTGTATCGAATAAATCGCAAATGCTTGTTTTCAACCTTGGCGTACATATCCACGACGTATTGAAGGCACAGTTAGACGATATAGAAGGGTATAGTTATCCTAATTACGTCTAATCATCAATCGGGGGGCGTAGTACTTCATTGAAGTAACTTTTTTATTTGTTTTATTACCTGAAAAAATAATAAATTAAATAGTAAAAAAAAAAAGAATGAGAAATCAATATAGTGGGCCCGCTATAATCCGGCCCTGGTCGCAATACCGCGGGTCTACTGTACTAATAAAATAACGAATTAAATAGTTGAATATTAAATTTACCAGCAACTGGATCACGCTGTTTGATGTTGATGTGATATTCATTCTGCCCTTGCCAGAATATCAGTGGATACTGGAGTGCGTCATACGAACGGTGTAGATCCGAAATTATACTAACAGTTCTTTCTTGACGTGTAACTTTAATCAACTGAGTCACCAACCATAAAAACTGCAACTTCATCTACGGTTGGCGCGTTGAAACTGCCAGCGTGTTCTCCTGATGGTAATTTGTCAGCTTTGATGACAATTTGATAGTTGTCAGTTTTTAATTGTGGCGACACAATTGAATAAGTTGATTATTATTTTCTAAACAATTTTCCAACAATACCACAATTGCTCTCTCTTCTGCTTGTTCGATGAAATTATACTGGCACCTAGTTTTCAAGCGTTCCTTACAATTTCCAATAGATTTGGAGAAACTTCGGGTCATCGTTTGGCATCGGTATCAACGACCCAATCTTATGGTACACCTGGCCTTGTATTTTGAATTTAGTTTCAAAATGACGTCCATCAGATGTAAGATCGCAAATTTTTGTTGCCCTAAAAGACGTCCTCTGGATGCAAGAATTGAATTTGCGTATCTCGCGCATAAACAATTTCGAGTCGTTTGATTCGCCAGCAAGAAGGATTGTAAATGTTCTGGCGGATTGGGTAGTGGTAATAATACAACTTTTCCTGATGCACAACACATGCTGGCTGCTTCATTGCGGAATTTCAACGCCTGATCATATTGGCATATTTTGTTTATTGCACCGATTGCAGTTTTAGAATGTGCAGAGTAATCAGTGCTGGTGCATATTGGAACGCAAGACGAACAAATGTACACGTGTTAAAGCACGGCTTATTTACTGTCTCTCTCGTTCTCTTTCTCTAAATGTAGCTATGTGCTGTTCTCGTGCCGCTCTTGTTCTCGAAATATTCTGTCACAGACGTTCATCACTCTGTTCTTGAGATTCTTGCATACGACGCTCAGCTGTCCTGATTCTTTGAACTTCCTTACTTGCCGCGATTTGTGTTGCTGATTGATGAGCTCTCTCGTCGTGCGTATTGCCTCTCTGCTACACGCATTGTCGAGGTTAGATTTTCTGGCGACATTTCACTGAAAAATATTTGAATTACAACAAAAAGTGCCTTTCTGAAAGCATTAAAATAAGACACTATAATACAGTGGTGAAACCGGAATTTTTGGGTCCATTGAAAAATAAAGTAAAATGGAAGTTAAGAACTAATGAGGAAATATAAAATAACATTGAAAAAATACAGAAAAAGAAGAATGATATTTTTTTATATATATTTATAGCATGGATGACACCAGGCTTTCAAGAGGTTTAGAAAGATTTGAAACGAAATAATACCAGTGAACCGTATGGAAAGAAAAAAATTTCAATAGCAGACTTTGAATATGGCAGGATTCAAAGGTAGAGAGGAGTGCAATAATGAAGGAGTACTGGGGAGGAAAAGAAAAAACAACAGGAGAGGAATTGAAATTGACATGTGGTCTCTAGCTGACCATAACAAAAAGAAGAAGAAAAATGATAAGCTAGCGAGAAATACTTACACGATTCGAATTTATCGTAACGTTTTCTTCAATGTTATATTCATTTGTGTAATTACTTTGTCGTTAGGTATAAAGACACACAAACGATGAACAACAATACAGTATAATTATAACACAATACACAGCACAATTAAAATTGAAGAAACTCACACATATGGCTATAGCATAAATAAATCGAAATACAACGCCATCTACTGGATGGTTCGATAAATTAACACTTCCATCTGTTAGGAATAAACTGTAGCATAAATAAATTGAAACAGAACGTGATCTACTGGATGATTGCCCAACCTAGCTATCCAAGTGTTGTATCGATAAGTTAACACATCGCCATCTGTTAGAAACTTATGGAACTATAATAATAATTTCGTGTGGTCGTAATGACCTGGTGACATGGTTTCTACTGGCTGGGCATTCTGCCCCTGTCGTAGCCGCCTTTACTTAGCCCGCCCATCCTGCCTGGTACAGGGGACCTACATTTTAACGTCGAATCCGAACCACAGTACCGTCCTGGCCTATTTCACCTCACACAATATGCTGCGCCGGAGGTTATTGACGGGTTAAGTGTCTATAAAAATCCTCGCCGAGACAGGGACTCGAACCGGGGACCTTTCCATCACCAGTCAAACGCCCTAACCACTTAGCCAGCAGACCGCTTAGCATTGGTGGCTTACAAATAATTACAAACCATTGTCCCATGTCAAACATATAATGAACATTTATTTCGCAAATAATAAATATTGAGGTCTATAATCCAGATAAAAACTATCCTATCTTTTAAGTTGGACTAAATTACACACAGTAAGCCAAATTTCATCTAAATTGGTTATGTAGTTTCGGAGTTCATCCCGGACGAACATCGTGACACGAGATTTTTATATATATAAAGATAAAGATACGCCGGGAAAGTCTTATCTCTCATACTAAAGGTTTCTGGCTGGCTGGAGCCTTCTCCTACCAGTCATCAGGCATGTCCAGTACTTATAGGCTAGAGTTCCTTAAAAAAATAACTACCTGTATCTGTCCCCAAAGGACAATTCCATCTGACAGGTAGGAGTGGACATAACCATAATAAACAGAGAGTAATATATCTATTGTAACTGTACCTTTAAGTCTCCTAATCATGAAAATTCCTTTAGAAACTTTATTTGATATCAGTTCGATATGCCTCTGCCATTTTAAATTTGATTGTATAATTATTCTCAAGTATTTGGCAGAATTGCAGATAGAGTTCCTATTTAAGGATATATCAAGTTGGTGTGGTTTTTTTTCCCCCCCCTAAGTTAAGAGATAGTTTGTTGGTATTACACCACTCTATAAGCAGCTCTATCTTTGATGAGAAAAACATGTCATTCGAAGTTGTAGTGGAGCTCAATTTTACACATAGATCATTAGCATAGTTGTAGCATTTGAAGTTACCATTTTCCATAATAGGTGATAGGTCATTGATATATATATATATATATATATATATATATATATATATATATATATATATATATAATGAACAGTAGAGGGCCAAGAATAATCCCTGAGGAACACCATTTCCTACCTCCCTAAGCTTGGCTACATTGTTGTTAAGTGAGACCACTTGTGATCTATTACTTAGATATGATTTAATTAACTTGACTGCCTATCATCAGAACCTAGGTCTCTGAGTTTCAATAGTAAAATTTCATGTGATACAGTATCAAATGCCTTGGACAGATCAAAAAATTTAACATCAACATCACGTTTATTTTCAAGGTCCTCAAGACAGTCCTCGATAAAAGTTGTAACTGCATCACATGTTGACCGATTTTTCCTAAAACCAAACTGGTTGTTACAGAGAAGATTGCGCAGTTCAAGATATTTATAGATTTGTTGACTGATGATCTTTTCAATAACTTTTGACATAGTTGGGACTAGGGATATTGGTCTATAGTTACAGAAGGATTTTTGTCACCCTTTGTATAAATTTCAATTACCTTAGATACCTTCAACTGTTTTGGAAATACTGCACTATCAAAGCATCCACTTACAACCTCTGTCATCATTTCTGATATAAAGTAGCTACTAAGCTTGACAATTTCTGAGTTTAGGTTGTAGACATCTATTGACATACTATTTCTTAAGAATATAATTACAGAATGGACTTCCTGTACAGAAGCTGATTTTGAAAGAAAATATTTTATCAGCACATTTCACTTTTGTCAGATAATAGTTGGCTTCTATTATATAAGCAAATAATCAACTGCAGCATAGTTACCTTTAATGACGTTTATTTACATTGTGCATTACGCGTTTCAAGTACTAATTCCCATTTTCAAACGCTATATAAAATACATCTTAATGAATTTTAATGTGCAATGTGCTTGTGTTTGTTTCTGCTATACACAAGAAAACCTTATGTAGTTTTCGTTTTGAAGGTGTTGATTATTTGCTTAATTAATTGAAACAGTTACAGACCTTTGTAAGTCCATTTATTATGGATAAAGTGAAGAATAGTTGGCTTCATTTAGACTAACCTCTATTTTCTTAATTGTTTCACTAATACTAGAGGAAAGTGCCCTATTCCGGACCCCTCCCCCTAAAGAGGACCCCCGGTCTCCTGTCTCTGCATTGTACTGAATTCTAGCGGAATCAAGTGTAATTAGTAGTTTTGGCTTCTACCATTCTGTAACAGAGAGCTCATGTTGCTCACTTTAATTGTTGATCGCCAAATCGTCATTACATGTTTTGTCAGTGAACTAAGTTTTTACAGTGTGCTATATTTTTTGAATTTCTCGTGGAAATTGGCATGTAAGCCTTCCAACCAATATACACTCTTAAATGATAAGGTTTTAGATTAATGTTTATCACTGAACTGTCTTGTCGAAATGTTAGGTTAAAAATCAATTGGGTTAACAAAATATAAGCTAGGGTTGCGCAAAGCGGACCCCCGTGAGATGCCTAAACTGGACCCCTTCTTTTTCATGCTTCCAAGTCTGCCTATATCTCAAACAGAGGGCGAAAGGCCTGCATTTCTATGATCATAACATCTACGCCTTATAAAGGACAATTGATGGAAGCTAAACGAGCTAAAGAAGTCAAGGAAACTCAACAGTAAGCACGTAATTATGATCGAGGATGCAAAAGTAACCGCAGATGGAGGCATGGTTCAGCAGTAGGGCTTTCTAGAAAAGAAAAAGAGCCGGTCAAAAAGCGCCTTACTTTTGAAAAGAATGTGAAAGGATCAAGCACTGAGGATGAAATTAGTGCATCCTCTGGATCATTGGAATTGGAGCTTCTTCCTGGAGTGTCCCCATCCAAAGATGATGACACTTAGTGCATGTTCTGCGACAGGAAGTTTTCCAAAGATTCAGAAGGAGAACTATGGGTAATGTGCATTATATGTTCGTTTAGGGCCCATGTGGATTGTGCTGGGGCTGAAAAGGACGAGTACATCTGTGACTTTTGCTGCTAAACAATTTAATTTATGTTGTATTTTCTGTCTTCTTATATTGTAGTCTATATATAGGATATATTTGTATTAAAAAAAAAAAAAAAAAAAAAACCCTGTAATTATCATATTAGATTTGTGCCTTAAAACTATATTATGTTTTTTATTATTACTATTATTATTCAGTTCATTTTTATAATTTTATTTAATGTAATTTTCATAACTTTTATGAGGGGTCCGATTTAGGCAACTATTTTTCAAATCGCAAAAGTGTAAGGTTTTTTTTATATTTTTTTTGTATTCATTTATAGAGATAAGTTTTGAAATTAGAATGTAAACGGTGCATAACATAGTGAAGTAAATATTTCATGTGTAAGGGGTTTGTTGGTTGGATTTCATGGTTCCCCTTGGTGTTCCTCACGTTTTTGGGCCAAATTAATCCAGTTATTCGGCCACGAACGATTGAAGAACATTTTATTCAGTTGTACAGGTTCATTTGTAGTACTTGTTGAAGGCTGCTTAATTTTAGATATCGACAACACAGTAATTTCAAGTCTTCTTTTGGTCATTTATTCTTCACATGTTAGATTACAAAACATTCAATATTGCCACGACCACATCAGGTCTGTCGGCTACCACTCCAGACTGAATACTGCCGCCGACCCTTGCTGCAGGCAGGGTCGCAGCTATTTCACACTCCCTTATTTTTTGCTGTCTGCCTCCGGCCGCTCAGTTACGAGCATTGGGACAGACAATTTACAAACACATGCATACTGAACAAACTACTCCGAACGTGAAACCTCTTACAATATAACATAATGATACATATAACTTTACAAAGACCTATACATAACATATATACAGATACGTCATAATTGCCCCCCATTCCGTTCCAAACAAAACAAGTTCGTAGAATTTGGATAGGTTGGACGGAATGTTCCATTTACAATGACGTAGCGAAATCGTTCACTGTCTTCAGTATTCATTTTTCCGGTCAATATTCGCTTACACAACCAGAATGGCACTTAGCCAGTTCAGAATAGTTCACTGCACTACACACTAAGAGATTACACAAAAATTATCACATTAATCTAATCCTCAGTAAAGTAAATCTTATAATTATCCCTCAACTTTACACATTTTTAGATCTACTACGTTTCTCAGCCCAAAACTTTTACTTGATTGTGGGTACACTAAATGATAGGCATTTGGATGAGGATTTTCACTGATTCTAAATGGTCCGATATATACATCAAAAAATTTCTTAATCTCAGCATCAACATCACATGACCTTCCTCGTGACTTGACAAGCACCAGGTCCCCCACATTAAAATTGGTGGGTTTAAGCCCCCTGTTGCATCTCTTTTTTCTTTCTTCTGCTTTTTTTTTCATTACGGATCTTACTCTCTCTTTTAATTCATCACCGCTGATCTCTTTTTTTGGCGGATAACGTACTATTTCTTTTATTAGGCTCGGTGCTTCTTCATTCTTCATTATTTCCTTCGTCGCTACTTAACGTTACACTCCCTTCTTGTTCACTCACGCTGCTGCTCATTGACATTCTGTCGCCGATATCATCCACTACTTCCATGACCCCATCTGCTTCTGTGAAAGTATCTTCATTTGATGCACTACTTAATTTCCTTTTTAGAGGCCTCTCTTCATTATCATTTTCCCATCCACTGATGTTTGCTAATTCAGATATTTCCCTTTCATTCCAACTGTATATGGAGTCCTTATGAATGTTCAGATGTTCATTATCTTCAATTAGCTCCAAGCACTTCCACCATTTAAGTAGTTCATCTTCATTTGCTTCAACAGTTCGACATTCTTTTCCTTTTTTCTCTCCTTCTGTCTCGGTCAAGTTGCAACTATTGTTTCTTCTTTCTACATGCTTTGGTCCTAAGTTTCCATTCTCCGCTACTGCCAGGACCTTTACAGTCGCGGTGCTGAGTTTTCCAATATTCTTTCTTCTCCCCTTCTTGCTTCCTCTCCATGACTTCCCAATGGAACATTATTAGAATTATGCATCTCAGGACCACTAACCCTCATTTCAAACACTCTTCCATTTCTATTTTCCACTTGATTTTTATTATTAAAATGAACGGCGTCTGGACTTCTAGGTGGACATACCTCCCTTCGTTCACTTGCGTATCCCAGATTTTCTCTTGGAGCTGAAAAATCCACTCGCCTGTAATTCCCGTCATTGTTTTCCCTTCTATTTCTATTACCAAATTTTTCTTTATCCGTCAAGTACCGTTCTGATGACATACTCCATTTGTCAAGTCTTTCCACCGCATCCAAAAAATCTTCGATGCGATCCCATTGGTTAACTATCAGTCTGTCTTGCATCGACCTTGGTAGCTTCTGTATTAATACCTCTATTTTTTCATCAGTACTGACCCCGTCTTGCAAATACTCCAGTTCTTTTATCATAATTTCGCAATACTCTCTGACATTCCCGTCACGCCTACCGTAGTTTCGTCCATTTCGGAAATCACTTTTCACTTTACGTTGCTTTCTCTGCGACCAATACTTCTCCAAAAATATTCTCAGAAATTCTTCAAAATCACCACATACTTCAGCGACATCACAGCTCCAAGAATATGCATCTCCACGCAACATATACCTTACATATTTTATTTTTTCCTCATCAGACCATCTACTGGTAAATCCTTTTTGTAAGTTTTTACAAATATCACTGGATGCACACTACCTCCAGGTGCAAACTTGATTTCAGGTAGTTTAAGTTGACTGTAAAATACACTGGGGCAACCAAAAGCAGCAACACGCTTCTGTTCGATGTCATTGACTTTGTCTGCCACCATAGTCACTGCACGATCGACGGTAAATACACTTTCCTCCACAACAGCTATTCTTTCATCCACCGTTGATACTCTTTGTCCGATTGCTTCAATTCCTTTCTTACTTTCTTCATGGTTTGCGTACATGGCTACACTGAAATTCCTATTGGCCATTTCCTGGTTTTTCTCCATTTGTTCCACGCTTTTAATCACTTTTCTGTTTGCTTCATCATTTCTTGTTTAGCTAACATTTCCTTCTCTTCAACGAGCTGGTAAACATTGTTTATCTTCACTTCCACATCTGTCTGAAGTTCATTTACTTCCCTTCGCAAACCTTGTTGCAGCTCTTCTACTTTCTGTTCAAACAGTGTGATTCGCATGTTCACTTTTTCTGTAATAATCTGTTCACTGCTCGTAATCATTTGTTTGATTTGTTTGACTTCTGCTGTCTTCTTTCATTTGTTTCATCTCTTCCCGTCATTTTCTAGATTCTTCAGTGAATTCCTCTCTCATTTGCATCAGGATTGTTAAAATTAGGTCTTTATTGCTTTCCCATTTCATCATCTTAATAGGTTCGACTGGTGCTTGCAAAACTACATGATCCTTATTTTTGTCTTCAGTCGGGCTATGACAAAAACTACTGCCAACATTAGCACCATTATTCCCCACATTAAAATCATTTGAATGCTCCCCATCTGAATTATCATCAGCTTCAACTTTAATTTGGTCTTCCCTATCACTTTTCTCCATCTTTTTTTTTTTTTTTTTTTATGCAAAGAATTTACAATTTTTCGATTTGAAACACTGGTAAGATTAACATTGACACAAGATCATCATTATTGATTTTCAACGCTGGTAAACAATTTCACAACGCAGCCACAATCGTGCAATGAATGCACTCAAATACACTGACAAAATACAATACCGTATTCTCCAAATCAACTGCTCTGCTGTAAAACTTGATTTAAAAGACAGAAACAAACAATAAGAAAAAAAAACTGCACTTGATCATAATGAAAGCACATAAAAAATAAAATTTGTTTTCCAATTATTCATCGAAATCCCATTTAATTCTGAAATGATAAACTTTATTGAATAAACTATGAGGTTTCACGTTGGCTAATTTTAGATTGAAACAAGCTACTCAAACAAGGTTTCTTTTTTTATATAATATTTGTATTACATTTAGAACTTCAATAATTTGTTTATTTAATTTTCAGTTTAAATTGTTCTGTAAATGACCAACTATCACTGCTGCGCCCTGCGGAGAACGCGTTGAAAACTCTTGCAAAGGTGCCCCAAAAATAAGTGTTTTTTATTACTTGCCGATCTGCCTTGAAGTCCTGAAGTTGCTGGTTCGTTAAAAAATAGCGTACTTCATCTTCAGTAGCTATTTGTAGTCCTGGAACACGGTCGCCATATTGTAAGGGGTTTGTTGGTTGGATTTCATGGTTCCCCTTGGTGTTCCTCACGTTTTTGGGCCAAACAATCCAGTTATTCGGCCACGAACGATTGAAGAACATTTTATTCAGTTGTACAGGTTCATTTGTAGTACTTGTTGAAGGCTGCTTAATTTTAGATATCGACAACACAGTAATTTCAAGTCTTCTTTTGGTCATTTATTCTTCACATGTTAGATTACAAAACATTCAATATTGCCACGACCACATCAGGTCTGTCGGCTACCACTCCAGACTGAATACTGCCGCCGACCCTTGCTGCAGGCAGGGTCGCAGCTGATTCACACTCCCTTATTTTTTGCTGTCTGCCTCTGGCCGCTCGGTTACGAGCATTGGGACAGACAATTTACAAACACATGCATACTGAACAAACTACTCCGAACGTGAAACCTCTTACAATATAACATAATGATACATATAACTTTACAAAGACCTATACATAACATATATACGTCACATATGCTTTAAAAACAGGTATTTTTTACTCATTTATATATATTGTTAATACAAAACAAAATGGGGGTCCACTTTTGGGCACTTTCCTCTACCAATAAAGTAGTTACTAAAATCGTCAGCTGTTAAGTTGGTTGATGTTCCATTCTGGTTGATGTTTCTATTTATAGGAAGACTATTTTTAATGATGTTACAGATAGCCCTTGGTTTTTTTTTTTTCAATTTAAGGACTCTTTCACTATTGTAATTTAGTTTAGCTTTTCTGATTTCATCTTTGTACATACATTTGATTTGCTTATATTTAGTTTTTATGTCCACAGACCAACTTTGTTTGGATATAAAGTGGTATTTATCACATGTATTTTTTAACTCCAATATCTTAGGAGTGAACCATTTATTTGCTTTGACCTGTCTATCTCAACTATTTACAACTTTTAATGGGAATGAGTAATTAACACTCCACAAAGTCTGTGAAGAAGGCTGAGAATTTATCAAGAATATTAGTCTGAGAGTGAATGAGAGGTCTATTCATATTCTTTAAACAATAGAGAAAGTCTGCAATATTGGTGTCATTAATCTCTCCATATTGATATTCATTATTTGGTCTAATCTGTATGGTTTTTTTTTTCTGAAGTCAAGAGAAATGATGAGAGATCAGCATAGTAGTCAGATAGTACAGTTTGTATGACAGAGGCTTGGATTTTTGAGTAATGAAAAGTAGTCACAACATTGGCAATACATGTACCTTCGGAATTTGGTAACTAAGAATGACTGATAAAATAGTATACATGGTGTATGGAAGGGGAAGGTGACAAAGTTGTCCACAATTACTAAAATGATATATAGTTTTCCTTTCTGTTGAAACTTTTGACAAATGAAGTAATTACACTGTTTACAAAATTTCACTCATATATAGTAACTAACATGGGATAGCATGCACTCAAAAACTGCTGTAAAAATTATGATACTAACAGGTTTTTAAGTAATTGACTGCTTATGAGTTGTGGTAACTGGTTGGTAAGAAAATAACTGGTTGTTAGATGCTGGTAACAAGTTTATACACTGTTCCACATAATAAGTATTAACTAACTCGGGATTGTATTTGTAGATTACAGGAAATTTGGTTATACTAATGGGTCTTAACTAACTTCTTGTCAATATATAATATTATCAATTATATAGTAATATTGACATTATTAATAAGTGTATGTACTGTTCCACATCCCCAAGATCATTCTCACATGGGATCAAAGTGAACATATCTATCTATCTATCTATCTTCGTTTACAATCCTTGGACGTATAATGACATTTTTAGAAGAACATTTAGGCCATAGCTAGTGAAAAGGCTATGCAGGGTACCTATATCTGGCCCATTTAAATTGAAGTACAGGTTGAAATCAGCACACATAATTATATTGTAATTTTTGGAACTGAGTTTGGCCAACAGATTATCCATTTTTTAAAACTAAATACTCATATTCTCGGCTTAAGGAATCTCATAGATACACAACACAAATGTGTTAATATTTTCTAAATAAAATTGTGACAGTTCAAAGACATATTGAATGTGTTAATATTTTCTAAATACAATTGTGACAGTTCAAAAAACATATTGAATTTTTTCCTGATTTTTTTCTTCAATGTAGGTACACACAAGTGTCAAATATACATTAAAATCTTAAATAGCATTATTTCTATTCTATAAACAATAACTTATTGCTTAGGCATAGCTATGTCTTGTAAATTAATTGATACTGGTTTTGAGGTTACATTTGTGAAGTATAAGCATGTTCTAAATAGATAAGCTTAATTTCAGGTCCTCTAGAGCTTCATATGCAAATTACAATTTTATTATTATTATTATTTTGGTATATCACTTGGTTCATGAGATATCGTGAACGAAAGGTGATGTGGTACTATCTTTTGCGTGAATAATGTCACTGGATATGGTTGTTCGGTACTATTAATTCTGTGTCATATTGTAACTTTTCTGTTGCATCACATCTAATGTATATTTGTTTTTGCTCTGATATACACCTTTTCTAGAATAGAATATCCTCAAAAACAGGTGTGGTAAATTTTAAACTATGGCACTGCCAATTTCCAGTCTGCTCTAAGCTTCACATTAAGATATCTCAAGAACCAAGAGAGATATTTAAAAAAAATTATTCTTTATTATCAATTTGTTTTATCTAGGTGCATCAGAACCTATCATCAGATTGTGGCACCTCATGATAGTGCTGCCAGAGAGTGTTTATTATAATAAACGTAACACTAAAGAAAGATTTTAAATCATAAAACCAAAATAACCTCAAATCATATCTTATTGTGTTATCAATTTTTGAAAAGTAGTGGTTCTGAAAAATTCATCAGCTTTGTTTTAGATTTAGAAATATATTGTGCACACACACATACATCACAATCATCTTAACAAAAATAGGTTCTTGAATCTGCAGATAAAGTATGAGCATGCTCCCTCCTTGCAAGTTTTAACCACTTTTTTCCATATTTGTTCATTGTTTGGAATGTATACAAATAACCTGTTTGGCATTTTTATTATTTTGCTTTCACACTGGGGCACTACAAAGTACTTATAATATGAGTAATTCATTTTTTATTATAGAAAACTAACACCTGCCATATACATACACAACTGTTTTGTATTGTTTATGGTGGCGTGACTACATTCAAGATACCATAACAGTCTTCAGAATTTTCGAGGTAAATTTAAATTTGTTTTTAAAAATGCAAAATACATAATGTAAATGTTCGAATTAAAAAAAACTGATTTTTAGTAAAATAAGGTAAAATATTAACCTATTTTTCAAATTTAGTCAACTAGCCAATTTCCTCCAGATCAAAAAATCACATTTGTCAAATCCAGTCACTATCAGCTGTGCCTGCATCTGTTCATAATATCTTTTGTTCATCACTTTTTCATTTGGGGACACATAAGGGCATAGAGATGATTTCTCAAATTGCACACTGTATGGGCATTTAAACTATGGGCTTTCCATCCTTGGTAATGCCATCTGGAGTAGTACCAATGTAATCCCACTCTTTACTTAGTAAGAGTCTACATGATTTCACCTGTTGGAAAAGTAAACAACATTTTTTTTTAAGTGAGAACATGGCTATATATCTATTCACACCACAAGTTCAAAATAACAGTTTGGTCCAGTGGCTGAGACTAAGGGCAGGCCATATACAATAGCAAAATCATTATAATAAAGGTAAAAAAATAAATTACAAGAACACATAATTACTTTCAATTCCATGAGCTTTTCATAAGATCTTCTGGCAACTTTTACATTTTGATGTTGCCATTTTACAGATGGAAAATGTTTTAGACTTATTGGATTTAGTTGCCTCTAGGCTGGATTTTCACAGAAATTACCTATTGCAACAAATATTTAATTTTACAATGTTTCTACAGTGAGAACATAAAAGTTATTTCAACAGTTACATAAATAAGAAAAATGCTGACAGGTTTATTATTCTAACAGTTCATACTTAGTGCACTATCTTCTTCCACAGTGCGATGAATTACATAGACCATTGAGCCTGTTATCATTTTGTCCAAGCTGAATTCCATTGAACACTGTCAGTTTGGTCGCTCGTCCACATTTCCAGTGTATAATTTGATGATACAGGATTACTGCAAGAGGAGGAGTGCCATGAAGGGGCAATTAATAATGGGTTTTGTGGTTTGATTGGCCTTGGTATGGTCTGTACATTTGCTATTTCATCTAGCCTAATTTCAAGCAGCCTACTTGCCTTCCAGGAGTAGGCTTCCCCATTGCTGCAAATTAAAGTCAATCTTACATAATACACATTTAGGCAAATTACAGTAATTGACAGAGTGAGCCATAAAATGGTAGTAAATAAGGTAAAAACCATTGGAGTGGATGAGAAAGTGATTTGCAGGGTAGTACAATTTTTAAAAGGTAGAAAACAGAAAGTTAAGGTTGGAAATGTAGTATCAAAAGAAGTGGAAGTAAAAATAAGTGTGCTACAGGGTAGCATATTGGGACCATTGCTATTCATTATTCTAATGAATAATTGTGTTGCTTGTTTACTATCTGAAATTAGATTGTTTGCAGATGACATAATGCTATATAAAAGAATCAAAACGATAGAGGATTGTAAACAGTTGCAGGGTGATCTGGACTGGATTTCTAGTTGGGTTGGTAAACATGGGATGAAGATAAATTCAAAGAAGAGTCAGCTTATTAGATACACAAATAAAAACAAAAGGTTAATTATGAATATAAGATGGGGAAAGAATTGCTTGCTGAAGACTTGAAATATAAATATCTTGGCATTACATTTGATAACAAGCTTAACTGGGCAGGGCACATTGGACAGGTGGTAGGAAAAGGTTTCAAAATTCTGCACTTGTTGGAGAGAGTGATAAGGGGATGTATGAGAGAAGTAAAGGAACTGGGTTACAAAACTTTGGTCAGACCATTGCTCGAATATGGTAGTGTAGTATGGGACCCTCATTTTACGTATCAAATACAGGAGTTGCAGAGGGTGCAAAAAAGGGCTGCTAGATTTGTTTCTGGAAATTATCGCAGAATGCAATCAGTGACGGATATGATAAAGGAGCTGGAATGGGATTCATTGTGCAAGACAGGAGGAGGATGAGGAGGGTCATGGGATTGTACAGGGCATATACTGGCGATGAGGCATGAAGAGATATTGGAATAGGTATGATAAGTAGTGCATGGAAGGGAAAAGATGACCATGACCACAAGTTGGCACTCGATTTCTGGCAAAAGGGTTTGAGGATATTCTCTGTTTTAGGTAAGGGTGTCAGGGATTGGAATGAGTTACCAAGAGAAATGATGAATAATTTACCGAAAACGTTGAAAGAATTTAAAGATAAAATTTGTAGAGGGCAAATGTAGGTGGGTGCAGGATAGGGGGAAGATGGGGGTGTAGGAAAATTGCCACTGGAGCCTGTGCTCTATTGCAATTAAATTAAATTAAACACTACAAGCTCAATTTAACAAGCTCTTACCTGTGGCTTGCTAGTCTTGGAAATAACCTCCATGGATTCCCCACAGAAGGCATAATGTTCTAGGTTGTAACTTGCTGCAGCAACAAGTTTACATTCTACAGACCACACAGATCAAGCTGGACATGGATGGCATGTAGCCTGACAAATTTCACTGGATTCTCTTGTAGTTGCAGCCATACACAAAGCTTTAATGAAAACCTCAACCTGCAGATCAGCGTTAATTTTGTACACATTTCACGAACATTCTTATGGCTAACTGCCTTCCTGCTGCTCTTTGCTTTCGTTTCAATAACCAATTGCTTGTATAACTTTATCAAGGGTGGAAAATTTATTTTTAAGAATGGCACACAACTCATTAAACCCATCTTCGGGAAATTAGTACGCTGCCTCCGGACACACTATCTCAATTTCAAATAATGTTTGGAAGTTCTTCTCTCCTACATAACCTGTAAACGCAACGCAAATCTCTTTTAGAAATACAGGGATAAAAACCACTTTGGCCTAAAAACAGACATTTATAGGTTCAACAAACGAGCAGAGAAACGCCGACAAGAGGGCCAATTGACAAGAGGGCCAATTAATCGGTACTTTCTAGGCTTAATTCGCTTTGATCTTGTGAATTCTCACCTCTTAATCAATTCTTATTTCGTGCACTTCGACAGATTACATGCTCCATCTTGAAGGAGTATTTCCTTCACTCATTCACTGTTAAGTTATTATAGACACACTCCATCATATACAAAAACAAATGTAAAGTGTGGCAGTCAAAGTCAATGATACCATATTTTGTACTGTAGCCAAAAGAAATAACTTACAAAGTTCTTTACTGAGTTAATCATTAGTTGACTTACACTCCTTGTAGACAACACAAACCGCAAGTGTTACCCTTGTTTATAAAGTTACGATTTTTTATCATAATTTATAATTACTTAAACAATGTTGGACTTGTAAAGAACAATTTTAATTTGAAAATGACCCATAATCGAGTGAAACCATCATACTTTTGCTTATATACCCACCCTTTGCGTTCAACTCCTGCTGAGATTTGAACGTACGCTAATTATCTCTATCGATAATGACAAAGAAATTTATCATAACTATTATAACATCAAATAATTTATTAACTGGACTGTAACAAATAAATGAAATGTTCGCTAATATTAGCGATATAACTATTTGTTTAATAAAGCGAAGCAAAACTTCGTTGTCGATATGGGCGGAATCTGACGTTAATATCTCGAACTACTACCGCAGCTAACTATTGATAGCATTTTTAGAGTTCGCGTTTAGCTAAGGTCGCATACGGATCTAGTCTAGAAGCTACGAGAGTGCTTCCTTGTTTACGTGTGTGTCGGTAGTGAAGTGAGTATACAGCGGTGCGAGTGGCCATAGCGCCAAGTGAATGTATCGGTGACAACAAGTTCTAATGGGACACAACATCCGAACCCAAAAGTAGTTGTTAAAATATGTGTAAAGGAATTTATGTGCACGTCAGAACAAATACAGTTCGTCGGCAGCGGCAAAGCGTGTAAAGGAGCCGCAATGGCGGAATCTAGTGGTTTCATTACAGCCAAAACAACTGGCGATAATCACGATTTATTTATCTACCAATCAAAAAAGATATGTCGGAGGCTACAAAAAGGAAGATGGAAGAATCTACATTGGGTAGTGGAGAAGAAGGGAAATATAACCTCAGAAAGAAGCATAGAGCCTCGGATAGAAGAGGTGTACCTAAGGGAAATGAAGAAGAACCAACAACGTCAGAAACATTACTAAATTCGAATAAGGGACAGACTATAAAGCAGATGATAACATCGCAGCTTCTACCATCTCACATCCCAGATATAGCGAGTAAGACAAGAAGTGATCAACTGAACCCCGTTATCCCAAGTCAAGGCGGGTATAAAGAAAAGCCAGCTTCACCATTTATGGCCACTATATGGCCGACAATCACAGGCACCATATGTAGTTACAATTGAGCCGAAGATGAATGGCACTATGCCACATCCAATTCATCTAGGTAAAATATTCTATAACAAGGTTGACGGACTGCAGAGCATTAACCAACAGGGCAAAAACCGCATGATGTTGGAATTCTTAAAGGCGGAGACAGCAAACAGCTTTGTGGGAAACAACGATTTCTTAAATTCACTGGGATTAAAAGCTTATATCCATGCCAACAAGGTCGAATGCAAAGGTGTTATTAAATACGTCCCTACAGACCTCAACGAAGAAGAACTAAGTATAAACATTATATTAACTGCTCCGATTGTTGGTGTAAGAAGATTTATTAAAAAAAAATACATTTGGATGGAAAAGTGGAAACAAAGCCTTTACAAACGGTTCTACTTATCTTGGAAAGCCAATTTTTACCAGATGAAGTTGAGCTCTTCTATCTAAGATTTAAAGTAACTACATATGTCTACCCCGTGACTCAATGTTTCAAGTGTCAAAGATATGGGCACATCTCTACTAATTGTAGAAGTAAAGAGAGATGCCCGAAATGTGGGGAGGAACACAATATCTCCAGCTGCCATAATGAGGTTATCAAATGTGTGAACTGTGGAGGTGACCACAAGGCCAATAACAAGACATGCCCAATTAGAAAACAACAAGAGGAGCTAAAACAAAAACAGGCGCATTGTAGCAAAATAGTAACGGGAGCTGAATACCAGCACAAGCCTATCGAATTTCCCCCCTTACAACCTAAAACCTACAGCGCAGCAGCAACAGTTGAAAAGACAATCACTAATAGGGAATTACCTCAAAAAAGGATATCACCAGAAATAGGAGAAACAAGTGCGGTCCAGATGGCGGATTCACCACATAAGGAACTGGATGCTGAATGCATTAACACCATAGTTAAAATTGTGATTAAAACCATCATGCAACAGTTAAAAGGAAACTTACCCAAGGAAGTGATAAAAAAATTCAGGAAGAAGCCACCAGTAACATCATGCAAGAAATAAAGGAAATGGGAGCGAGTGGTACTACAATGGAGATATGTAACATGACTGATAATAATGGATAAAAAGTCGAAATTCACAACATTACAATGGAATGCCAGAAGCTTATTACCAAAATGGAACGACCTACTGAGAGTAATCCAGGAGCACGCCCCACATGTTGTAATGATCACTGAAACATGGCTACATAGGGACATTAATATAAATCATAGAAACAACAACATCTACAGAAAAGACAGGTGCAATGGTTTCGGAGGAGTTGCTATATTTGTGAGAAATGATGTGACTAGCGACATTAGAAACATAGCGGTGCCATGTGCTAATATGGAGAGAATGTGACGGTAATCTACAAACCTCCTCAAAGCAACATTACAGAAGAAGACTGGGATGAGTTATTCAACCAGCTACCTCCTTAAAGTCTGGTGGGAGGGGACTTCAATGCTCACCACCCGATGTGACAGGCAGGACAAGCGGATCATCAGGGCGAAGAACTCACGTTGGCATTAACGTCATCCTCACTTACTGTGCTCAACAACAAGCACGAAACGAGACTCGGAACTCCACCCCAAAGAAACTCCTCACCTGATATTTCACTGATAGCGGCATGCATGATGACCAGGAAAGTAGTAAGGATATGTATGTTTGGATTCAAATAGGTCACGCGCCCCGCCCCCCTGCGGCCGCTTCCCCTATAATTAGGCACCTGGCCGACTGTGCGGCCTGTAATTATCTACCTGGCTGCCGGCGCCGCTTACCGTCATTATCTTTGTAGGTCACCCGCCCCGCCCCCTGCAGGTGTGCAGGCCGCTTCCCCTATAATTAGGCACCCGGCCGACTGTGCGGCCTCTGGCCTATAATTATCTACCTGGCTCTTTGTAGGTCATGCGCCACGCCGGCGCCGCTCTCGCCGTCATTATCTTTGTAGGTCACACGCCCCGCCCCCTGCAGCCACGCCGGCGCCGCTCTCACCGTAATTATCTTTGTAGGTCACGCGCCCCGACGGCGCCGCTTACTGTCATTATCTACCTGGCTGCCGGAGCTCTTTGTAGGTCACGCGCCACGCCCCCTGCAGACACGACGGCGCCTATTACCGTCATTATCTTTATAGGTCACGCGCCGCGCCCCCTGCAGCCACGCCGGAGCCACTCGAAGCAATTTCCGTCATGGGGAAGCCGAAAATTTGTTATGCTAAGGGTGCGTCCATAAACCACGTAACTCCATTTTGGACACCTCGCTACCGTTCGCGAACTAAACTGTGCGGTACCGTTCGCGAACTAAACTGAGCATTCCCGGTCCCGAACTATCACCATTCGCCGCTAGGATAACCAACATTTTTTTCGGTTATTGGTAGAATGTTTTTTTTTTTTTAGAATAACCTATAAAAATATAGTACACTTCAAAAATATAATATTTTTACGAAAGAGTAGAAAAGTACAAAGGATATGTATTATTTTTTTTTACTATTTTATTTTTAAGCTATATTTTTTTTTGCACTTCTTGCATCTTTAACAATTTTCTGTCTACAGTAAAATTGTAATATGCTTTATCGCTTTCAGTTGTTAAATTAATGTCGATCAAAAGCTCATTTTTACTAATGAAATACTGCTCTTTACTTTTACCTAGATTTCGTGTAATATTGTTATTTCAGAGTAAAGTTCGTTCACTTTGATACTAATTTTTTCTCATAAATTTAGAACCTCTAATATTGTCTCACAGCCTTCAAATGAAACCTCGTGTATTAAATTTAATTTTTGGATTTTCTATAGCCAATTGCTTTCATTAAAATCTAAGACTTTTATCAACGAATACTAAAGCGTTATTTTTAATATTATCACTTTCTGTGGAGAATCCGGCTTACACAGTTCTTTCCAAAAAGTTATCGCTTACGAATTTTCCAGTGTTTCCAGTGGCAGATCTACAAATTCTAAGAGCCGGGGCAAAAGCTTGAGATTGTCGCCCCTTCAAACGTGAATTTGGGGCAGTATGGAGCTGTTGTTTGATTTTTCCGCGCCCCTAATGGTTACCGATCGGAACAGTAGAGCTAAACAAATGGTCGCCACTGCACGAATTTGCCATTTACCTCTTCTTCAAACATGATTTGCCGCTCCCCTGAAGTTGCCGTCCGGGCTAAGCGTCGTGGTTTGACCCTCCCATCCCAAGATGCGGCACTGTCAGAACTGGGGGTTGTCAGTTCCTAGAGCAAGTGTTGCCATCTGTGTGCCATTTGTGTATCTTATGTTCACTATGATAAGTTTATATTTATTTGTGAAATGTTTAGTTTATCAGGCGGAGATTGGGGATCGTCCCAGCGTTTGCATAAAGACGGACTCCCGTTGTACCTCCACAATCCAATCTGGATGCCCGGACGGGGATTCGAACTGCCATCCTCCCGAATGCGAGGCCAGACCGCTAGCCGGTTCACCACCACGCTCGGTGAAATGTAGTATAAATGATACCCCATACTAGTAGATTAAATATAAAAAATAGGATCGAATGCAATTGGAGAAGTAAGTGAATTCTGTTACTTAGGAAGAAAAATTACGGGAATTCGGCCATGGCCTTTTGAAGGAAACATCCCGACATTCACCTGGAGTGATTTCGGGAAACCATGGAAAATCTATATCTGGATGCTCGGATTGAGATTCAAACCCGCGTCCTCCCGAATGCGAGACCAGTACGTTAACCGTTCACCTATTACGCTTGGTGTAGTATGAAAAGTATGCATCATAGTATGCTCGATTACACATACATTCCCAAATTTCTGATGGCATAAAATATGCTTGGCTTAAGTAGGTTTTAAAAATAGACTACAAGCCACGTTTTAAAATTTTAAAAGGAACATTGCAACTGTAAGTAGGAATGTAAACCGTTTTTACGTTCTATAAATATTGTAAATTACTATCAAAGTTGTTTAATTTCATGAAAGAAAGCATTAAAATTAAGAAAAAAAATCAGAGAAACGTACATAGTATATCACGAGATATTGACGGAAATGGCGTTTGTACAACAGTCATAAAATGTACAACAAATATTTACACCAGCGGTCTAAGCACAAAACGATACATACAAATCCGTTACCACATTTAACGCTTCGAATGCTTTCTGAACTTTTCTTTTCAGAGTATCGACCAAAGTCTAAGCTTGTCCTCAGACATCCAACATATTGCCGAGGCTACGAGACTTTAAAAAGTAACGATATAGTCGGCGATGTAATAAATTATTGTATCTTAGATTCGCTTTTTATAGTTTTTATAACAATGCATTGCAATGATCACTTGTTGGACATAACTTATTGACTATAATATACTGGGTGCCATGCTGATAAAATATCAAATTTCTGTATTGCGACATTCTGAAATCAGTGTAAAGTGAGGGAATTTTTTCATGAAAGAAAGCATTAAAATTAAGAAAATCAGAGCAAACGTACAGAGTATATCATCACTCTGTTGGACATAGCTTATTGACTATAATATACTGGGTGTCATGCTGATAAAAGAAACGTACATAGTATACCACGAGATATTGACGGAAATGGCGTTTGTACAACAGTCATAAAAATTATGTAATATTTGCTACACGAAAGAAGTCATCGGAGGAATGCGGAATAGTTGGTTATGCCTGTCGAATATCACCTGCTAATAAAATTACAGTACCACCGAATGACCATTCGTTTCCACGTAAGTCTTGGAATGTTCAAACCAAAGATTCCGGCGATTTTTTTGATGCTTTGAATGTTGCATGTTGGTTGTAATACGTTTAAAAAGTATCAAAGTGCAGTAAATTTTAATTTAAAGACTGTAATTAACAATGTTGTGTAAACTTTTATGTTTCGAATGAGTTTTTGGTTGTTTAGAATTGTTTAACTTCGTTAGTTTTATGTTTAATTGCTTGCATATACGAGTTAGTGAATTTAAGGTGCACTTTATTCTTTAGAAGAAAGATGGCATATGCGTTTTATTAAAATAACCTAGAGTTTGAAACCTAAGAACCGACTCATTTGAAGCAATGGTTTATTTGTCAACTGAAATAGGTCCGTAACTAAACACTTACAATGTCTTTCTAAACAATTAGAAAAAAAAAAAAATTGGAGGCGCAAAACATCCATATGACACAACTCGCGGTGCGAAACATACATATGACACAACTCGTGGTAATTTACAGATATGACACAACTCGCGGTAATTTACAGTAGTAAACAGAACATTGCTTTTTGAGTTCTGGTGGCAAAAAAATATTCTTGGCTTAAGAAGGTTTTAAAAATAGACTACAAGCCACATTTTAAAAGGAATATTGCAACTGTAAGTAGGAATGTAAACCGTTTTACTGCGTAAATCTCGGAGTCTAACCGTCATGCCTGCAAAACTTTTTTGACTTGGAGCTTAAATTTTTTCATAAAACTCTAAATTTTATGAAACAGGCGATATGCCTCAGTACTTAGGTTCTTGATTTCTAGCGCTGAGATACCAGCACTAAACACTGGCGGCAGATAATGGAGTTACCGAAGTTCTAATAACTGATCTTCAAATCCTTAGCCAGGTGTGTAGCAAGTTTAAGGGGCCATATCTGATCTTCACTCTTCAAGTAGCTGGCAGTCAAACGCGTGAAAAATTACCTCACCTTACACTAGGGTTACCAGACGTCCCCGTTTCACGGGGACAGTCCCCGTATTCAGCTTTCTGTCCCCGGACAGGTTTCGTCCCCGAAATGTCCCCGGAATTTGCTGTTGTCCCCAGAATTTTTTTAATCAAGCCAGAGTTTTTTTTTTATAAGCCCTGATTTGCTAATTCATTCGTTTAAAGAAAGAAATAGAAAGCGCACTTCCTTCCTTGTACGTGCTTTGGACACATCTTTGGAAAATCATATCTTCTTATTGTTTGCAACAAGTCAGTCTGTGATCCTCTTTGGAATTGGTAGATAGTTCAATAGAGTACTAACAATATGCACTTTTGCGCTACAACTAACTATTGTTACATTTCATTCAGTAGTGCCAAAAGGTTTTGATTTTCGCGTTACCTCTTTGTATTAAGCTTTATTTTATTGGTGTCCGATCCATAAATGATAAATTTCTCTATAGGTATTTTGTCAGTTTTAGCACCTGTCTTGTAGCCAAGCTATATTCTAATTGCTGCATTTGGCGACACTACATTTCCCGGCGTTGTAAACTTTGCTTGTTGTTGAGGTGAAGCCTAAGTTCGCACAATTTGTTTTATTTCTGTGTTATTAGCGTTTTTAACGATGTTTTCATCTAAGAAAAGAAAATGTGTGGTTAGTGATGGAATGAGTACAGAAACAGTTCATGTTAACTATATTAACAAATTTTTCATGAGGTGTCAAGAATTTTCAGTCAGCTTGGATCCAGACAAGATTTTCTCAAGAAGATTCTTCTAAGAAATACCAATGACAACAAGTTGGAGGTAAAATCAGGTACCATATCATTTCGAATACAAAATATATAACAATGATAAATATGATTATTTTAAGTTAACTCCACTTTTAATCCTATAACTTAAAAAGTGCAAAGCGTCATTAGTAAAAATGCTGAAAGCGTCCCCGGATTTTGGTGAAAAAGTTCTGAAGCGTCCCCGGATTCGGAGAAAAAATTCTGGTAACCATACCTTACACTGATTTCAAAATGCCTACAGTCGCAATACAGAAATTCACCGAAGATAGCATCCACTAAGTTCTAGATCATGTTAGATCATTCATGAAATTTTTCGTCAGTGCCAGTATACGAGTCTGTTTCGTAGACTAAATGGATCTCGTGTACAACCTCCAAAGGGCACATGTGAATAGTTCTTATCCCGACACATGCGAAAAATGCGGTACAGACCACAGTTAGTTGGAAAAATGGAAGAATGCATACTTTCTGCAGAAACAGCGGTAACAGATGCATAGCATATTGTCGGGGATTGGCACGTATCTAAAACTGTCACGAACTGCACCACTCAAGAACAAGATAGGAAAGGTGCCAAGCACAAACTTCGAAAGTATATACCTTTTAGGACTTACAGAATATTGACAACTTATACATGCACACACCAGTGTCAAGGATCATGAAAATATGCTCGGCCTCACAAATATTGACAGATGTTTCGGAATTTCTTGAGTTAACAGTCTGATCCTCATTCTGTTTCTATTTACCGCATACTTTGACAAGGCGTGTAGTGGGCATTCGCCTGGAGTGATTTCAGGAAACTATGGAAAAAATAACTTAAATTTGCATGGTCGCTTCCCGAATGCGATGCCAGAGTGTTATCGCTCGCCCACCAGTCATCGTCAATCCTCTTACGCACCCCACCTCATAAAATCCCGAAATGTTATGAAAATCGCAAAAAGATAGCGAACACAGGAAAAAATCGCCAAAATTATGTAATATTCGTTCCACGAAAGAAGTCATCGATTGACATGGTTAGAAGGTGACTGAGGATGTATCAGTTTCATCAAGAATTCACCATTCCTCAGTTTAGATGTCCTAAATTACTTTATACGGACACAGTTAGCATGGCAGGTAGAGTCCCTTAGTGAAAAGGTTGTCGGTGTTATGAAGGACGATGCGAATTGCACCCTGATTGTGGAGTTTGCTGGGTTACGGGCAAAAATGTGTGTGCATTCTGTCTCGAGACCAACCGAACCTGTAACATTTTTTTATTTGTTGAATACCAGATAACCCGTGGAGATGTTATATTTTGTGCTTAGGTACATCTCTTGTGGTATAAACTCGTAACCTTTCTCCGGAGCAGAGCCTTCGCGGGTGAATCCTCAAAAATTAGACCATACTTTAGGTATGTTTTAAACCAGAGTGAGAAACATCCACTTCATTCATAAATGGTTACAACAGCTACCCATTCACCCACATGCATAGAAAACCCTAATCCGTATGCCTAGATCGGGATTCAAACCGGTATCCTCCTGAATGAGAGGCCAACACTCTCGGTGAAATTATAGGTGATAAAATTATAAGTGTTTGATTTAAAAGTGACATGTTTACAGCGTCAGCTAATCGTCTCCACAATTTGAGTAGCTGTATGGTGCAAATTGAAATCGACGTTTCACGAAATACGTCTTATACCCGTTGCGTTTTACAAAATAGTCTTCATTTATAGTGACAGCCTATATACCTCGTGTTGCTAAGTTTCGCTTCACGCACGTTTAAACTAGCATCAGAGGCCATATTGGTGAACTATGGGACAAGCGGTCTTCCACAAACAAGATTTCACAGGATTACACTCACCACCACTCGCCTTTATCAAGTTATTTTTCATGAGTCCTTCATCACTTACTAGTCTTAAGACCCAATCGTAATAGACACCAACACTCGATAAGACATAAACTTTTTCCGGATATAAGTACTACTTAGTATGCTCAGCATGTTACAATGTGTTAGCTTAGGTTAACGCGCGAGCGCGTTAACCTAAGCTAACACGTAACATGCTGGCCCGCCTAACCTAAATTATCTACAATAACCTCAATTACTGTAAGAGTTTCATGGTTTTTAGCCCAAAACTGGGGTTAATCTCAATAACCTCAATTAGTGCAAGGGTGTTATGGTTTCTTAACCCAAAAATGTGGTTAACCTCCAGTGCATCGCACCCTCGTTACCGTTCACCTCCTATGAATGGGGCATCATCAATGAGAATTTTTGGTTATGACAATTGCATGTTTTGTGTAGCCCGATTTGGTGTTGGTTTTCTCGTCACTCCTATTCCACTTTTGAGGTCACTATTTTAATGTGTTTCGTCAATATTTACACGGCTGACTTGCATCTGATAACCCAAGGAGAAGCAACACTATTACAGTATGCAGACGAACTTTGCATTTACACCGAAGCGGACTCAATCGAGGAGTGTATAAGAAGGTTAAGCAGGACACTACAAAGATTACAAAACTGGCTTTTGAACAACGGTATGGAGATATCCACTCACAAAACAGCCGCCTGCATCTTTACTAGACACAGAATACCTACCATGACGAGCATACAAATAGGCCCATATACTTGCCCAGTTAAGCCCCACGTCAAGTACCTTGGCTTAATTATTGACAATAAATTGAAATGGTCGGCCCATATAAGGAACATGCTTACCAAATGTGAAGCATCATACAATGTAATACGAGCTACAACAGGAGTATGGTGGGGCACCGAACCCACAGTTGCAATACACCTCTACAGGGCTCTCGTACGACCCATCCTAGACTACGGGAGTATCTTTTTTGGATCGGCGTCAGACAACACGCTATCCAAACTCAATAGGATTTTCATGCTTCTTACTGAAACTGTATATTTTTCACGAAATTATGCTTCTCTCTTGCTCCCTGTAATGCTCGATATTTTGTTCTATTTCTCTGACTGGTCAGTTTTCATTATTTTTTTATCTATTATGCACATTTTCACACTTTTTAATAATATTCGTGGAAAGTGGCACATACTTAGTACTTATATCCGGAAAAAGTTTATGTCTTATCGAGTGTTGGTGTCTATTACGATTGGGTCTTAAGACTAGTAAGTGATGAAGGACTCATGAAAAATAACTTGATAAAGGACTTTTTAGGGGCGAGTGGTGGTGAGTGTAATCCTGTGAAATCTTGTTTGTGGAAGACCGCTTGTCCCATAGTTCACCAATATGGCCTCTGATGCTAGTTTAAACGTGCGTGAAGCGAAACTTAGCAACACGAGGTATATAGGATGTCACTATAAATGAAGACTATTTTGTAAAACGCAACGGGTATAAGACGTATTTCGTGAAACGTCGATTTCAATTTGCACCATACAGCTACTCAAATTGTGGAGACGATTAGCTGACGCTGTAACATGTCACTTTTAAATCAAACACTTATAATTTTATCACCTATAATTTCACCGAGAGTGTTGGCCTCTCATTCAGGAGGATACCGGTTTGAATCCCGATCTAGACATACGGATTAGGGTTTTCTATGCATGTGGGTGAATGGGTAGCTGTTGTAACCATTTATGAATGAAGTGGATGTTTCTCACTCTGGTTTAAAACATACCTAAAGTATGGTCTAATTTTTGAGGATTCACCCGCGAAGGCTCTGCTCCGGAGAAAAGTTACGAGTTTATACCACAAGAGATGTACCTAAGCACAAAATATAACATCTCCACGGGTTATCTGGTATTCAACAAATAAAAAAAAAAAAAAAAAAATGTTACGGGTTCGGTTGGTCTCGAGACAGAATGCACACACATTTTTGCCCGTAACCCAGCAAACTCCACAATCAGGGTGCAATTCGCATCGTCCTTCATAACACCGACAACCTTTTCACTAAGGGACTCTACCTGCCATGCTAACTGTGTCCGTATAAAGTAATTTAGGACATCTAAACTGAGGAATGGTGAATTCTTGATGAAACTGATACATCCTCAGTCACCTTCTAACCATGTCAATCGATGACTTCTTTCGTGGAACGAATATTACATAATTTTGGCGATTTTTTACCTGTGTTCGCTATCTTTTGCGATTTTCATAACATTTCGGGATTTTATGAGGTGGGGTGCGTAAGAGGATTGACGATGACTGGTGGGCGAGCGATAACACTCTGGCATCGCATTCGGGAAGCGACCATGCAAATTTAAGTTATTTTTTCCATAGTTTCCTGAAATCACTCCAGGCGAATGCCCACTACACGCCTTGTCAAAGTATGCGGTAAATAGAAACAGAATGAGGATCAGACTGTTAACTCAAGAAATTCCGAAACATCTGTCAATATTTGTGAGGCCGAGCATATTTTCATGATCCTTGACACTGGTGTGTGCATGTATAAGTTGTCAATATTCTGTAAGTCCTAAAAGGTATATACTTTCGAAGTTTGTGCTTGGCACCTTTCCTATCTTGTTCTTGAGTGGTGCAGTTCGTGACAGTTTTAGATACGTGCCAATCCCCGACAATATGCTATGCATCTGTTACCGCTGTTTCTGCAGAAAGTATGCATTCTTCCATTTTTCCAACTAACTGTGGTCTGTACCGCATTTTTCGCATGTGTCGGGATAAGAACTATTCACATGTGCCCTTTGGAGGTTGTACACGAGATCCATTTAGTCTACGAAACAGACTCGTATACTGGCACTGACGAAAAATTTCATGAATGATCTAACATGATCTAGAACTTAGTGGATGCTATCTTCGGTGAATTTCTGTATTGCGACTGTAGGCATTTTGAAATCAGTGTAAGGTGAGGTAATTTTTCACGCGTTTGACTGCCAGCTACTTGAAGAGTGAAGATCAGATATGGCCCCTTAAACTTGCTACGCTCCTGGCTAAGGATTTGAAGATCAGTTATTAGAACTTCGGTAACTCCATTATCTGCCGCCAGTGTTTAGTGCTGGTATCTCAGCGCTAGAAATCAAGAACCTAAGTACTGAGGCATATCGCCTGTTCATAAAATTTAGAGTTTTATGAAAAAATTTAAGCTCCAAGTCAAAAAAGTTTTGCAGGCATGACGGTTAGACTCCGAGATTTACGCAGTAAAACGGTTTACATTCCTACTTACAGTTGCAATATTCCTTTTAAAATGTGGCTTGTAGTCTATTTTTAAAACCTTCTTAAGCCAAGAATATTTTTTTGCCACCAGAACTCAAAAAGCAATGTTCTGTTTACTACTGTAAATTACCGCGAGTTGTGTCATATCTGTAAATTACCGCGAGTTGTGTCATATGTATGTTTCGCACCGCGAGTTGTGTCATATGGATGTTTTGCGCCTCCAATTTTTTTTTTCTAATTGTTTAGAAAGACATTGTAAGTGTTTAGTTACGGACCTATTTCAGTTGACAAATAAACCATTGCTTCAAATGAGTCGGTTCTTAGGTTCAAACTCTAGGTTATTTTAATAAAACGCATATGCCATCTTTCTTCTAAAGAATAAAGTGCACCTTAAATTCACTAACTCGTATATGCAAGCAATTAAACATAAAACTAACGAAGTTAAACAATTCTAAACAACCAAAAACTCATTCGAAACATAAAAGTTTACACAACATTGTTAATTACAGTCTTTAAATTAAAATTTACTGCACTTTGATACTTTTAAACGTATTACAACCAACATGCAACATTCAAAGCATCAAAAAATCGCCGGAATCTTTGGTTTGAACATTCCAAGACTTACGTGGAAACGAATGGTCATTCGGTGGTACTGTAATTTTATTAGCAGGTGATATTCGACAGGCATAACCAACTATTCCGCATTCCTCCGATGACTTCTTTCGTGGAGCAAATATTACATAATTTTTATGACTGTTGTACAAACGCCATTTCCGTCAATATCTCGTGGTATACTATGTACGTTTCTTTTATCAGCATGACACCCAGTATATTATAGTCAATAAGCTATGTCCAACAGAGTGATGATATACTCTGTACGTTTGCTCTGATTTTCTTAATTTTAATGCTTTCTTTCATGAAATTATGGCAGTCAAACGCATGAAAAATTCCCTCACTTTACACTGATTTCAGAATGTCGCATACAGAAATTTGATATTTTATCAGCATGGCACCCAGTATATTATAGTCAATAAGTTATGTCCAACAAGTGATCATTGCAATGCATTGTTATAAAAAACTATAAAAAGCGAATCGAAGATGCAATAATTTATTACATCACCGACTATATCGTTACTTTTTAAAGTCTCGTAGCCTCGGCAATATGTTGGATGTCTGAGGACAAGCTTAGACTTTGGTCGATACTCTGAAAAGAAAAGTTCAGAAAGCATTCGAAGCGTTAAATGTGGTAACGGATTTGTATGTATCGCTTTGTGCTTAGACCGCTGGTGTAAATATTTGTTGTACATTTTATGACTGTTGTACAAACGCCATTTCCGTCAATATCTCGTGATATACTATGTACGTTTCTCTGATTTTTTTTCTTAATTTTAATGCTTTCTTTCATGAAATTAAACAACTTTGATAGTAATTTACAATATTTACAGAACGTAAAAACGGTTTACATTCCTACTTACAGTTGCAATGTTCCTTTTAAAATTTTAAAACGTGGCTTGTAGTCTATTTTTTAAAACCTTCTTAAGCCAAGCATATTTTATGCCATCAGAAATTTGGGAATGTATGTGTAATCGAGCATACTATGATGCATACTTTTCATACTACACCAAGCGTAATAGGTGAACGGTTAACGTACTGGTCTCGCATTCGGGAGGACGCGGGTTTGAATCTCAATCCGAGCATCCAGATATAGATTTTCCATGGTTTCCCGAAATCACTCCAGGTGAATGTCGGGATGTTTCCTTCAAAAGGCCATGGCCGAATTCCCGTAATTTTTCTTCCTAAGTAACAGAATTCACTTACTTCTCCAATTGCATTCGATCCTATTTTTATATTTAATCTACTAGTATGGGGTATCATTTATACTACATTTCACCGAGCGTGGTGGTGAACCGGCTAGCGGTCTGGCCTCGCATTCGGGAGGATGGCAGTTCGAATCCCCGTCCGGGCATCCAGATTGGATTGTGGAGGTACAACGGGAGTCCGTCTTTATGCAAACGCTGGGACGATCCCCAATCTCCGCCTGATAAACTAAACATTTCACAAATAAATATATACTTATCATAGTGAACATAAGATACACAAATGGCACACAGATGGCAACACTTGCTCTAGGAACTGACAACCCCCAGTTCTGACAGTGCCGCATCTTGGGATGGGAGGGTCAAACCACGACGCTTAGCCCGGACGGCAACTTCAGGGGAGCGGCAAATCATGTTTGAAGATGAGGTAAATGGCAAATTCGTGCAGTGGCGACCATTTGTTTAGCTCTACTGTTCCGATCGGTAACCATTAGGGGCGCGGAAAAATCAAACAACAGCTCCATACTGCCCCAAATTCACGTTTGAAGGGGCGACAATCTCAAGCTTTTGCCCCGGCTCTTAGAATTTGTAGATCTGCCACTGGAAACACTGGAAAATTCGTAAGCGATAACTTTTTGGAAAGAACTGTGTAAGCCGGATTCTCCACAGAAAGTGATAATATTAAAAATAACGCTTTAGTATTCGTTGATAAAAGTCTTAGATTTTAATGAAAGCAATTGGCTATAGAAAATCCAAAAATTAAATTTAATACACGAGGTTTCATTTGAAGGCTGTGAGACAATATTAGAGGTTCTAAATTTATGAGAAAAAATTAGTATCAAAGTGAACGAACTTTACTCTGAAATAACAATATTACACGAAATCTAGGTAAAAGTAAAGAGCAGTATTTCATTAGTAAAAATGAGCTTTTGATCGACATTAATTTAACAACTGAAAGCGATAAAGCATATTACAATTTTACTGTAGACAGAAAATTGTTAAAGATGCAAGAAGTGCAAAAAAAAAAATATAGCTTAAAAAATAAAATAGTAAAAAAAATAATACATATCCTTTGTACTTTTCTACTCTTTCGTAAAAATATTATATTTTTGAAGTGTACTATATTTTTATAGGTTATTCTAAAAAAAAAAAAAACATTCTACCAATAACCGAAAAAAATGTTGGTTATCCTAGCGGCGAATGGTGATAGTTCGGGACCGGGAATGCTCAGTTTAGTTCGCGAACGGTACCGCACAGTTTAGTTCGCGAACGGTAGCGAGGTGTCCAAAATGGAGTTACGTGGTTTATGGACGCACCCTTAGCATAACAAATTTTCGGCTTCCCCATGACGGAAATTGCTTCGAGTGGCTCCGGCGTGGCTGCAGGGGGCGCGGCGCGTGACCTATAAAGATAATGACGGTAATAGGCGCCGTCGTGTCTGCAGGGGGCGTGGCGCGTGACCTACAAAGAGCTCCGGCAGCCAGGTAGATAATGACAGTAAGCGGCGCCGTCGGGGCGCGTGACCTACAAAGATAATGACGGCGAGAGCGGCGCCGGCGTGGCGCGTGACCTACAAAGAGCCAGGTAGATAATTATAGGCCAGAGGCCGCACAGTCGGCCGGGTGCCTAATTATAGGGGAAGCGGCCTGCACACCTGCAGGGGGCGGGGCGGGTGACCTACAAAGATAATGACGGTAAGCGGCGCCGGCAGCCAGGTAGATAATTACAGGCCGCACAGTCGGCCAGGTGCCTAATTATAGGGGAAGCGGCCACAGGGGGGCGGGGCGCGTGACCTATTTTAATACCAAACATACATATCCTTACTACTCAGGACTAAGTGGGAGATCCTACAGGATATCAGCGACCATCTGATTCTGAAAATATCATTGGATTCCCCTGCGGACCCGAAGACAACCCCATCAAAAAAGCGCTGGAATTGTAACAAAGTCAATTGGATCCAATATCAAGAAAAAATCAGTTTGCGAATGGAGCACACACACTCAGATACAAACGACCCACAACAACGATACAACGACCTGGAAAACATAATAATTAAATCTGCAGAAGAAGGCATCCCAGAATATAAAGTATGTGAAAGTAACAAGATCATCAGAAAATCCTGGTGGTCAGTCCTTTCCCGCCTCCAATAACCTCGACAAATGGAAAAATTCTGTGAGTGGAAACACACGACCAAATGTTGTTTCTCGATGTGTGAAAACTACTCAACAATGTTCTAATTGTTAATGATCAATTCCTACTTCTGCAAGAAATTTGTAGTGTAACTAAATCTAAGGCTCTAGTTACAACCTTCCGAAGAAACACTTCATTTCACTGTAAGTGATAGGACGACCAGTTCCTACATAAGATGGAATCTGAACCACGAACAGCCTATCGCAACCCACAATCACAAACCAACCTTTATCAGAGTACGGTATAGCTGAGAGTAATGATCTATTAAAGCTCGAACCAAGATCGGGATTCAAATCAGCGATCTGTGAATCCCCATTCAGACTTTCTAACACTGAGGCACATGTCTTCTCATCGTTTCGAAATCATTCAGAATAAGATGGATCCCCCCCCCCCCCCGGAACGGAAGAGAAGCCTGGGAGAACAGTTGTCCAGTAATATGATCGCTTACAAACCAGAGAGTATATTAAGCATGTATGTTAACATCGTTGACTTTGAGGTGCGATAAAGGACGATTCGAACCATGAAACCTACAGGAAAACGAACCGCAATCGTGCTTCTTGTATGTACATGCTGTGTCGTGTCTAATTACCTCGATCGGGGCTGGAAACGGGAATATAATGACGGAAAGGGTGTACTGGAAACCGATACCAGCTCCATAAAACATAAGAGAGTAACAGTCATACACTGTCCCAGCAATTGCAAATACTGCAACAATAATAATTCGTGTTGTCTTCCTATACTTTTTTACTTCTCGGATTGTATTCCCTAACTTTTCGGGGAGTAACGTTTCATCATAAATCTGTTCAAATAGTCAGACCATTTTAGTGATTTTTATTTTTAATTTTTTAATTTTTTTACAGTTCTTTTCTGATGTCAGCATTTCTCTCTCGATCTTTTCTCGTACAACACTTGAAGTATCTATGAACTCCATATCCGTTGCTTTTATTCTATTTTCCAAAATCACTTCCGTAGGTCTGTATAGGAACTGCCATATTATGGGCCTACAGGCAAGTGTCCTCCCTTACCCTGCTTATTGTGTGCGAATTCACTAACCTTCTTTTCAATTTCTCTGTCATAATCATAAGGAACTTCACTTCTCAAGTAGTTTTTACTTCTTAATTCAGTTTACTCTAATATCAAATATATTAAATTATCAGACCAGTTTATTCAAGGAAGAAAAACCAAAAACAGCAAAAAAAAAAAAAAAGTAGTTCTAACATTGATTTCTAAGGCAGCGTATTTGGAGAAAAGAAGTGGGATAAGTTTTACAAATTTACAATGCTTCGTTAAGGCATCACTTTCTAGTGAAATATTTCACACGTCACTGAAACATGCTCTAACATTTACATTTGGAAATTCAAGCACACAGTATTTTTATTGCTGACAGATATTTTCCTCTTCAATACACAACGAAACAGCTACACTAGCGGGAATTAAAAGTGGTGTAACACCCAGACGGAATGAAAATTGGCCCTAAGTATCCCCTTATGAAGAACAGTAAATAATTAAAAATTGATTGTTTTACATGTAATAGTATGAGAATTACGGGGTTACTTATTTTGCAAAATAGCTAAGTTTTTTTAGCGTATAGTGGTTAACATAGTGGTGTAACAAGACACTTTCTTGTCCACAAGTTCTGGTTGACCAAGTATCCCAAGGCGAAGACTGACGACCCTCTACATGCCAATGTCTCACCAAGAGAGAAGTGAAGAAATGGCGTGTTTGAAATTGGTACATCATATCGTGAAATCTCCCGAAGTGCAAAGTCAGTATACGCACTTGTTACACAGTGGCTGGAAGAAGGCTCTAATGCGTAATGCTCCTAGAGTAGGCAAAGGTCGCTAGAGGACAACAGCACATGAAGACCGCCAAATTGTGTGGGTGACTGTTGCCGGCAGACGGATGACTAATGTGGTTGCAGAGATAGCCACCCCGTGGACTCTAGCAAATGGATACGTGAATGGCGTACATTTGTTTAGAGACGAGTCTCGATCTGTGGCGAAGTGATAATCGACAACATGAACGCAGGCGTAGTGGAGAAATGGCTTACCCTACGGTGATTTCAGAACGTCACACAGGTCCAGCCACTGGTGTCATGGTTTGGCGGCAAACAGTTTCGACAGCAGGACTGAGATGGTTGTTGCTGAAGGCACGATGACAGCCCACCACAATGTGGACGGGTTGCTGCACCCTATTGTGATACCCTTCATGTCCACCATCCAGATCGCATCTTCCAATAGGATAATGCCCTTCCTCATACTGTGGGCGTCACAACACAAGCCTTGCAAGAGATTACGATTACAATTTGGACCACACGGTACACGGATTTGTCCCAAATAGAGCATGTCTGGAATGCCAGGAGTAGACTCACTAGACCACATGGTCACCCAACATAAACTGTGCAACAATTGTTTGCACAAGACATGCAGGCGTAGAGAAACAAAACCCAAGAAGACATCCGAACACTTATTGATGCAATGCCGGCAAGGATCCACGAATGTATTGGTGCTGAAGGTGGGCGCACTTATTACTGACAACTGTATCTAAAGGTAATAAACTTAGCCTGCTCCATTTCAATTTGTTATCATTTCATCTGAATACGATCCTGGATATACACCAAAATTTTCTAAAATTCCAATATTCCTGTCTGCGTGTTGCACTTTTAATTTCCGCCAGCGTATAACGCTAGGAATAAAGTATAACATCTGCTGGAAACGTGAGTAACTTTCAGTTGTACAGATTGTGTTAAGATCATACGCAGCTGCTATATTTAATATTTTTCCACACATCAAAACAAAATACATAAAAAAACAGTAACAGCTTCAGAAAGAGTTCTTATGTTACGACTAATTTTATTCTGGAAGAGGAAGACTAAGTAAAAGATATATTTTAGGACTGTATGGATAATGGGACCATGCAGTTAGTTATAATGGCTGATATGGGTATATGGATCTTTCTAAATTATGCAAACACTGAAGTTATTAATACCATTGTTTTTTTTTAAATAAAAAGAAAGAGTATTGTAATATTTTGACATAGGCTCTGTGATACAAATTTGCATGTGTTAAACAGTTAACAGAGACTTACTTTTACATTCCATATTAAATGAGCGAGTGACGGGTAAAATCAGTTCGGGATGGGTCAGGCTACCTAGGTGGGTGAGGGGTGTAGGGGAAGAGTGGGGTTTCCGCACAGGTACCTGACAAGCCATCAAATCGTTTGTTGGTTTGTCCCAAGGACTCATTTATAAACAGTCGAGTTAGACTACAATCGAAACGGGGACAGCCAGAATTTTCGTCAAGCTTAAGAAAGGCTGATGATTTGAAATTCTGACAGAAGTTTGTGAGCAAATCAAAGATAGCCTATATAAAGGCTAGTTTGACTGCATGCATACTATTCTACGAAACGCAGATATAACGCGAGATTAACCGGTCAATGAAATGATGTATTCAGAATGAAAGACAGAGATTGTTTGAAACAGCGAATAAGGTAGAAACTTAGTTGTTAAACATAATAAATTATTAATGTAATTTTCCATGAAAGTGATCAATAGCGAGCGAGATACAATTCCAAATAAGGCGGGGAGGTTAGCTGCAAATTCCCATGGAGATGCTCGGAACTTCGAGCTGGGACAGGGGAATGAAAAAAATAGCATTTACATTGCGTATTCAGTTCCTGACGGTGTTGCAGTCTGAATCTGATACTGTTGATATTAGGTGACGTGACAGGTCTGTAATCGCACACAGTCGAGTGTAATGGAAGCAATGAAGCTGTGCTATACCCTGCTGGGGACTGAAGCTCGATATTAATCACCTGGTTAAGCAGTTCATTGGCCTAATGGTACATAGATGCTGGTAACATTCAAAGCCGATACTTTCTGCACCGTCGCGTCTGATAGGGGCAACTCCACCTGTTACAACCAGCACACCTATGGATGCAGTACGTCTTCCTTCACGTTGTTAATATATAGCTCGAAATTAATTAACATTTTATTTTGAGTGCCTTCATATAATAGTAATATAATCACGAAATCTTACCTTAATTGTTACATAATCACATTTAGAAATAATGAAAGTTATAAATATGAATAATAATTTGTATAAATTAACCATGGGACGTCAGAATGCCGTAGTATCTTCTATTACTGCTCCATACCCTCGGGACAGTTCTGTGTGGAAAATTCTGTTCTGTCTAATCACAAAAATCTGAAGGAGTTCCATTTATGCAGAAGAAAGTTTTTCGTGTTAATCAATACAAAAAACAAAAACAAAAAAAAACCGAATGTAACTTTTGAAATTTTTGGTGAAAACATATAATTTTCAATATAATCCACCTTCTCTCCAATGTAATGACACTATATTTCCTTCTCTTAGGTGATCCATGAGAAAACATTTCTGTTGTTCATGTTGGGGGCTCTTCATCACGCACACGTTCGAAACAAATAACACTGCACGAGGGCTAATGAACAACGAAATAGGTAAGTATTTGTACGTGTGCATCAGACTACTGCCAACTGCAGCATTTGTCTCTTTCAAATATGGCAATGGACTAATGCTAAAATCATACGCATGTGCAACTTGGCGATCAGTTGCTGGCCTGTCCCACTTAATCACCGGTGCAACATTCAAATGATTCATTATACATCCGAAAAATAATTTTTGACAATTTTAGTGAGATTTTAAGTTGTAAGTAAACATAATTATTTTCGAGTAAATAATTTAAATTAACTTTAAAAAATGCGTTTTAAAGCATCATGAAAAGCGCGGCAGTCTATTTGTGCATACTTTATGAAACAAAAAACATTCCATGAAATAAGCAATGTTTTCTTGATGCTTTTGATGTGGTATCCGACATTTTGTGAAATATCATTCTGTTCAAAGAGAGAAAATTGAATGCCCTAATATGTCAGCATGTATTACAATAATCTTATTGTGTTTGATGTTATTCTGTTTTCAATCAAATATAGGAACAGTCACTTCATATGGTCATATGATCGTGGAAACCGTAATTTACATTATCGGGGCACAAAACGAACAAACATCGATCACTTGTCCACTATTCCTTCCTGATTGTGCTTTAAAGCATTGAACACCACTGGGTGTCATTTAGAAATTAAGATTTGGTGCCTGTTAGTAATTTGCGCAGTAATATAGCACATTGTACGCAATATTTTCTGTTTTGAAGAGTTTCTAATTTTGATAAAAAGGTGTTCTATTAACTCAGTATGCATTCAATACAAATGGAACGATAATTTACTGGAATGCTGACTGTCAGTATTCTGTCTCTATTTCAGACCCCATGTTATAAGTTTTATTTATTTCCTCGTCGAATTCGACAAGAGACGCGAAGAAATTTGGGTATGGCCTTTCTGAAGGTGCCATCCCGGTGTAGCCTAGAGTGATTTTGGGAAACCATGGAAAACCGGAATCTGGGTGGTCGGACAGGGATATGAACCCAATTCCTTCATAAAGCTACGCAACCTTGCTCACCCACCTGGCCTGGTATATGTAATAAGTATTTAATAGGTACAGGATGTATTGATTTTACGCTAGGGTCTTTCTTTAGCTTTGTGTATCCTTGCCATGTCTTGTCAAAGAAAATATCAATGAAGTTTTAATGTAAACGGCAGTGGCATCGCTACATGAAAGAGAGGGAAAATTCACGATTTCATGATCTAACATTATTGTGAAGGGACGTATATCTGATATATGGTATGAACTCCATCTAGTACAGTTATAGTCATGCGTGTTATATATATAATCAGATTCTGTTTATAAAGTATATCAAATTGCCAATCTCTAGCGACATCTTTCAAGAGTGCAAATGCTTGTTCTTTTGTTTTAAAATGTAACGTGCTAGGCCAATGCTGTTAACGAAAGCCGTAAGCAGTACTACTTCTACATTTACGCTAATGTAGTTCTATGCCGCATTAGTTACCACTTATTTTGTTTTAGATTCATAATTCCGCAGACCTTGTCCAACATTATGGAAATCTCATGAGATTTTAATCTATCTTAAATATTATGTTTATCTTTCTTAGAAGACTGAAATATCAGCGACAATACTTGGCTTTTATACGACTTAGTCAGATAATAACAGCATCTTTGTCTCTTTTAGATTTTTATATTTAAATATGTCTTGGCCAATTTACTGGTTTTTATCAAAACTGTTCAGCTCCTCCATATCTATTAGGAATAATTTACTGTCCGTATCATATAATTATGCCACGTTTTACCACAGTTACGGGAGAAGATTTATTGAATACTCAATTTCTTAAAATAGAAATGAAAGTACGCGGGTATAATGGTACTGAAATACCAAAACTGAGAAGTTAATATACGAAATTTTATAGCATTCTGTATATCGGACTTCGAGACACATAGATGACAAATGCTATCTCACTCAGAAGTGTAAGGCAGGAGTTACCAAAATAAAATTTTAAAAATACAATTGCGTGATTGCATCATTGACTCAATAATGTCATTATAGAGAAAGCAAAAACTGAAGGCCACATTGCCTCTAGTTAGTTTTTAGTCTTATTATTATTGTTTGACCCTGCACGGGGTAATCCATTTACATACTCCGCCCTTAATCAACAGGCGCCGATGTGCGTGTTGACGTGATCAATTTGCCGAATGGGTGGGCGTGGCCTGCGCGCGCAGCGTCCAGTGCCGTCGCGACGCCGTCGTCTCAGCTCACTCCGTGGACGCCGCTCGGGTGATATGCACCGTGAGTATTAAACTGAGATACCTCAGCATAAGTCGAGTTCGTTTGCTACCCCCAATATTATTCTTATACAGCAAACCATAACGTTCTTTTCTGGTGCTGCCTTGGAATCGTAATCTTTCATTGTTGTTTTAAGGGTTGGTTTCAGAAGAAAACCCAGGACGTTTCGAAAGCATGTTCGCTTACACTGATTTGGCATTAACTTTTTCTTACATTCACAGTTATCAAGTTTTTCATTGATTGAGATTTAAAAAAAAAAAAAAAAAAAAAAATCCGTTCACAAATCAGTTTGTAACAGTTTCTTTTGAGTCCTGCACCCTCTACAGTTGTTTACACTTGTAAGTTTCAAGAACCAGCAGTAGTTACGTTGGAAAAAGAGACGTTCAGGTTTGATATCCACAATGATTGAGATTTCACTTAGAATCCGGGGTTCAAAATATTGTCCCTACATATACTTCGAACTATAGCAGAGATACTTGAAGTCATAACTTCTAGAGATTATCACACAGGGAATTTAATTTGTAGCTTGTTTTAACCTTTGTCAGGATTATGAAATTGTAGCCCAATGGTTGACAGTGGTTGCAGGTGGCTCGTAAGTCGTCGAGCGTAAGGTCATAAGTGCCCTATAGTTCTAATGAAACATTTAAAAGTAATGTAAACAAGTTTTAACGTAGTTAATAACTAAATTTTTTATACATCACACTCTCTTAAGTTCTCGATGCAATTGAAAATGCAGCTCGAGCAAGAATGTGACATCTTACAACACTACAAAAAATTTCCAATATAACTTTCATTCTCGGCGCATGCATTTATGTGCTAGCAACTCGTAGCTTCCTTGATGTGCAGCTTGTAATGATTTGGGCAGTGAGACAAATGAATGAAACTTATACAGTAAAAACTGTTTTAGTAACATGCAGCATTTAAATTTGTACTTTACTGCGTCTCAACGACGAGTCATTCGAGCCAAAATTTGTTTTTTGCTAGGAACAGGAAGATATTGGTGGTATCTTGCAAAAAGTATCGAAATGTTCGACTGGGATAAATTCCAAAATCCAAGGAAAAAATAAATCTTGATGACAGGACCGTGAATTAAACACAGGCCTTATAGGCTTTCTAGTGCCAAAGCTTTCACTAATCTGCTAAGCACGAATGATCTCAGTAATAAAAAAAAATTATCCTAATACGACCACTGCAGTGTAAATTTTTTACCCCTTTCTAGAATAAGCATCATCACCGAAAAATATGTCTTTCATCTCAATTCGTGATAAATGATCTTTGAGAGGAGCATTAAGCAGATTTTTAATAAAGATATTACAGTTATGTAATATTATTTTTTGTGTTAATAATCAGGTCAAATATTGGTTTGTCGCCAGCAAGAAGTCACAGAAAGCAAGTAGCTAACGTTAGTGGCATCACAAAACCATTCATCACCTTACCTACTAATTATTCCAATGTTCAAAAAATAAAATGGTTTTCTTAAACGTGTATTTCTTCAAGCGAGCTAAGTGGTACAACCAGTTGAGTACGTCCTTAAAAACATTTCTTTAAATTTCAATATGAAGAGACAGATTTCGGTTATAATGAGAGTTCCAGAGGTTACTACACAAGAAAATATCAGAGATAATCACAAAGTTTTCATTACCCTTTGTTGAGTCCAACTATAAATTGAAAAGATATCTTTTTTAAAATGAGTTTAGGGACGTGTTGAAGGATCATAACGCACATCTCATCTATGATCTTCCATTTAACTGATAAGCTACATTTGACTTTAAGTTCCTAGTTGTCAAGTCCATCAATTAACACTGGAAAGATCGTCTAGGATTATGAATGAAAATGCGTTAACGTAACTCTCAGTACTGAAAATTACCCTCCTTTTTAGGTTTAATCAGTCAAGAGTAGCCTATTTCCTTAAAAGGAAACGCTTGAATATCTACAACACTTTCTGCCACTCTCTGTCAAACCTTTGTGCTCGACCTCGGTGACAAATTTTTCCTGTGATAATGAATCCAAAGTAGCCTACCGTGCTTTTCCTGAAATAAATTGGATACGATAAGAAATAGGAAGATTAAACTAATGCTATTGCAGTATAATTAATTACCTTTTTAACGCTCCGTATATACTGCCGCGAGAAGTAGAGGAAGCGAAAAAAGGATAGTAATTACTGAAAAGGAAGTTGTTAACAACAAGACATAAAAGCTGAAATGAGCATTAGGTGAAATATTAGGATGTCCCGAATATTATTTAACATGCATTATACCATTCTATATGTGAAACGTGTACTGCTAGGATATGATTCGTGGGATTTGCCTAGATGTTAAGAACAAGGGCGGCGCAAAACCATTAACAAGAATTGCCGGTAGTGTGGTGGTGCGATTTCAGCTGGGATCCGTCGTACTTGTTCATGTCCAGTGTGGCTAAGCTTTGATACCCGTAGCTGAACTAACTGATAGACCCGAATAGAATCCAAGACAGTCCGTCGGTTTAACCATCATAACCACCATCGGCTGCAGTTTTGTTTTGAACAAAAACCGCTCCATTTTCTTTTCTTATCTCACCGTTTCTCTGTCATCACCTTCATCCTCTTATACATACATCCTCCTTCACCCCTCTCAGCCATCTATCCCTTTATCTTCGTTTCTTTCTTGGTATTCAATTCTCCCCTATTCGCTTTACGTGACCATACAGTTTCTGACTTTCCACTTATACACTCTCTTGAAAGAGTCCCTTGACCTTTTCATTTCTTACATTGTCCATCCTAGTTATTCGTATTTCGCTGTTGAAGACTTTTGTTATCCTATATCTTGCTAAAATCCCGTTTCTTCAGTGCTCAACTTCTCGAACTATAAATGAGGTAGACCATTCTCTTGTTTCTCTGTGGAACATCCTTCCTTCAAAGCAGGTTTCTGATGTAATTCATTATCATTTGTACATTTTAAGCACGCGCTGCTTGATATCCATATTAAGCTTTCTTCAGTTGTTATTCCTGCTCTGTGTTCCCAGTCGCTGGAGTTAGTCAAGATTGATTGGCCACCTGTAGCCATTTAGAAAACCATTGCATGTTAGTAATCTTTTTATTATTTTCAGCTATCGTGAGGGTTAATAACGGTTAACACAATTTCATAATAAGAACGACGTATCCTCACGGAAAATTTCATTACTTCGTGCTATCTGTGTACTTGCGTCAAAATTTTCTGTGCTCTCGTAGTAAAGTGTTTAACTGTAAAACATCGGCTAATAAACCAAACAGACCACACATTCGTATAAAATACACAGTGCAGTACTGTGTTAGTGCTAGTTTATTTGTGCAATAACAAGCAGAAAATGACATTCAATCCAAAGACCAAACATAAATCACTGTTGCTGATAATGGTAGATAAATACAGAAATGTATAATAAAATGATAAACAGCTGAAGGTGCATCATTTAAGAAATGAAACGTGTTCAGTAAGTAAATAAACGAACAAATACTCAATTCCTTTGGCTGTACTTATTTATTAATAGTTCAAAATTTAATCATTTATTGTATTTCTAATACAAATACTATTAACATTGCAATTATGAGTTGAATTCAAGGATTAATGGGAGCAATAGCCTTCTATTTTAAGACCAGAATTTTAAGTTACTGTTTAATTAATATATTGAATTCGAAAGTTAATTGAGATAAAAATTCCTAAAGCAATGTAATACTTTACTACTCTTTAAACTGCAGCACATATCAACAAATCTAAAAATGTGTTCTAGATGATTAAATACTATAAATACTATAAATGACCCGTAATGAAGCAACATATCTGTTTCATTATAACATTCATTTCCGTTTTCTGCTTGGAACTTTTTCTATATAGAACAAAGAAAAGGAATCGATGAGGTAATTCATACTCTGATGAAATATAAATATTACGGTCTTCTAGCACTTGGATAAGTGAGTAATATTATTTGGGTGTATTAGTGATTAATTGTAATAGTATGGAAGAAATTTATTACTCTCTTCGAACACTACTATCAACTCTCTCCCTCAATCCTTATTTCTGTGGAGGACACGCATCAACAGACGAGGATCAAGCGTTGGAACTACACCCAAAAAAGGAATCACACATCGTTTTTCAATTTCATCCTAATTAAATGGCTGGGTAGATGATAGATATTCAGAATACACTCTTGCTCTTATGGTTCTTAATTGCCCTTAAAGGAACATGAATCAGAAATTATCATCGACATGCAGAAGTCAATCGGAAACCTGTGTATTAAGAGCAATAAAGGATTGAAAGAAAGATATCAGACAAAAAATCATGAAAATGTACAAGTTTGAGGGAAAAACAAGGTAACAGCATTTAGAAATTAAATAAAATACAATACATTCAAGAATTTCACAGAAAAATAACTACAACACAAAATATAAAGTAGATATAAAAATGATAGTATGTGGAATAAATGCAACATAAGGAAACTCAGATAGAATTTTAGGGGAATAAAAATAATCCCTGGTTCTTATGAGAAAACTCTTTTAAATACTACAGGAGGAAGAAATTAATGGAAAGTATGTATTACAATTATAGTGTGCTGGAATAAGTTGAGGTGGTTGATATCAACTATGTAGGAGATGAAGTTTAAGGAAAAACTATAATAACTCAAGTAAGACTTCAGGATTTTTTTCGAACTTATATAAAACGATATACAAACAGGATAGGCACAACACTCCAAGTCCAGAAAAAAGAGCAGAATAACAAACGTCCTTTACCATAACTTACCGCATTTTAAACAAATCATGAGCATTAGTCGCTAACGTATAAAAGAGCAGAAAAAATATCGGAAATTATAGTCGATAAAGAACATTCTGGGTTTAGGAAAAATCTATTAAAAAGAGAAATCACTATACGTTATAATTAATGCGACATTGGTCTAAAAATTTCTGGACCTTGACCAAAGAGTTTCATAGGTAAGTTACCAAATACAACATTTTACGTCAATATGTCGATTAGCAGGATCTAGGAATGTATATAAATTTCCTACTACTCTATATAGGATTATTTATCGGTACAAAAAAGAATAACTTATAAGTTCAGACTGACAACTGCTCAGACCACAATTGCATTCGAAAGATGAATCATGACAATCAAAGATGCATTCATGCCGTTGATAGATTTGGGAAAGGTTATCGTGCGAGAACAAGAAGCTTCAAATTTTAGGGAAATCTCACTTAAAATTTAGACAGAAGAGTATTTTACAGTCTGTACAAGAACTGCTTTGTATGATAATAGTAGAGTATTAAAATGTATGTGTAGCTGTAGCTTATACTCTCTCTTATTCAGCCTTTACACAGATAAATCTACCACGTATTTAAAAGACAAACTTCAGTTTGTTTCTGACGTTAAGGAGAAAGCAAACATTTGCAGCAACTTGTTGATTGGCTGAATGAAGTTACAGTGAACGTACCAAACAACACCAACGAAATATTTGGTGATGAATATGGACTAACATAAACAAAACAGACGACATGTCAAGTAGTGCAGCAGAACTTACAGGATAGCAAACTAAAAATTCAAATTTTTGACAGATGTAGCAAAAGAAATAAGTGAAATCTGATATTTAATAAGTAATATGACCACACTTTGCCGAAACAAGGAAGATATCAATATCAGACTGACAGTAAAAAATATACAGCCAGAAATATCTGATTCCAAAATTTGCCTGCAACTCAGAAAAATGTTTATTAAACTGAGTTTATGGATAAAGACACGTTAGTGGGCATCCACAAATTACGTGAGGTGTTTTTCCGGATTTCTGGACCTCCACCCCTCCCCCCTGGTGAGATTTCGTGAGATCTAGCCGGATCCCCCCCCCCCATTTCTGGTGAGATCTGGAAACTTTTATAGACCTTTTTTTTAGGTCACATCCTAACTTTTTTGACGAAATACCCTCCTAAAATCGACTTTGGCGCAAATTGTAGACCTTTTTTTGGCTCTACTGTCCCCAAATTTTTCGCAAAATCTCACGTGAGATTTCTGTAGACCCCCCCCCTCCCCCCTGGTGAGATCTGGTGAGATTTCGCCGGACCCCCCCCCCCCCTATTTCACCTCACGAAATTAATGGATGTCCTCTTATAGATCTGTAGCCGGTCGAGATATTGACAACAGAAAAAAAGATTAATAGAACTTTTCATAAAAGTGTTGACGTAACCGCATACAAATTCCGTCGCTATTACTTGTACATGATCATTAAGCAAATGGCACATTCTTTTGTTGTTGCAGAACCTACTAAGTTATCAGGTTATTAGTAGACCTCGGGTTTTTTTGTTCTAAAAATCTTATTTTAGGTTCCTAAAGTAGGTTCTATTCCAATTTCAAAATAGGTTTTAAAAAAGTCAAAATAGGCTATTAAAATTGTGGTTATGTTTTTGAAATATCATAAATAAAAGTTCTTTAATTGATAATGTAACATCGGGAAGCGTAATTCAGAGTAGCATTATTTAAATTAAATAATTTTAGCTGGCTGAGATTTAGTAAAATCAATAAAACTCTAATTATGCATTTGTCACGTATTTCTTATTGATGGAGAAATATATTTGGGATACACATCTGTCGGATATTTATTTTCTGATACATAAATTCGTACGGATTTTTATTATATACTACTGTGTCTACTATATGTTATTGCATTATTTATAAATAGATAGCTAATTTATAATGCAGATAGTTGTGTAAACTCCACAATTTGTGGATTGTTAAACTATTGACCAAACACACTCAGGTATTTATTTTGAACAACCAAATCGCACAATCTATTTATTTACAATTCACTGTTTGCAACGTAGATTGTATAGCAATCCAGTACGGTCAGGGCGAAATGCTAAATTTACAGTCTTTTAATAATTTCAAGTTAAAAGTTTCGACGGGCGACCGCATAACTGCTGCCCGGACGAGCGGGGTTTGATCCCCGATGAAGCCGAAGACGAAGCTGGACTTCCGGAACGGCTCCTCAAGCCCACTCAGCCTGCTATCCGATGAGTGCCGTAGAGGAAGTAATGAACGGCCGAAGCCTGGCGCTGACCCCGTCACATCCTTCTAGTGCCAATGGTTGTAATAGAAATTTGGACCTCTACCTCTGTGATCCTTGAGGAAGCAGCAGGAACCGTAAAACCCTATAACCTTTACCTTTTAAAAGTTTCGAACTATTTGCCGCATATACGCACAATAACAGGGCTACCAGACGTTAGGAAAATTCTGGGCATACTTTACTATTTAAATTCCTGTCCAGTGCTCAGGAGCGATTTTTAATTTTACGCTACTACGGATGAATGCCTGTCCTACTTCTCATTAAAAACTTAATAAACCTACATTTACGACAGTTAACCTATTAAAAGTATTGTTGATATAACAGTGAAAACTGCTCAACACGTGGTTACTGTTTACTCACCTGTTTGTTGCACACGTTGCAATATATATGTTTCCATCTGTAGAGAAATTGGGAAACTGATTAATCCACTGATGAAAGAGGATTTGGAGTAGGGTACCTGTTCATACAAGTGGTTTATGATAACACACGGCTCACTGTAGCCTCTGTGCGACTAATAGCAAACAGGGACCGAGCGACAATGACCCCATACTGGTTCACTTCAATTGTTGGAAATTAGCACTTAACAAAATATTTGCTTTATTTCTGAGTTAAAACGCTCCTGTTGATATTCCAAAGAAAAATAGGCAAAAGTAGCTCCTAACGACAAGTTGGGCATTTTTAGGCACTATAAAATCACAAATAACTGCAATAAATGTCCATAAATCGTATGTATATGATGTTATTGTATTTTCAAGTATTTCAATCAGTAACAAAATAAGTTTTTGCCCAAAATCCGAGGTCTAGTTATTATGCATCCATCCCACTTAGACCAAGATTATGGAACAGGAAAACAGTGTATTTCGTGTAAACCCTGTCAATAATACTCTATTTATAATGATCGGTAGGATCCGTAACTGGCAGACACACATACATTTCATGACGGAAAAAAATCAGTATTTGAATTTCACTTAAAACATTTATGCCTGTAGTGTGGACTATTATAATTTGATACCAAGATTTATTGAAACTTCTTGACCCGATATCTGTAGTAATAACCTCAGTAATTCTCTTGTTTCAATTCAGAGTACGAAGTATTTTTTGTTTCGTGCAAGCGGTATGCTGGAAATAACAGCACACTTTGTTTCGTACATACATAATTTATTAACCTCTTGCTCACGAAACGCTGACATGTTCCAAGATCAAAATAGGTCATCAGTGGCACTTTGTGTGGAGAGATAAATTCGAGGAGGACATTTGTTTCTCTTCACCACGACAGTTAAGAATTATAAAAAATCTGATGACCGACATAAAAGCGTTTTGAATTATATCTGGTAGAAAGCCACATTTGAGTCACATGCTAAACAAAAAACTACATTACATTAATTCTGTGATAGTACAAATAATAAAGCATTTTAATATTTTAAATCGGAAATACTATTGCCATTGAATTATGGTACCAGTTCTGAACGTTTAAATAAGAGATGTATTTGACCATTAAAATAAACTTCATTATAGTACTTCTTCTTAAAGCAGCACAAGGCAAAAAATAATTCCGTTGATACATTTCTCGTACACATTCAGTTTTATTTTTTTAATGGCATTCGGTAACTAGGGCCATACAGCCAGCACAATGTGAATATCATATATCTACCAGTGAATCAGTTTCTCGAGTATATATTGTAACTTCCAAGTATGGCCCCCCACAGGAGGGCCACGATATTCACACGCACATACTTAAACACCCATGCCCTCGGCCGGACTCGAACCGGCGACCTTCGGCAAGTGGGGCCAGTACTCTAGCCCCTACGATACCGAGGTCGATTCAGTTTTATTTAGTAGTATATGTATACACTAGCCGACAATAATGATTGAAGCACCCAGAAGACATGGTTGGATGTCATTGTAACTTCGTATACACGTACACACTATCGGTGTGTAAGTAGAGCTGCCAATCTATGTGACAGGTCGAACAGTTGTTTATATTTAGTGTTGTTGCCAGACCTGGCACGGTAAATAAGGAGCGTGAAAAGCGTCATATGTCAAGTGATCTCTGATGCCGGGTACTCTTGTGAGACAGAATTATCAGCACCTGATAGACTCTGAAAGGGGCCTCATTGTGGGCCGCCGCGGCGGGTTGAATTAAGCAATGTGAGGATCTGGTGGGCATTCGGATGTGATAATGGCATAAGAACGAAGGACAGCCATACTCGTCGATAAGGTTCCGGTCTACCACGTCACACCAACACAAAGATGGATCGCCGTGCTATGCACCTAGCACGTCGTAGCCCCTTCACATCTGAGCCTGTAATCCGAGAATAAGTCACAGACTCCCTGCAACATTCTGTGTCATCACCATTGCTCGGAGACTAGAATCAGCCGGATTAAGGAATTACCGTCCTATGCGTAGGCTGCGTTGACTTAACCGGGAAGCATGGACTGCTTATAAATGGCATCGCATTGTGGTCACCGATGAATCGCGGCTCACCACTACCTCGCATGACTAACGCCGGCAGGAATGACAGCGACCTGGTGAGAGGTTCCATTCTCAATGTTTTGAAAGCCACAGTGGCGTTACACCTGACGTCATGGTGTGGACAGCCGTCGTCGGGTATGACTTCAGATCACGGCTGGTAGTGATTTAGCGAACTCTGACGGCACAGTGGTACATCACGGACATACTACGTTCTCATGTGTTAACTCTCATGCCACATTTTTGTGGTGCCATTTTTCAACAAGACAACGCTCGTCCACACATGGCCCGTGACTCTACAAGCTGTTTGCGTGATATTGATCTACTCCCATGGCCAGCAAGATTCCCAGATTTTCTCCGATAGGATATGTGTGGGACCAGCTCGGATATCAACTCCGTCCCAGTGCCAGTATCCAGGATACCAAGGGTCAGTTACAACAGTTGTGGGCCAGCTTGCCTCAGGAGAGTATACAAAGCTTTATGACACCCTTTCCAACCGAATCAGTGCATGCATCCAAGCCAGAGATGGTGCAAAGTCATACTGATTAGTGGGCTTCATAAAGACATTCCACTCTTTACTCTTTCAAATGACACTAAAGCCTTGAAGTTTTTTGCGGAAACACGTGCTCCGCGGTTCCCGTGGCAGAAGTACGCGTGCAGCCAATGCCGCGCTGGGTCGCCTCCTGATACTTTCTTCGGTTCAGGACTCACTATGGAATTTTATGCCTGACATTGGATTATTGATGAAATTCTTTTTTTCTGCCCGTATACGTTTTCATTATGTCGACTTGACATAGGTTGACATTGCGTTTACTTCAGTTTATACTCTAATTAAGACGGAGCCTGATAGGTGAGTGGTAACGCTCTGGCCAAGTATTCGGGAGGACGTGGCTTTAAATCCCTGTCCGGCCATTCATATTTCGATTTTCCATAGATTCGCGAAATCGTTCCAGACGGATTCTTTCAAGAAGCCACGGCCGAATTCCTTCCCGTTCCTTGTTCCCGATCCCCACCCAGTTCTAATGACCTCCGTCCCACAGGCGAATATGGCTATAAAAAACACAACTTTTTGTTAGGATATAGTGTGGGTTTTCGAAGGTCTTGAACTCATATCAGTTTACAAATATAGAAACAAGCAGAATAACAGCGGAAAAACGAAAGGACTTACTGAAAGAAGGGTTTAAATTATCGTGTGTTTTTAAGAAAATGAAATTTCTTATAGACGAAAGTTGTGGACAACATTTTGTTAGACAATAACTTAGTACTATATTTCACCAAGAGAATCCCTTCCAAATAGAACATGTAGTGAAGGTATACGGTGCGATAGTAAATTACTTTTAGTGCTTATCCATAATGGTATTACGGATATCTTTAATATTAACCTTCTGCTTTAGGTAACAAGGTCCTGAGACCCTTGGGATTTTCTTTATATCCGGATAGACGACTTGCGTGACCCGGCACGGAGTCTTCTTAAGGGATAGCAGCATTACACTTTCGACCTCGGAGTCTAGGTTAACGGAACTGTAGTAGTTTTTCACAAAGGGTTTATTAATAGAATGACATTGATTTCTTAGTCTACAATATTATCTTCTGAACAAGAAAATCTATCAAAATATTATTCAATACAGCTGACTGATGGAGCCTGAGGGAAATTGTCGGGTTAGATTGAGACAAAATTGATTAAAGATTTATTTTTCTCACATTATCTATTCGCTGATAAAACAAGCGTCCATTTAAGGTCTTACTTCTGTTATATTATCAGTAATAACTTAACAGCCCAGACGGGTTGGCGAATCAGTTATCCACTGCTACTAGAAATTAACGACTAATGAAATTTAATATTAAAATAGTTAAAATAGTTTAAAATCTGTTGTTGCGAATGTTTGAATAGAGCATTAATACCGATTACCGGAGATTTCATTGTAAGTTTTGCAACAATCGACAGGTCGAAAAAACTTGAAGCTAAAAAATCATGCATATCATGCCGGCCGAGCATAAATGATAACACTTATCCCTCACAAGTGGGTCTGCCTAGCTATGCTCACCGTCGGTTGAGGTTATAGGCTTCTAACCGTCGACTGCGAGCTATTGAGCTAGAGAAAAAGAAACTTAACCATGGTTACATGGGTAGCTCCGTGGAATAAGTGGTTGAGATGCAGTTAAGTTTGGATTTATTCTAATAGTGGAATGATAGCATACAGTACAACGCTTAATACACTTTTAAGCTATGGTAAATGCTACACATCTCAGAGGCAAACGAATGGCACATCATTGATCTAAAAAAAGTGGGCGTTGCCTTCTGAACCTGCGGGGTTGGAATAGTTACAGAATCGGCCCACAAAACTACTTCTGTGATCCAATTTCGTGATTACTAAATTGCGGTGTGGTTTGCTCTCGACGGGCAGCATCCTGTAGCTTCACAAACAAAAGCGTTAGGTTGCACAGCTCAGAGTCTCGGCTCAGAAAGGAACTATCTTATTCTTAACTAGCTGATACCAGTGACTTCTTACGCGTGGATTAAGAATTTAGTTGCCAGAATTGAATATAGAAAACTGTTGGTTACGTAAGATTGGTCCCAAACAACACCGAGTCGGTATAATATGACAGGAAAGCCACCACTATATCATTCTAAAGTCGAACCTGTCTCATGAAGAGAATCAATTTCCAACATATTTAGAAACAGAAAAACAAACGAGGGTGCGGTGACGTGGGGGGGGGGGGGAGGGGTAGGAGGGTTAACTAAGGGAAGCTTTATTTCAGCTTGGCCTTTTCTTCTTTCTTCAGCATGAGCATCCGTTTCTTGGGTTCTAATAACTTTAGCTGCTTGTGCTCTGCTAGAGCTATACCTTAGGCCAGTTTACGCCCGCGAGGCATGTCAAAAGGAAGGAAAAATAAAATGGTGCCAGAAACATTTAAGCAGACACAAACTAATAGTACAGAGTGAATCGACATATATAGTAAACAATACGTTTCTCTCTAAACGAAATTTATTAACAAATCATACACTAACATAATGCGCGAGAAGCACAGCTCGAGCAACCCATGTAACATCACAGACTAACATACACATCCGTCTCATTGTCACCATTCGATAATTTCTAAAAATTTCGTTAATACAAATGTTATTCATACCGAAAATTTGTCCTCTGCCATTCCTACAGATACAAAGTATTTTCTTGTCCAATCACATTAATATCGGTATAGCTATTTAGTCGTTAAAACGTAACAAAAATACAGAGACTTACTTCCGCATTTATAGTATTATTAGTACAGATCGCGCACACACTGACTGCGAGAATAACAACCCCTGAGGGATCAACATAACATAAAATGTGTACACCTACTGAATTTCTAGATTACCTACGATTTGACTCGCATTGTACCCCTAAATTTGTGATTCCTACGCTTTAACATGTAATCCGAACAACCGACGGTCCAGGCTTGACTCATACGCTCAAAGCAATTTTTTAAATTCCTTGCTTCCACAACGATTTGAATCGGCGACCACGCTCCAAGCATCAGCAAGCAAGTGCTTTAACCACTGAGCTACCAAACCACTGAGTGGATAAGTAGTACAGAGACTTACACATCCTACGTGTCTGTCTAACGCCGTTCAGTAATTTTTCAAAATTATATGACAACATGTATTATTTATACAAAAAATAGTACGGTGGTATACCTCGGAGTATCGACACAATTTAAGTCACGAATTTTTCGCCAACATTTCTGTCATTTAAATTACGAATTTCTCGGCTCCTAATTGCCCGATTTGAAATGGACAACTTTGATTCGGCGGGAAATTTTTCAACAAAGTATAGATAGAATTTTTCTCCTTGTTTCAAAGGATAAGTGTGCAACGTTTCATCGAGATCGGATGAAAAATGTGTATTTGTATCAAGAGAAAACAAACAAACAAACAAAATAATACATTCATCTTTATATATATAGATAGATGGAATCCATAAAACTGACCGTCCAGGCATGCCTCATACGACCAAAAAACTGAAAAATCTTTGCCTCCTTCGGAATTTGATCCGGAGACCAAGCCACGAACATTAGTTAGCAAACGCGTTAACCACTGAGCTAACAGTCCACGATACTGTAAGGAACTACAGAGTCTTAGACATCCTAAGCGTCGATTTATGTTCGTTTCGGTAATTTTTTTAAGATTACGTTACAATAGGAAGGGAAATTTTTCAACCAACTGTAGACAGTACTTTTCTCCTCGCTTTAAAGGATATATGTGCAAAGTTTTATCGAGATCGGATGAAAACTGTGGATTTGTATGAAGAACAAACAAACATTCATCTTTATATATAAAGATGCTGCGTATACACTGAAGAGCCAAAGAAACTGGTACACCTGCATAATATGGTGTAGGGATCCCGCGAGCACGAATAAGTACCACAACACGACGTGGCATGGACTCGACTAATATCTGAAGTAGTGCTGGAGGGAATTGACACCATGCATCCTGCAGGGCTGTCCATAAATCCGTAAGAATTCGAGGGGGTGGAGATCTCTTCTGAACAGCACGATGAAAGGCATCCCAGATATACTCAATAATGTTCATGTCTGAGGAGTTTGGTTGCCAGCGGAGGTGTTTAAACTCAAAAGAGTGTTCCTGGAGCCACTCTGTAGCAATTCTGGACGTGTGGGATGTCACTTTGTCCTGCTGGAATTGCCAATTCCGTCGGAACGCACAATGAACATGAATTGATTCAGGTGATCAGCCAGGTTGCGTACGTACGTGTTAACTGTAAGAGTTGTATCTAGACGTATCAAGGGTCCCATGTCAATCCAATTGCACACGTCCCAAACCAGTACACAGCCTCCACCAGCCTAAACAGTACCCTGCTGACATACAGGGTCCATGAATTCATGAGGTTGTCTCCATAACCATACACGTCCATCCGCTCAATACAATTGGAAAGACCAGGAAAAACGTTTCCAATGATCAACAGTCCAATGTCGGCGTTGACGGGCCCAGGCGAGGCGTAAAGCTTTGTGTCGTGCACTCAGGAAGGGTATACGAGTGGATCTTCGGCTCCGAAAGCCCATATCGATGATGTTTCGTTGAATGGTTCGCACGCTGACACTTGTTGATGGCCCAGCATTGAAATCCGCAGCAATTTGCGGAAGGGTTGCACTTCTGTCACGTTGAAGGATTCTCTTCAGTCATCGTTGGTCCCGTTCTTTCAGGATCTTTTTCCGGCCGCAGCGATGTCTGGAGATGCTGTGTCCCACCTCTCGTGCACCGACTACTCGTCCAAAGTCACTTAAATCGTGATAACCTGCCATGGTAGCAGCAGTAACCGATCTAACGCCTACGCCAGACACCTGTTGTCTTATATAGGCGTTGCCGACCGCAGCGCCGTACTCTGAGTGTTTAAATATCTCTGTGTTTGCATGCGCATGCCTATACCAGTTTCTTTGGCTCTTCAGTGTAGTGAATATTTACGAAATACACTCAAGAAAAAGTAACCATATGTAACAGCATGCAGTTGCGCTTTCTGTTTTCTTATTTATTTATTTTAAATGGATACTTCTATAGGCGCATGGTTTCTCCAAATCACTTCAGGTGAATGCCGGATGATAGACCATGGCTGACCATGGCTGAATTCCTTCCCGTTCCTTGTACCCATTCTCATAACGTCCTCGACGTCGATGAGGCGTAAAGCCATCAATAGTGGCGTTTGGACTGGAGGTAAATATATTAGTTCGTCACATCACGTCACTAACATGCCACCTGTTGCCCGCGACACCATCACGCCACCTGTTGGGCATTGGACGCTTTTCACAAAATCTTTATACAAACACAAAGATTTTATCCGATTTTGATGGAACTTTCCATACGTGTAATTTACACAAATAGAAAAACACTATTTACGTTTGATTTACAGAAATCAAAACCCTTTCCTCCTTTTCCCATTCACCTTAATTTTATTCGTACTAACCTTTTATCCGATTTTGATTATAGTTAGCACGCGTATACTCTAAAACAAGGTGGTCTGGTAGCTAAGTAATTAAGGAACTTACTTCCAAAAGTTCTCTCTCCGGTGGCGGGCTCATATCCCGCGGTGAGTTGTACAGGGCGTTCGCCGGGAAACGCAACCCACTGTTAGCGCTACAAGGAAGAAACTGCTCCCGGCGAGCGAGCGGTCAGTTTCCGGCATTGTTCGACCGCCGGCCGCGGACTATTTCATAATAATTACGCTTCATAAACTTCATAAACTTGTGTGCTAAGCATTTAAATGTGACGTAATTCATTAGCTTACCTTATAAAAGATGCTGGAAGTGTTGACCCTCTTGTGTAATGCACATTTCACATCTTCTGAACATATTTCGAGACACACGCTGCTCTAACTGACTTAATGATTTTTTGGGTGACTATTCTAGTCGAAAAGCGATATCGTCAATTTTCTCCTCTGTGAGAATACGGTTGACCGACAGTCTCTTTTTGTTAAAAAAATGAACCCATTTCTCTTACTTTTTTAACCAGACGCAGAATTGTTGATTTAGCTGGCAGTAAAGCGCCAGGAAATTCGCGACGAAATTTACTGCGACACTTTTTAAACGACTTCTTCTTCACATATGTATCGTAGAGAAATATTCTTTGTTGTAAACTGTAACGTACCATAATTTTACTCACACTCAAACACGGTACAGATTAATAAGAGTATGAAGCCCCAAACCAGCCAAACCGCAAAGAAACGTTTATTCACAACACTGATTAATAAGAGACTGAAGTCACAAACTAGCTACAATGCAAAGAAACCGTTCTTAACAATGTAAGGGTCACTGCACTGCACTGTTGGGGCAGCGGAGGTGTTAAACAGTGCGGTGATTCACGGTGCCGTGTGGCGGAAACTGCTGGCTCCACTGACCGAGCAAGTTGCCGACGGCAACAGACTGGGAGGGTAGCGTTTTCCGGCGAACGCCCTGTATTTGGTCATATGAGCTACGCCGGGATGTTCCGTGGCTCTGATTCCACGTTAAACTGCATGGCCCTGAAGAAAGGAATTAGCCTTCTTACCTTTGACACAACAGTTTGGCATATCTACTTCGGGAAGAGTTGACGATTCGTCGGGTGGTGGACAAAGTTAAATGTTTAGTTTTTGAAGTGAAAACTTTCTTAGGTGCGTTGGCCGATTTTTGAATGGGTAAAATCTAATGATTTCGCATTACCGACACGCTAATGTTAACACTATATGTATTGCGGTCTGGTGGCTCAGTGGTTAAGGTGTCTGACTGGTCCCCGGTTCGAACCACTCTCTCGGAGGGAATTTTCATAGGCCACTTACTCGACCTTCTCCTCTGGCGTAGCTTGCTGTGTAATGTGACGTACGCCTGAACGCTTCCGTGGTTCGGATTCCACGTTAAACTGTTGGTCCCTTTTACCTGGTAGCACTGCCTTGTTAGGTTATTAACGTTCTGGCCTCGGATTCGGGAGGACGCGGGTTCGAATCCCCGTCCGGGCATCTAGATTTGGGTTTTCCATGGTTTCCCCAAATAACTCCAGGCAAATTCCGGGATGCTTCCTTCAAAAAGACCATTGTCGAATTCCTTCCCGTTCCTTGTCCCCAGTCCCATCCCGCCTCTAATTACCTTAGCCGTCGACGGGGCGTAAAGCAATAATATCAAGCCTGAACGCTAACCGATTACCCACCAGAATCAGTTTCAGTTTTAACCAGCTAGCTTGGATCTCGCAAGAAACTGGCCATTTCGTGATTGACATATCTCGTATTGTTGTAGCTAATTTTAAGTTTTTAGTCTTTCATCGACATTTGAATAATGTTATACCACGTTGGTTGTTTAAGTAAAAAAAAAATTGTTAGGTTAAGGCGGCTGAGATAGGGGTGGAATGCGCGAATGCGCAGCCAATAGAAACCCTGTCACCAGGTCATTAGGACCCCACGGAATTATTATTATTTAGTATATCTGTAGCGTTGCGCGTATGATATTAATAGTTGTAAGTTTTCACTTATGTCGTCAGTCCCCAACGACTGCAAATTGGTTTTGTTATGTTATGGGTCTAGTCTATTCAGTGAAACTCCATTCCACCACAACAGTGCTTTAGGGGATGCCACACCAGAAGTTCTTATCACAATATTTTTGTCTTATGGTTGCCTTCTGTACAGCGGGTTGTACATGTATTCAACTGAACTACGTAGGTTATATTTGGTTCCAATTAACGTTCTGAGAGCGAAGTAGGGGCGAAGGAATTCGGTCATTGCCTTTTGAAAGAATCTTCTCCACATTCGTCTGGAGTCACTTCGGAAAACCGTGACAATCCTAAACCTAGATGGACAGACCAGGGATCGAACACGCGTCCTTACCAATATCAAGACTGAACGCTAACCGCTTGCTCACCAGAATCGGTTTCAGTTTTAACCAGCTAGCTTGGATCTCGCAAGAAATTGGCCATTTCGTGATTGACATATGTCGTATTGTTGTAGCTAATTTTAAGTTTTTAGTCTTTCAGGGACATTTGAATAATATTATACCACGTTGGTTGTTTAAATTATCGTAAAAATTAATACTAACTAGCAATAGCAGTAGCTTTTGCAAAGTATCTCAAGTTGCTATTAAAATTACCCCCGGATTTTTGTAAATAAAAAGATATGTCGAAATTGGACTTTGTTGCTGGATTCCAGAACATATTTAAAATACGTCATTTCACCAATCAGTAAACAATCACCTGATATGTATCATGTCGTTCACGCGTTCCATAAGACTGTGTTTCAGTTACATATCGAGGTACGCAACTGTGTCAAATACATTTTGAAAATCCTGAAGAATAGCGATTTATTCGAAACGATTCATAATATTATATTACACGAGATATTTTTTTTGAATTGATACAGGCTTGAATTAAGTAATTCTTGTGATAAGAAGAGTATGATGTGAATGGATGTCAATGATTTCTTGTGCACTTTTACAAAACTTTTTCTAAAGAAATCCTTATCGTAAATATGGAAAGTACTAACATTGTGAAATATTTCAGAATTTCAGTACTTCTTGCGTTAGTAAATATTACATATATCAGTCTTTAATATTTTTTCTTAATTGCTCTGTGAAAAATAATTTACTTAGAAGAGTATTTAAGAGCAATAAATGAAGAAATAATGCAATTTTGAATTACGGGCTAATAACATGTGAAAAAGTGTTGCTTAATCGCGTATTTTTCATTGTATTACCATCGTGTGCTTCGTGTAGCGGATTCCAGCAAAATGGTTTCACGATTCTTTCTAGCGGTCATTCCTCCCTTGCAGCTTAACAGCAAATCAATATCGGCCCAGCGGCTCCGCGACACGTGTGTTTTTGTTTTAGTCCGCTTCGTTTTAGAAGGGTGCGTAGTGAGAAGAATAAAAACCTCAAAAGCGATTTACTTGAGCTTATCTTCAGCCAAAGTCAGTGCCTTTGATAATACAGCCTTTTTTTATCCGGGAAAGCATGAAAAACATTTTAAAAAATTATATTAAGAAACTTAAATACAGGTATCTAGAAACTGCATTGGTATCTACAATTTAAAACTGAGACATGGAATGACCACCGATTTGTCTTACGATGACCCGGAACTCCAGAGAATTAATTTACAATTTCTGGATAATGTACGTACGTATTGGAATAGTGTGATCTTAGCCAGCCACGACGGAAGAAGATTGCGAGGACAGCTGAAGATACGTCACCAGAGGGTTAACATATAACTGATAAACCCACCTGCTAATGGAAACCATCAGTTTTATGTGGAATCTGAAACGCAGAAGCCTTCTATCATTCTGCACATTTACGTCGAGTCATAAAAGATGAATGATACAATAAGGGACTCTAAAAATATCAGCAACTTTCTACCCCCGTTTAGATACATTACGACTGAGCCATGTGAGGTGGCACTTAGTGACTGATACGTAGAACAGCCTCAGAATCGTAATCCATCAGTTCACGATAGTGATAGTTGAAGATAGTGTATGATTTTAACACTTAAGGTTCGTATACTTCGAGATCAATATACTGTAGGTATCAATGACGCAAAAATCAAACCGTCCACAGAATGTACTATAGAACCACCAAGCGCTAAGCCGATGTCAGAAAAGTCTGAAAATCAAAACCAGGACTATCGGACCTACATTTTAACCCAGGCTAAACTGAAATTCATCCAATTAAAAAGGTTTCTAGGAAGGGCTTTAATTTCGTGTGAGTTAGGACTATTTAAACACACAGGCATCTCGATAGTGTGAGAGGAGAAGGTGTGGAACATTGAAATGCTTGTGGAACAATTTCTATTTCAAGACATTCATTCAGTTCATCCTCTGTCGTTCCTGACTTACCACCAGAATGGTGTTTTATACGTGACTTCTACACATATATAACAAAGAATAACACTTTTCATACCTGGTTTATCTTGTTGGTCGGCTATAACTTAAAGATGTTTTCAATTTCCTTAATAGAGACACTGTTCTGTATGGAAATCTTACAACATTGGTGAGTGTGGCATATTACTGCACCAGCAACACTACGGCTTTAATGTCTGACCAGTAACCATTATTTAGTGCCAACTTAGTCGAACCATGAATATACAGTTGTTATTTCCTGCAAGAAAAATTGCATTTGATAGGTGAGGACACCACGCCGAAGATACGTTAATGGGTGGTTTTAAAACAAGAGTCATAACCAGGATACTGGCCATGAGCTGATACGATGATGGTTTCTTGATAAGGAGGGTGAGACGTAAAAAACCATTCATTCGGCTTGCACGCATTCCTGAATCCAATAATCTGGATTGTTGTTTGTAATACCGACTCTAATGCTGGGTTTTATACAGTGTCAGTTGCGGACAAAAAATGCGAGGAGATTTGTTCCAGAGAAACAGCGATTTGACACGTAGAACATCTGCAGCGCCTCGAGTAACGTAATGCTATCGGTTCAAGGTGAGGCTGCAGTAAGGTTTAACATGCTAACTATCCCACCTGGGTACTGAAAAGATTGTATCTTTGAAACTACATAAAAAAAATACAATATAAGTTGATACCTCACTAGTAAAACTAGTAATCTCTATTAATTCATACGTCCTCTTAATGCGTAAATGAACCCACCCTGCAAAACTGTAGATAGTATCTTCTTCGACTTGAGATGCATGCAGTAGTAGAATATACACTTGCCACCAAAAAACAATTCAAGCTCCCAGAAGACATGGTTGGATAGCAACCTAACTTCTTATACATACACACTATCTGAAGAACTATAAATGATTAGAATTACAATTTTCTGTGGCACAAAACGGTTCCCAGAGTGCATTAGTGTCGTTCATGTTTAGTATTGCTGCCAGACCTAGTATGGTATTTAAGGGGCGTGAACGGCGTCAGATGTTGAGTGATCACTGTGAGGGACACCGAGATGCCGCGTACTCGTAGGAGACAGCGTTATTAGCATCTGACAGAGTTTGAATTGTTCTCGTAATGGGTCTCCATTTGTGAGGCATTCCGAATGACAGTAGCCCGATGTTGGACTGCATGGCAACTTGAGGTAGGCACAATTGTTGTCAAGGTTACGGTCGACGACGTCTAACCACCACAAGGAAGGATCACCATATTGTGCACCAAGCACCAACCGCTTCACGCCTGCGCCCTTCATCCGAGCACAAGTAATGGACTCCCAGCAACATTCTGTGTCATCCCGCACCATTGGTCAAAAACCAGCAGCAGCCGGAATAGGAATTACCGTCCCATGTGTAGGCAGCCGTTAACACCAAAACTCAAACGGCTGAGTTTGGAGTGGTGCTGTGACCGGGAAGCATGGACTGCTGATGAATGGCGTCGTATTGTGTTCAGCGATGAATAGCGGTTCACCATCGTGGGTGAGTATAGCGGCTACCTGGGGATGGCCCCATTCTTCCAATGTTTTCGGGGTCCTCTTGAAATCATGGTATGGGAAGCCATCAGGTATGACTTCAGATCACGGCTGGTAGTGATTGAGGGAACTGTAACGGCACAATGATTCACCACGGACATCCGTCTTCCTCATGAGTTACCTGTCATACGACATTACCGTGGTGTCATTTTTCAATAGGACAATGCTCGTTCATACGTGGAACGCGTCTCTACGAACCGTTTGCGTGATGTTGATATACTTGTGAGGCCAGCAAGTTCCTCAGGTCTGTCCCCGATTGTACATGTGTGGAACCAGCTCGGACATAAACTCCATCCCGTTGCCAGTATTCAGGATATCAAAGGCCAGTTACAACAGTGGTGGGCTAGCTTGCTTCACTAGAAGATACAACGGTTTTATGACACCCTTCCCAACCGAATCAGTGCATGCATCCATACCTCGTATTGATAAGTAGGCTCACAGTGCAGAGTTCTTAGTAAATTTGACCCGGTTTTGTAATCACTGAAATCACATCACATACCTTCTCAACTCGAGAAGTATCATTTCGTTTCCTCCTCCCCATCCGGGTGACTCACTGTTTTTTTGTTTTTTTTTTAATGTAATCTCTACTCATAGTTTCTGACATATATAAGAGAATTTGTTGCAGGCTTTAAAGGATTGGAATCTTTTTACTGAAACGAAATTGTGTCTCACTCACTTCCCATCTCAATAGGAGTGGATGGAGATGTCATATTGCATATAATATTCCTGAAATCTTGTTTCTGTGCATTTCACCCACAAATATTCCGGTAGTGAGTATTGATATTCCTGGAAGCATGTAATTTGTGAGATAACGACAAACAGAAAATCAGAGACAGTGGAATGTGGACATGTGTGTGTGTGGGGGGGGGGGGGGGTTTCAGATAAATGTGACCTATGTTTTGCTGTCTAAAGAGACTCTCAATTTGTAAAACACACGTTTTTGTAAAGGAACACTTGGTAGTATTAGGTTGAGTTTTAATTTTTGTCTCGGTTTGTTTAAAAACTGAACTGTACAAATGTTAGTCGACATCAGTACATTATAGTTCAAAATTAAGTACATGCCACAGTTGTTTCACTGAACATCCTTAATCTTTTGTCATCATCTATTTCATGTGCGCTGAAACATGAGATTCAAAATTTAGTAGTCACAGTGCCTTTCCGTCTTCAAATGTGCAAGGAGCCCTTTTCTTCCGTCATCACTCAAGCCTCTAGTTTGAAGCAACCCTCCGTCTCTTCCTGTCTGTAGTTAAATTATTCATCTCACCATGCCAATGGAAACTTACGTCGTCACTTATCTGATTCATATATACTAATTTCTGTCTTCCTTTGCAGGTTTCCCTTTTCACTGTCCTTTCACAAACATTTCAACCACTCCCTCATTTATTTAAATACGACCCGCCATCCAGTCTTTTCGTACTGTAAGATTCTTTCAAAAACTTGTTTCTTCATCTATCGTGTACAAAACACGTTGATTTCGTATTCTATTTTCAACATGTTTCTGTACTACAATATTTCAAATGCTTTTCTTTGACTCCCTTCGGTTCATCTCAGTGGTAATGATTTTGTTTGTCCAGTTGACTTCATTTCGGCATTGTGAATGAATACATTATCCGATCAAGTATCAATAGATATCCTATGTCTCTTCATTCAGTATGAAAAAATATCTAGCAAAACATTAAACACACTACATTAGTTTGTAGATACTGAGGGGCAAAAACTTCTTACAATTTCAGAATGTCACGTAGTATGACCAAGCAATGTAAGTAAAAATCAACTCTACTGGCATCAATGAATAGAAAAATTCGTTCACGATCTAAAGATAAGCCAGGCAGGCCGTGGTAAAGGATGCACACTCGTCTTGATGTGGCGCTTTCAATAGAATCCTTATTAACTGCCTCTGGTATGTAGCAAATGTGACATCTAGTTCTTGAATTTACTGCTTTCAAATATTTTTGTTTGATCATGTTAACCAAATAGCCAGCTCAACGTATTTCTTCCAATGTGCACACTTCATATTAGCGTCATTACTTCTCTGTCTCTTGTAAGAACAAGACGAATACAACACTTAATTTAAAAGCCCTAGGCTGGACTCGAACCCGCAACTCCTGCAACTTGAAGCAAGCATACTACCCCTACGATGCAAAATACGCGTCGACAATCAGTAAGTGGCTGGTAGTACAAACCGAACCATCTTTCTTCGCCACACAAACATCTTTCCCTTGCAAGCCGCTCGCAAGAACATTGTCCCTGAACAAACCACACATTTCAATCTCCAAATGGTCCCAAGTTACTTGCAAACAGTATAAATAACATGTTTTTACATAACTCCAATTAAACACAATGCCCCTGACAATCTTTTTTAAGCCGTAACATTACATCTTGGCTCAAATCCGCAGTCAAGACTGAGTTTATTCAACTAAAACAACTGGGTGCATCCAGAAACTGTGGCTGAGGTAGTGAGAAACGCTAATTGTTGTTATACAGAAACCAAACGTAGCATTAATATTGTGCAGCTATTTCAAGTCACTGGTTAGTGTACAACAGAAAGTCAAACAATACCCAATAATACGGACAGAAACTTTGTTTGATACACTCGGTGGAGATGATTACTATTAAAACATATCTGAAAATGCTGTTCCAGAATGAGTCCAGAGGTGTAATTATATAAAATTAATTATTGGGTGTGTATCCATTCATTCGTTTTCCTTATGGTACAAACAGGCCCGCCGCTAGCTGTTTGAGCGCCCGCGTGCAATACCGATTATGCCGCCCCCTGTCTAACTAGCCAGTGGTGGATTTAGGAAATTTCCGAACCGGGTCAGAAAACTGTGAGATTGCCGCCCCTTCAAACATTATTTGCCGCCCCCATTGTTGCCATTCCGAGTGTCGCCGGCCGCCCGAAGCAGCTGTTGAGCTAAAAAAAAAAAGGTCACCCCTTACATAATACGCTGCAAATTTCGTCGCGGTGACAATGGAGTGGCAACTATCGCGGGGTGGCGACTGTCGATCGCTCGTTTTGCCGCCCCCCCTCGATGTGCCGCCCGCGTGCGGCGCACGCGTTGCACGCCCGCTTACGGCGGGCCTGGGTACAAACTCTATTCAGGTATTCAGTGCCGGCTGTTATTCTTGTTGTAAATAAGAGACCAAAGAAGGCTGTACGCCGGACCGCTCAGACCTACTCTTCCAAAAGTAACCATCTGCGGCGTTTGATACACATTCTGCCATTTAGAAAGCGTGTACTAACGCCTCTCCTTCCCCGCTGGCGAAGTCACAAATGATGGAAATGGAATATAGGGTTGTGTTATCAACAATTCGAATATTGAACTAACCTAGAAGGACACTGACTAAATACCATATCTCTGTAGGACAAATTGTATCCTTTCTGAACAATGTCTCATAACATGCCACGTTTATTCCCGTCACAGCAAGTTTTGAAATGATTAAAATTCCACTGCATGTAATAGAGTCAGCAGTCTCTTATTTAGGTGCAAGTCAGTATTTTGGAAACATCTGGATTAGTCCTTTAAGATGAGAACAATGTTACGTCTACGTCCGTCCCGTTTTTTTTATGGTTTTGCATCTTGTCGACGTTGAGGTAATTAAGGTGGGAAAGGACTGGAGACAAGGAACGGGAAGGGATTTGTCCATGGTCTTTTGAAGGAAGTATCTCAGAATTTGCTTGGAGTGTTTGGGGAAACCATGGAAAACAAAAATCTGGATGATCGGACGGGGAATCGAACCGGTCTACTCCCGAATGCGAGGTCAGAGCGTTAACCGCTCACCCACCACGCTCGGTCTAGCGACTTACTAACATTTGCCTCGAAACATCTTTCTTCATCTATGAATGCCTTGCGCGTGTTCGGGCATCTATGTCCACACCTGTTCAACTTTGGGTCGTCAGAGGCATGCGTCACTCATATTGCACGAGGGAGAGGCTCGGAAGGCAGGCGTCAGGGGCATGTCCGAGATCCTCATTTCGTTCAACAAATCGGGAGGCACGGCATATTGCAAGCGTTCCCAGCTGAAGTGAGTTCTCACGCGTCTCCCCTTAAAATTACAATATGTCGCTCTCCAACAAGGGAACACTTTTATTTATCGAAGATTACCTTTCATCCCCATTGTTATAGAAGACCAAAAATAAAGAGGACAGATGTCTTAAACGTCCTAGCGGGAAAATACTCGATGGATGTAACTGCAGAAGAAAATCAAGGGCCTGAGATCATACTTTTCTATAGACCTGCAGAAAGTACTTTCTAAGAAGAGCGGTGATGGAAGTGATAGAAATTACAGTTCATTATGATTGGCGTATAACGGTATCACATTCGTATCGGGTAAAATCACGCCGCGGAAATGAAAGAAACAGAAGAGGTTTCTGGAAAGAGGACTTCAATCACGATAACGTTGTATGCAAAAGTAAGTACCTAGAGATTCAATCTTGTTTTCTTCTGTCATTCTTTTCGGCCTGCCTTAACGAATTAAATTCAAATAATATATTTTAAAGTCATTTTACAATATTCGTGTATGTTTACGCAGTATCGCGGAACTATTGTCACATTTCGTAAGGATTTTGGAAATTCATTTAAATGACAGTACTTATAATTAGTATTCAGTAATTTTCCGCATCATTTGAAATTAAATCAAGCTCATTTTAATTAATATTTACAATTGATAGATTGTTGTGAAGAATTTTGAAAATGTAGGGTTGTTTGTTTTGTCTATATTCTTATATAAACCTTTGGTGCAGGACGCGTAGTATTCAGTGTGCAGTACATAGTACATTCATGTAGGCAGTATTTAATCTCACGTAACATGTGTAGGGAATGTTCAAACTTCATAATGTACTTAGTACATCAATAGACAGATTTCAGTAGCACTAAATACCATATTACTCAGTAACAATAAACAACATTTGTTGTAATAAGCAGTCAGGTGCATTTACGTGTGCATTAATGAACATTCTGAATAAACAAAATTCATTTGTTCAGTAGCAGCCTTTCATACATTTAAGAATTTCAGGAAGTTCAGATTATTTATTGGAAGGGAATACTTTCTACTCTAGTCGATGTCAAATATATGTTATAAATAACTTTGCGAAATTTACGCATTTCTAGTTTTCAAATAATCCTTTACCCAATTTCCTCCGCGATATTTTTCGCGGGATTTCGCTAGTATAATAATGGCAGCAGTAACGCCCGCTAGATAAACTGGATCGTCCATCTTGCTGCGGCAATACCAGAACACTGAGGGTCATACCTCATGGTAGTGTGAATGTGGACACTAAAGGGCATGCCTCAAGATGAACATGTTGCATGAGGAACGGGCAAGAGGAAAAGGCATATTGAAAGAAAAGAGGCACAAGTGTGGACATAGCTATAGGGGATGTTTACTACTCCAGGGGAACGTATAGGAAGATGAACTTGGGTGGTTTACCATTATGTTATTTCAGCATGACAGCGTACGTAATAGTTGTTGTAAGTGTGGATGATAGTGTGAGTGATCAGTGTAGAGTGTGTTTTTAGTTTTTGGATTAGAGATGAAAGAACGTAAAGGGTGAAACCCGGTGCTGGCCCGTTCACATTTACTCTTCTGAGAGTCACCAAGGCTTAAATTTACCACCCGACCGACGAATCATCATCAACAGTGTCGTATGTACTCCCTACATACGCCCTGCGGAGAGGTTAGGGATTTAACCCAGGACTTCGGGGCACAATCTGGTGATTAGGAATCGTGCACTACCACCTCTCCAACTCTGCCTGCCAAATTCAGATGATGATAGTTTCTCACCACCAGGAGTTGAATCATTAACCCCGTGTCATCGCACCATCACAGTGCCGCAACCAGCTGAGCCAACAGGGTGGGCCTCAAAACATCAACAGAAACAGAAAGAAAACAAGTCTCCCAGCAATATTCAATAACAAAACATTTATGCTGCATTTGAAACATTATGTCATCATTGCGGATCATCGGCAGTTACATCACACTAGGATGAAGAGTAAAACTTTTGGACTTGGGGCACCATAACCAAGAAATACGATTTTCTACCGTAAAAAACACAGCTTCCGCGACTAAAGATTAGAACGTAGGCTCTCACACTCAGTAGGTCATGTATTTATAAACAGTTAGTAATTGGTAACCCACTGTTTCCAGAAAATAACTGAAATATTGCCGTTGTACGTATAAGGGGAGTTACTTCGTTAAAAGGATAAAGTGTAATCTTTCAGTAGAAAATCTTTCCAGTCACAGTAAACGCCATTTGTGGAGTAAAGTCACCTGTCAGTGAACTAAGAAGATTTAAAGGAGGAAACTAGGGTAAGAAATAAGAAAAAAAGGGGACTAGAAAATGTATTGTATATTACTATTTTAATTTTAAGTATTTTATTTTCTTATTACCTTACGCCTCGGCAAGGTAGGTATCACTATAGGCAGGAATCAATTGGGGCAATTGATGGGGAAAAAGTTAGCCATAGCCTTTTCTAGGAACTATTCCGTAATAAGCCTTGTGTGATTTCGGAAAGCAATGGAATACCGAAATCTTGATGGCCGGATGGGAATTTGAAGCCACGTACTCCCGAATTTCGGACCCAAGTGCTATCATTCACTTACTAAGGTCGTTGGTACATTACGTATAAGATGCAACCCTTTAGATAGTACAAAAACCATCAAATTAAAGTAACACAACGGATCCAACTGCATACCACTGCGATAGCATGAACCCAGCTCTTTCTGTTAAAATGTTGACGCAAATTCGTTCACTATAGAGCAGTCATACTTAAAGTTCTTTCAGCAATGTGACATAGTCAACCACTCACTCACTAAAATTTGCTTTCGCCTCCATTACGTTGTGAAAAAGCTTTCGTCGCAGAGATAGGAACACGATTTTCTCCCGCTAGCTTTAAAGATTTATGGATGCCAATCGCATCGCACGCGAGCGCGCAACAGGTTTCCATTGTGTAACAGACAGCAGAAAGGTTTGTACAAGCAGAGAGGCATTGTGGACGGTGAGCTTTAATAAAAGGATATTTAAAGCAAGGGTGTGATGACTAACCCATAAAGACGGCACGCTATTTATGTATTCCACAATTTTGGTTATGGCAGAATGAATATAATGTCATCTGAGATCTTACGCGGTAGGAAAACCCAAATTATATCATTTTTGTGCTCCCAAAAGTCCATGTTAAATTTCAATTGAAGTCATTACTGGAGGTTTCACAGATCAGCACAGATGGCCCTTAAGACTTCATTACCTCGCACGATGTTTTACACCCTCTCCTGTACTTATTTGACAGTAGCTCAAGTTGTCGTTCAGAAACTCTCGAATTCGAGCGTTGTAAATAGTTTCGATGTCAGAGTTGCGCTTTCCGTCCACATTAAAAATTTTAGCCACAAAGTGGGTTATTTTCTTGAGAGTAAGTAGCAGAGGAACATGGATTCTATCAGTCGTTGTCAAATAAAGCAGTACAGGCGTATTTAATAAGAAAGCGATATGAAACTACTCTCCAACAACAGAATCAGGTAACACCCTAGACTTAATCAAGCAGTATGATGGCTCATGGTTTAGAGGACACTACCTGCAGCTGCTCGGTAAATGTAAAGGCTAGTGTGGGCATAGTGACCTGGTAACAGGGTTTTTACTGGCTGTGCAATCCGGCCTTATCGTAGCTGCCTTAAAGACGCCCGGTAATCCGTGGCCATACCGTTTAACGTGGAATCCGAAATACGTAAGCGTTCTGGCGTACTTCACATTACACAGCAAGCTGTGCCAGAGGTGAATGTTGGTTTAAGGACCTTCGAAAATCCTAGCCGAGACCGGGAGTAAAACCGAAGAGCTATCGATCTCCAGTCAGACACCTTAACCACTTAACCACTAGACCGCTCTAGACGTTCGGTTAGAATAAAGAGCTCGGAAGTTTTAAGGTTCTTTCAACTAACCATCACATCTAGCAAAGATTTTCTTTGTTGATGTAAACTATACTAGGATCTTCTTGGTTATAATACAAAGTTAAACCGTAGGTCTGGTATATTAAGCTAAGGCCAGACGGAATGCGAGGCAGATCGACTCCATGTTACCAGGTTTACATTTATCATGCAATATGGTCAGTTGTCGCGTTCATTTTTTTTTGTTTATGGCTTTACGCCTCGTCGATATCGAGATCGTTCGAAGTGGGAAAGGAATGGTGCAAGGAAGGGGGAAGGAATTCGGCCATGGCCTTTTTCTCCGTTGTGTTTGCAACTACATTTTCAGTTTTATTGAATCAAATTTCTTTTTAGCAGTTTTTGAAAAAGTACTAAAGCTTAGCGAATATCAGAACACCCACATTTAAAACAAAAAAAATCGCTAGTTACCTACTAGTTTCTACACATATTTATCCGTAATATGCAAAACAAATATCCTACGACCTTAATAAGCTACCTCTTTTACTAAAGTGTGTATCGAAAATTGAAATTGAATCCTTCGAAGAAATTTTGTTAAAAGGATTATTTTAATTCAGTCAAGCAAAGTATGCCATCGTGGGATGTCACGTTGTTCTCACTCAGCTCTTAATAAGATGTCAGAGTTAATGAAAGCGGATAAAAATTGTGAATCTCTTTAAATACTCTAATGTAACATACTCCGTGTTTTAATTGTCATATACAGTCGCATAACGTATATTGCTCTTCTTTCTATTTTACAAATTTGTAGCTGCTTATTCTCGTTTCCACTTTTCTTTGGTCTTCACAATTTGAAGTGGATGAATTCATCAATAACGATTTGAAATTATGTATTCTTAAGACTTACATAGTATATGGAACTTTGTTCGGTTAGTGTAAATCCTAACAGGAACTGTTGCACATTGTGCTGAAATGTTCATCTCAAATTTTTTTCGCAAAGTAAATATAATTCACAAATGCGTGTCCTTAATTGACTTGAAAAAATTCACCAGTTTTGTAGCCTTCAATATATGCTTTTTGTTACTTTGAGTTCAGCTATAGCTCTAAAATCCACGAATTTTCAAAATATTGACGTAGTTACTGCACATATAGAAACAAAATCACAGGAGAGTCATGTAATGGTTGAGTGGTGTGGAGAACTAACTTGATCCATTTTCAGACTGTCAAACAGTGATAAACTAGGTTCAAATACTAATAGCCTTAAGACTTGCTGCGAATTCTCTTCTTACATTGCTCTATCTCTTGAATGACTGCTATCTCATAACTATGGACTGAATTGAATTCGGATTTAAGTACTGCTCAACTCATAGAGAATATTGAGTCTACTTAAATTTCCTATTTTGTTGCAACATAAGTACGTCTACAGTTAAACTCTGAATAAAGATGTAGACTTGAAAACATCGACAGCCGAGCGGTCGGCTACATTCTCTGATTGATGGTGAGGCTGCGTCGGGTATTGACGGAGTGTGGCAGAATCGATCAGTCGACTATCCGAGGCGAAGTGGGGGAGAACCCAACTGCCTCCCGCCCTAAGTAAATGTTGCTGACCTCACGATAGTTACTTCCTGTCGAGGGATTCTGCTGAAATGCTGATGGCAGATTCCGTCCGGTTTAATAAACGAATCATGCGACGTACAAGCTGAATAAAACGCTAGGTAGTCCTAAAGAATAAAAAAATATACCATTATATTTAACTTTATCCATGTCAGAACAGTATGTAATGATTTTAGAAGCGCGCGAAGACTATAACAATGCTATGTGAAGACTTCGTGTAAAGTACAAGTGAAAATTTGCATTGGCAGCTTTTGTTTTATGTGAATACTCCTACAGGCGCGTCAGGTGATGTTTGGACGGGGGTAAATCTATGAGTTCACGACTTCCCGTGACCGACATGCTATGACGTGTTACGCGTATGATATACGCATTGGATGCTTTTTGGATGGGTAAAATCTTATGAGTTGGCGTCACCAACATTTAATGTTAACAGTACATCTGTAGCTGTAAGTATGACGTGTTGCACTCGCACAGTAGTGAAAGTATGGAATATACTTGTATCCAATATATGAAAAAGAATGTTTGCTTGTTTTTTTGCCAATGTTCTTCATGGAAACAGTTTCTATCCGACTTTGATGGAACTTTGCATATGTATACTTAAAGACAAGTAGAAAAACACAGTTTGTGTTTGATTTACAAAAACCTAAACCCTCTCCTCCTTTCCCCCTCACTTAATTTCTGTCAGCGTTGTTAATACAAACCTACAGTTTTTATCCGATTTTGATGGTACTTAGCACACGTATACTTCAAAACAAGGCGGTCTGGTAGCTCAGCGGTTAAGATGCTTACTTCAGAAAGTTTCTCTTTCTTTTTGTTGCAGTGTAAATTAGTAAATTATTGATAGAAATTGTGCTTATTACAATGCGTAAAGTGGAGTTTTCGCAGTTAAATTACGATTTTTACTGTCTGAAAGAGTGCAGGGTCGTCGGTTTTAGTGTATGTAAACCCGTGTGTTTGTGGAGAAGGCGACATCATTTCTTGTGGCAGCAGGTTTGGATTTGCGTTGGTATATGGCAGATCCTACTAGTGGATTTTCGACAAGGCATATATGTTAGACCACCCTGTATACATAAGGTTGGGAGTTTTATTTGCTTCTACTCCGTGTTTCTGACACGATATGAAAACACCAAAGTTGATGAGTTTGTATATCTTTCGTGAACGGTCGATATAAACGTTAGTCACAGCACAGCGCTGTGTACGCTGGCACAGTTCACTTGTGCATATACCTGGCTGCTGTACACAGCACGCCGATCATTCTCCTGCAGAGACGAGACAATTATTCATGAACCGTTTTTAAGTTCGTAACACTATTTAGTGTAATTTCTTTCTATTTGATACCAAAAACGATGGTGCAGTGGGTACCGGTCCAAGTCCAGCAATGAAAATTGATGTTTTTTCATTTATTCTATAAAGATAAAACACGATATGCAAACAGTAAAAAATTTAGAAAATGAAGATTCAAACATCTTCATTGAAGTTGCCTGAATGACTTCCTTCGACTTATGAATTATGAAAAAAATAGTTGTTATAATTAATGTTTTAATCGTGGGTAGTTAGAGCTTTTAAAAAGTTATTGGTAGCGAAAATAACCGACGTCTGAAAGATACAATTTCGGAGAAATCATTAAGCTTGAAATTTTTTTAGTGGTTAATCGACTGAACTGACATGTATTTCTTATAATTTTGAGCGTTATCATCACAAATACAAATATTGTTTGGCTTTTCGCTATCTATAATTCTCATAACTCAATGAACAGTTCGTACGAGCGTTATTCACGTTTTAATAGTGCGCTTCGTGACTTCCCTAGTTGAGAGACTTGCGCCTGACTGGATATGCGTGCCCGACGTACACGGTATAACGTCACGCTATGATTCACCTGCGTAAAGTCTGTAGATTCGAGACGATTTTTGTCGTAAATTACAACGTTCTTAGATGGCAAATGCTGCGTGCAGTAACTTACTTCCTTTCGTCTAGCTTCCTCACGATCGGCCGTCGGTTCAATTCAAGATATAAACAACGGCGTTTTCATTTAAATTCAGTGTTTATGTTTGTACTGTAACTAAATTTTATGACCACAACGCTCACACAAACGAAATAAGGTATACAAAGTTGACTTGTTGAAGAATGGGTTAATGACCGGATGTAATTTTTAGTTACAAATATTTTTTAAAGTGAAAACGTCTTTGAAATCGATGCCTAAATGAGTGGCAGTTTCTCTTGCAATAATTTCCAACTTCAACTGCTGAGAACATAGGCAATGTAAGTGCGCTCGGACAACTTAGGCGCCCACTGACGAGACTGGCTAAAATGTGGATGGGTATGTTCTTTTTTATTATCATATTTGTTTCATTATTTCCTTTAATTTAATTTGAGTTTACATAAACCATTGACTGCGACTTTGTCCGACGCTTCCAAAATAGAGATTTTTATTTATTTAACACAGGTAAGGTAAAGGCAGTGAGTTTTCACAGCTTTCAAGCCGTATTCCCGTCGAATTAGCAGCGGTAGGGCCCCGCATTCCTATTTCCTAACCGAAGGCACTATAGTGCACATGCTATGGTCTGCGACATGGTTCGGCCCTTTTTCTTTGCCTTCTCGCGGAGTTTCCCCCGCGGTAGTCATTTCATAGCAGGCTGAATGGGCCCGGACGTTCAGCTTCGAGAAAGGATCCTCGACTTCTTCGGGGGTCAAACCCCGGTCATCCTGGCCGTAGTCAGGCGCTCTACCACTTGAGCGACTCAGCCGCTTTATTTATTTAACATAGTGTTGGGTTTATATTCGTGAGTTTAAGTGCATGCTATACGCAATACCCAGATGTCAGCGATTGCTTTGGACGATGTTGCCCCTGCACAGCAATTTCAAAGCAGTTGTGTCTGGACTGGTTTTCCGTCATAACTGTGGATCAGAGATGATAGAAGGGATAGGGTTAAACCAGGTTTCGGTTCGTCCAGCCCTATTCTTCCGAAAAACAACAAGAGTCATAAGACGGCCTAGTCACCATCTACAGTGTTGTACGCCCCAACCTCATTCACACTTCAAAGATCTGTGTTTATTCCGAACTGTTACTTGAAATTCTTTAATGATTGACGTTTTACTGGTTATTACTTGGTGGGCTGGAATGTGACTGGACTGCTACAGAATGCTGTCTGGACTTAACACTTGGTCATAGTGCGATAATGGATGACAGGATGTATGAGATTAATAAAGTGGTTGGCGCGTGGTGGGTTATTCCTCAATCTTCAAATGTTCTGATACCTTGGAGGACCAAGCCTTTGCAGTGCTGATTCGATAAGCGAAATATACTGGTAAGAAGTGCTGCGTTGAGTTACCCTTGGGACGTTGTCTCGTACAATACTGCATAATCTCAGCTGTTCTCATGAGGTGATACGATTTCTCTTGAATAAATGACACTCCTGTTAAGTTATTGGAACTTTGTTCCTTGAACCATCGGCCATTGGCAAACAGTTTTTGGGCTAATTGCAAGTTTTTAAAATTTGTTATGGTAATTTTTTCTACTAACCTCAGAAAATTAAAAAAAAAAAATTACAACCACTTAGCCTCGCAAATGCTTGCTTCACTTCTCTTAGCATCCGGCTCATTGACACTGCGACAATAAGCTTATCTATCTATGATTGCTGAGCCGAATGAAACAATTTTACTGAATAGCAGTGGCCATTGAATGGGTTTGAGTGCAATACAAGAGTCAATTCCGTGATCCCATTTGGAGATTTATGGCACACTTGAGCCATGGGTGCCAACTTAGGGGTTTTCCCCCTAAATTTAGGGGGTATACACGCGTGGTGGGTTTTTTTAGGGGCTATATAATTTTAGGGGAATTTTTAGGGGTATTTTTTTTGGATACTTTATGATTTCTTGTATTTATTTGTTGAATATTTAAATAGTGACATCAAAGCCTCGTACAGATCCTCGTTACTAAGAATTCAAATTCTCTATGACTGAATATATTTTTCTGATCACAGAATAAAATATTTGTTTCTGATACATATTTGTTTTGTAAAAAAGGATAGATTCAGCGTTTAATGTTTACCAGAGACATATAATTATTTCGGTTCCCTATGGAAAGACTTTGCAACAACGTACAACAGCCGTTATTGTTTAGTTATTTCTGGTCGAATTAACTGTGCTGTTGTGTATATCCTGTATTGACAAATAATTTGTTAATCATGTCTAAGAAATTAAAGAAATACAGTCAAAAGTATACAAAGGCGTGGGAAACAGATCCAGTTTTAAAAGGTAAAGTAGTTTCCTTACGTTTTTATAATTTGTTTTCATTATGAATCAGGTAACATTACACAATATTATATTTACTATTTGTCGTCTTTTTCCACGTGATGATGGGGGCCATTGAATTACAACTGTAACTGATCTTTGATGAAATTCATAAGAAGTATTTTTTTTTTTTAATGCCTACCCTACAAATAGTGTTTCTAGGTGAGGTTTGTTAAAAATCGGAATGGAAGGTAAAAAAAATCTGTGATCAGGGTTTAGATCGGGACAGTAAAAAAATCGTTTTTTATATACATAAATTGAGTTTATTTAGATAAATTGGGTAGGACAGGTGTATCAAATGATAGGAACTTACGAAGCTTTGTGCTAAACATAATGATTTAAAAAAACTCTGTACAATCAGAACAAAACGAAATGGAGTTATAAATATTGAATAATTCATAAATAAAAAATATTACTAATTAAAATATAGTATTTATTTTTTAGGGGTTTTTCCACTTAATTTTGGTGATTTTAGGGGTTTTGACATAAGTTTTAGGAGTAAAATTTATTTTGAGTTGGCAACCCTGACTTGAGCTGACTGATATGTGAATGACATTATAGCCGTGTTGCTTTTAAATAATCTAATCAAGATATAAAATTATTTTTCCGAATAATCAAAGTTAAAACAACACACTTAATTTTTTACTGGACCTGTAAAACATTCACTAGGTTATCAGAAATACGCATTGCCTCACTCTCTCCTAAAACACTTGACTGTCTCACATGTGTTAGCAGGAAGCAAAGTAACTAAATCTACCACCAATACATTTAAGGCAGGAGGAAGATTTTTTACGCCTCATCAACGTCGATATCATTAGAGGCAGGGAAGGAATAGGGGCAAAGAACGGGAAGGAAATCGGTCTTGATCTTCTGAGGGGACCGCCCCAGAAATCACCTGGAGCAATTTCGGTAAATCATAGAAAACTGAAATCTGGATGGCTAACGGGGATTCGAACCCGCGTCCTGCCAAATGTGAGGCCAGAGAGGCTGAAGTTGAGAAAATAGATTTCCAGTGGTTCTAGCAACATGTAGCACCTCTGTCCGGTTACTGCCTGAAGAAGAACACTGTTTTTCAGCTAGACAGCCTTAGAATAAGGTATAATAGGGAAGTTCATTCATATAAAATCAGAACAACGTGCATTAAAAATAACTTTTTGAGATCATAATATTAGGGAGGATTACGACAAAACTGATAAACTCAAATTCTCTGCTAACTGTGAAAAAAGAAGGTATGTTGTATTTCAAATAATATCATCTGAAACTCTTATAAATATACTACTTCCCTCTCTATGCACATACCGTATCTGAAGACATATTACGACTAACGGTATTTTTCATGTTGTAGTGTGCTAATAGACTTAGCAAATAGCACTTTTAGTCTCATTTGGTGTTTAAATTGCTTCATTTGAAACTAATTATTTCTTTAACAAATTGCGAACAGTTCATTCACATTTACTATGAATTAGAAAGGAAATTGTCGTCTGAATCAATGCAAATTTTTCTTTAGAATTTAGTGAAATTTATCTCTTCGAAATTTAAAGTTGATCATCCTTTCGTCATTTGATGCAGAAGGAGAGACGAAAACAGTCACTATAATAGAAAAACATTGAAGAATATGTTTTTTAATCTATAATACAGACGTTAACCCGCCAGTGTGTCTCAGTGGATCAGGAGGTACAACGGGACCGTGCTCAAGCCCATGCCACCAAGGACAGGCCGTCCTGATTGCGGTTTTTAGTGGTTTTCCGCAGTCATATAGGCGGATACTACAACGGTCCCCAATCTCCATTTCACAACCAAAAAATACACTTATCATAAATAATGCGCAAAGTTACACAGGTAGCAATACAAGACTTTCCTCCAATAGATTAGGTAAACTGGGCATGATAGGCCCGGTTAGACTTCTGGTGGGAACTCAGTTCCTCCCTCCCCCACCCCCAAATCTCTCATGATTCATATTGACTGAGGTAGCCAGTGCCTGCGTAGTCCTTGTTGGCCGAATCAGAGAGAAAAATACTGACGTAATTGGTCATTATTCAGTTTAAATGAATCTGAAAATATTGCCAATTATACCGTATAACAGCTTCAAATGATAAATTTAGGAATGTGAAATGGCAACTGTGTATCAAACGGAGTAAGGAGACAGCAGATGCTTTCAGCAAAACTTTGTCGAAAACTGTGAAATATCTTATGATTGATGTTAACAGTTTTACAACGAATAAGGATATAAAAATTATTGCAGTTATAGAAGACAACTTAATGTTGAAGTAAGACAGGTGATTTAACATAAGCTTCAACTCTTGCTATAATATATTTGTTCATATTGGTAAAGAACTCTCCTGCTTATTCATAAAGATATATTATTTTGCGGTATATAAAGCGGTTAAAATATTATTCAAATGGAAACTGATGTATTTTCTCTAAATAACGGAATAATTCTGTTTTTTTTTTTTTTTTTTTTTTTGCTTCTACATCAACAGTTACTTCTTGACATTTGGTGGAAAGTTAGAACATACTTGCGTTAACGTAGGACCGCTTCTGTTATTTAGACAATTGTTTTATTAACACTGGAAATTGTTTCTAAATACAATCAACCATAAATAAATAAAATCAATGTCTCAAGTATACCATATGTGTGTGATGGTTCACTTCAAGAATACATCCTATTACTCTCGATGTCAATAACCTAGCCAATTTACAAACAAGATGATAATTCACGGGTTTAAAACTTAAGATCAACACCGGATCTGTCAACACTCCAGAAATGTTTCTGGAATAGTATATAAATAATTTTTGCACCTTCAATAATATTGTGTTACTTATTAAGTTAGAATTTTATTTCAGACAACCTGTTCTCGCAGACTGTACTCCTTAGGAATCTCTGGCGTAACGTCGCAAAAGGTTCGCGATTAAGCTATGGGAAAATAGACAAGATTATAGGTAAAGGAAAGACCTGGGTAAAAATAACATCTAATAGAAAATAGATAAACTGCACCCATAAGGCTGTGGTTACACAAAATTGACAGGAGTAAACATTAAAATTCTTGGTTCTCTGATGTTCTTAATACTCGTAAATGATGCTATCTCAAATTGTGAAGGGTGATCATAACATGGAAGTTATGAAGACTCACGACTACAAAATTTAGACGCAGCAAATGATATACGTAAAATATAAGTGTTTCCACCAAGTTAAATTTAGTCACACTGTCTAAAACTATTACTAATTCAACATACGACAGATAAAATAAAACAAAGACTTGTATATTGTCTTGGAGATTCCTTTATACTGCAAGAATCTGTTCGATAAAACTAAATCAAAATGACTTAAGAAGTTCTTTGTATCGTAGGGAAACAATGTACCGTGTATTGATTCCAGGTGTAACATAATTCTGATGTAAATAAAGACGATGCTGTCTTATATATATCACAAAAAACTTACGCATTAACTCATCTAAAAACACGAATAGATTAAATTAGTTAGAAATATCCTCATCTGTATATCATTCATGAATTACATAAATTCATCATTCATAAATTATTCATAATAGCCAGTGGCAGCACTGATACTTATTTAGAAATTGTAAATATGCATCGTTTTTACATTCAAAATTAGACACGCGTTATATGAAGAGGCATTCTTTAGACTAAAACAACCTCAATGTATACGCTCAATTCAGCAACGACTTACACGCTTGTTGGAAGTAACAGCGTGCTAGTCCATGTGATATACTGTTTACCTTTCACATCGTCATATTGAAAATCAGGTCAATACTTATAATATCAGGTTAAAATGCTACAGCTGAATGTCTCAAATCCTAGTAGCGATGTCATAAAAATTCTACTTGAAATCCAAACACAGTCCTTCTCGATCTTACGGTTGACTCTTTGGGTCTGTTGGACCGTTGCACATTCTCTTCTACTCGTTTAGTATGTTACACGTAAACCACTGTCTTTAATATGTTTTTCTCGGACCCTAACCTCTGATCTGGTCCATAAACTTTTCCTTAAATGTTTGTTTAACCTGACACCAAAAGAGCACATATAACAACATCTACTGTCTCCACTTGTTTATGATACCAGTAGATTCGCATTATACCTACTTATTCCGTTGAAATATTTAATTTTGTTGCCTACATTCTGTTTCAGAAAATTAACTCGATGGAGAGGAATAAAGGCAGAGCATTAATTGAGACAACAGTTACCAAACCCAGTTGCCAGCAGGTCGAGACCGAGCACTGAAGATGGGCCGCAAATACAAGCCGCGGATGATCCCCGAGCAGGATCGCCGCATTTGCGGCAGCATCTGCCTGTGCCAGCTGACTGTAGTGGCCAGCTGCGTCGCCATTGTTTACCTCACCGTAGTCATCTACCTGCCTTCACACAGAGCTTTCCACTCCGGCATCGATCCAGTGCCCGTAATGTGTCAGACAGTCGAGACTAACATCAATAACAACTGTGCGTGGGCCTCCTGCGGAGAGTGGTGCCTTACCAAGACCACAGGCTTTTGTCCACAGATACACGTCACTGTAAGGCATAACGGCTCGCAAGTGCTCTTCGACAACTGCACCGACATCTACAACATAGATTGCCCACAGGTACCGTATTCGCTTTTATGATAGGCTAGTGTAAGACTAAGACCATGTTTAGGTATGGTCAAGGGTCTAGAGTAGTTCCACTTTCATCGCGATACTTGGAATCTGGACCATGTTCAAAACTAATATTACTAACAATTTTGTTAGGTTGGTAAATAGATAAAAATCACAATATACAACAAAGAAAATGTAGAAATGCAAGTAATAACATTATGACCCAACTGCAGTGAACACATACACAACGTAAACAGCAAATAAAACGTAATAAAAAAAATTACCTACACTTTATTTTTAATATATCTCACGTCTGATATAACCTTATGTCCAATGAGAAGGAAAAAAAAAATACAGAAAGATGCAGTTGGGGCCGAGCCGTATATTTTCATGACAAAATCATAAAATAATTTGTTGCGAAAAGCTGGAAATAGAAGGCAGGTCGAGAGAATTGTGGACATGTACATGGCTTATACTTATGATTAGGTGTTGATAAATATAGAGGGAAGAATTAGAAACAGCATTTGGAAGGGGATAGAGGGCCACGGTAAAAAATAATTGTTTAAAAAACATAAAAACCGCCTTCAAAAAAAGGGAACTAAAAATTTTAAAATAACTTTACACTTTGTTTAGAAGAAAGTAAATCTAAATGGACAATATTTTACATTACTGTTATTGAAATTTTTACATTAATTAGTTATTTTTTGGAGTCGGTGCCAGCTGTCAGATCGCGCAGATCGAATTACTGAACTTTATTTGGTGTTCGAGTCGAACCGAGAGTACGAACAAAAATTACAAATATTTTACAGCATGTCGTAAGGAAGATAGTTTTATTGCGGGAGACAGCTTAGGGAAACTAATTAAGCGTATTTATCCGTGGCTTGGCCTCGTTGGTCATCCAGGCATATCTCTGGCGCTACAGTGTCAGTTGGTAGGCTGCATCACGCAGTAAACACTTTATAGTTAGTACAATATCGGTATATCATCTGTATGTTTCAGTTTTGTTGAAACATGTTTCTAGAATTAATTGTAGCTAAGTAGTAACATGATTTTATATGTCTTATTGTTCTTTATTATTGTCTTTTGTTTTTCTTGATTTGGCTGGCACCGGCTCCAAAAATAACTAATTAATGTAAAAATTTCAATAACAGTAATGTAAAATATTGTCCATTTAGATTTACTTTCTTCTAAACAAGTGTAAAGTTATTTAAAAGTTTTTAGATCCCTTTTTTTGAAGGCTGGTTTTTATGTTTTTTTAAACAATTATTTTATTTTTTAAAGTTTTAGTGGTATTATTTGGGTGCACGGCAGTGCACCCGCCAAGTCGAGTCAACGGCGGCACTGCCTACCCTTTTCTCGAAGCAATTCGGGCCATTTTTTAACTTTAAATTTTTTCTGTTGTATTCATGCTACATATCTCAAATTTCTGTTCTGCATAGATATCAGCAATCTTAGCAAACGTACTAAATTTTATTTCGTTACTGTTCTTAGTTCGGTTATTATTAGTATTCAAACTACAGCGATTTTGTCACTCACTCACTGACTGACTGATGATCATCAAAATTCTAAGGCACTTCCCGTAGCCGTAGAAAGCTGAAATGTGGTACACAGATAAACTTTTACCCACATATTATAAGAAAAGTCTGAAACTCGTAAATTTCCATACATCTACCCCCTTACCTACCCCTAACATGAAATCGCTTCCTACCCTAATTACTTAATAAAGCTCAGATTTTCACTGTAGAGTTAGCTTACTATGTTTAACTAATGTGTTTAATTTTACTTCTTTCCTTTTCTTACTTTGGAAGTTATTGAAATTAAAAATTATATTTCGGCACAACCCCCCGACATCAAAATTCCACTGTACTTCCAGTAATCCTAGAAACAAGTAATTTGGTACACATACATGGTTTTATCCCTAAATCATAATAAAAATCTGATATTGGAGTTTTTCCCGTATTTATTTAATTACAATCCCTAACATGAAAAGTTCTGGCACATATTTGCGGCTTAATTACTTTTATCCGGATGAAGCTATAAACCTGAGATTTCTATACTATATAGAAGCAAGCAAGTTTAAAAAAGGCCTTAAATTTTACTTTGTTAATATGGTTAGTTTGGAAGTTACTTGTTATTTACTTGAGGTGGTAGTTAAACTAGTGGCAATGTTCATTGCTCGGCTACGACGCACATTGTTTGCAGTGATTGGGGCATTGTTGGTAATGATACTGCTGATTTTCACTGTGTTTATTCAATGGCAACCCAAACGTTCCGGTGCATATTTGCGGTTAATTGTTTTTTTTTTTTTTTTTTTTTTTTTTTTGAAGCTACAATATGCTCAAACCATCGAACCTGTCTCATAAAGAGAATCATTTTACAAAAAAAAAAAGTGCGGGGATGTGTGTGTTTTTAACGTTGCAGCGATTGTAACACATTCTTCATCTGAGAAATACGATTGCCAATGTAACCTAACAAAACAACTTAGATAACTGGCTTTCTTTTCGTGCGAATAGAAACTGCATATTCACCACTGTCAGGAATGCATAATTTTACAGTTTGGTTCAGGCCTCATTTCCACGTAAACAATAACTCGCTTTCTTTTGGCACTAATCGAAAATACATATGCGCCATTGCCATGGATGTATAATTTTACAGCTTGGTCCAGCATGTATTTTCACGTGAACACCTAATGTAGTTGGTGAGCAGAAACATGGATTCATAACAATCAACTTCGCCATATAGCATATTTCCTTCTTGGATCCCTGGCATTGAGTCCTAGCTTAGATCAGCAAGTTTTACTAATATCTTAAATTTTAATTTATTCCTGTGCTTAGTTTGGAATTTACCAGTAATTTTGTTTATGGTGGTAGTGAAACGAACGGCAATTGCTCGGCTACGGCGCACACTCACTGTTTTCAGGGAGTGGGGCATTGTTGGTAATGTATATTGATGTCTTAAATTCCGAAATGTTCTTATCCAGTGATTTTCAAATGGAATAAATACATTTTAGAGGCGATTCAGAAGAAGCGATAAACTTACAAAAAGAAGTGAGATCCCACAAAAACAATTCTTGTAAAAATAGGCCAAGTCTCGTGTTCATGTAGTGACAAAAAGTTATGAGATCTCCTTCTGAGCCAAGTCTACACTTCACTTTGTGAAACAGAATGGAAATTTTTTCTCGGTATCACAGATCGTTAATTTAGGATAAAAAAATCTGATGACTTGGCATTAGGCATGTCATAATTTGAACTTAAATTGAGGGAATAATATATATATACCAGTCAAATTCGAAAAAGAGTGAGGGAAATTTTGGCTTTTACGTATTTATAAGTTTGATAAAGCAACACATTTAAGGTGTTTGTATACGTTAACTAAAACGAGGCATGCATAATGGCTAAGTCGTCAGATTTTTTTTATCCTAAATAAACTATCTGTGATACCGAGAAAAACCATTCTGTTTCACAAAGTGAAGTGAATACACACTGTAAAGTGTAGACTTGGCTCAGAAGGAGATCTCATATCTTTTTGTCACTACATGAACACGAGACTTGGCCTATTTTTACAAGAATTGTTTTTGTGGGATAGTTTATTTTGTATTTTAAATATGCCGCAGCAGTTCTCATTTTGCGTACTTCCTGGTAGCTCAGTGGCTAAAGCGAATGCTTTAAAAAATCTGTTTTTATATACCCTAACAACTTTCAGAATGGTTTGAATTGGATGCTGTGTTAAGTAATGTCACTTTATATTTTGGTCCAGGCTGTGTATCGATCTAATCATAATATCTGTTAAATCTGCTGCTCGATAATCGAAACATGTAACATCTGGACATTAATATATACCACATACACAAATCTGTCTCTGGACTATATCTATTTGTTCCGGCATCACACAGAAAATATAGATATTTAATTGGATTTCACAACGTAAAAGCTCGGTGTCCAAGTTGAAATCTGAAGTACATCTTGAGACATTAGGACACATTTATTTTATAAATATTCTGCCTTGACTAAAAAATAACTTAAATGATTTTGACGGTATTTAAAACTGTGGATTTTGTAAAGAACATTGGAAATTATAAACGATGGGGGTAAAGAGGAAGAGTGATTGGGCTTTTGTATACCAAAAGAAGACTGTCTTTTCTGATTGATTTAAAGTATGAGTTTGTAAATTTCTATTGATATCATATAAAAAGCTAGTGTGGACAGTATTATTCTCTTCGTTTTAAAGTATACTTGTGCAAAGTTCCATCGAAACCAGATAAAAACTGTACCTATGTGTAAAGAAACATTTTCAATAATTAAATGTTGTATGGGAGTGAGCGGTTGGGTTTTGTAATCAGAATGTTTCTCTTTGTTTTTAAGTATACATGTGCATTGTTCCATCGAAATCTGATAAAACGGTGGTATCTATAAAGAACATTGAAAATTAGGAGGGTAGAAGGTAGAAGGGAAGAGGGATTGGGCTCCTGAAACCTAATTTAAACACAATTGTTCAGTATTTTTTAAAGTATACGTGTGCAAATTTTCTTCAGAATCAGATAGAAACTGTGCTTTGCGTAGATTAAAGGGGTGGAAAGGGGGAGAGAGGTTTGGCTTCTCTAAACTAAATGCAGACAGTATTTTTCTGTTTGTTTTGATGTATACATGTACATACTTCCTTCAAAATCAGACAGAAACGGTAGCTTTATATAAAGAACACTGACCGTAATTAAAGGGGTAGAAAGGGGGATAGGATTTTTGGAAAGTAATGTGAGTAGTATGTTTCTTTTTCTATTTGTTTTAAAGTATACACATGCGAAGCACCACCGAATTCTGATTAAAATGTGGGTTTTGCACAAAAATTAAGGGATGTAAAATGAGAGGTAGGGTACTTTTTTATTTTTGGTCAGAAATCTATCTTCTCCATAAAGAAATAAATATATGTGACAACTTTCATAAAGATTGGTGAAATGGTGTCAACTGTAGCTTTTCAAAAAGAAAATTGACAAAAGCCAAGGGGCGGAAACGAGGAAAGGCGTTCAGTTTTTGGAAACCAAAAGTTGGCATTCTTTTTCTCTGTGTTTTATAGTAAAAGTTTGCTAAGTTCTATCTAAACTGGATAAAAACTGTGGGTTTGTATAAAAATTAAACTGTTTAATGGCTAGAGGGGGTGGTTTTTGGATTTTTTGGTCAGAAACCTTCTTCGTGAAAATATACTTATAAGCGCCAACTTTCATGGTAATCGGTCAAACGGTGGCGACTGTAGCTTTTTATAAAGAACATTGACAAAAATTAAGGGATTCGAAAGAGGGAGAGGGGTTGAGCTTTAGGAGACCAAATGTTGACAAGATTTTTTTTTTTTTTTTTTTTTTAAGTATACAATTGCAAAGATCAATCAAAATCAGACATTAAATGTAAGTTTCTATAAAATAAAGAGGTGTAAAGGGTTAGATGGGGTGGCTTTTTATTTTTTAGTCAGAAACCTTCTCCATGAAATATTAGACATATATGACAACTTTAATGGAGATCAGTTAAATGATGTCGACTGTAGTTTTGTATAAAGAACATTGGCAAAAATTAAGGGGGTGGGTAGGGTGTGAGGGGTTCAGTTTTCCCAAACCAAAAGTTACCAGTAATTTTCTCTTATTTTTGACCATACATGTCCAAACTTCCATGGAAATCGGATATGTGGGTTTGTATGAAAATTAAGGGTTGTAAAGGGAGAAAGGGGGTGGTTTTTTTTATTTTTTTGGGTCTGAAACTTTTTCCATGAGAAAATTACATGTATATGCCAACTTGAATGGAGATCAGTTAAATGGTGTCGACTTAAGCTTTGTATAAAGACAAAAATTAAGGGGTGGATAGGAGGAGAGGGATTCAGTTTTTTCAAACCAAAAGTTGACAGTATTTTTCTGTTTATTTTGGAGTATACATATCCAAAGTTCCATCAAAATCGGATAAAAAGTGAGGGTTTGTATAAAAATTAAGGGGTATAAAGGGGTAGAAGGGGTGGTTTCTCAATGAAATTCATATGGGACCACTTTGGAGGCATACTCTATCCACTATAAAATATTTATTTAAATCGGTTCAAAATTGGCGAAGATATCGCTGAACATACATCCAAAAAAAAAATTCAGACGAATTGAGAACCTCCTCCTTTTTTGAAGTCGGTTAGTAAATTAGCACTTGATTTCAAGCATAAGGCATTTGAACATGTAACAAGTAAGGAAGTAATAAATGGTACACTTCAGACCGTAAGGGATTCTAAAGTAAAAATGTGTACGAATCATAAGTAGATAAGAAGGGAAATTGCCGCTGGGGCATGAGATCGATAATAATAACAGTAGAATAATAATAATAGACAGGATTTAAATTAAAAAGAATTCACATTATTCACTAGTTGGAATGTACGTCATATGTTCAACGGCTACAGCCTGTCTGCACTTCATCGTGCAGCTTATGTTTTGCCTGTGACGTCATCAGATGTTGGATTTTCTTTTCGACGCTTTCTTTTTATTGCTTTGCGCCTCGACGACGGCTAAGGTCATTAGAGGCGGAATGGGAATGAGGAAAAGAAACTGGAAGGAATTCGGTCATGGCCTTTTTGAAGGAAGCATCCCGGCATTCACCTGGAGTGAATGGGGAAACCATGGAAAACCCAAATCTGGATGCCCCAACGGGGATTCGAACCCGCGTCCTCCCGAATACGAGGCCAGAACGTTAACCGTTCACCCACCACGCTAGATGTTTTCGACGTTGTCGTAGCACTCGATTTGGTTGACCCTCGACGTTTTAGGGTTTCTTGATTTCCTTTTGACGCGAGCTTTTTTCAAATTTGCGTTTTATATAATTCCGAGAATATTTACGACTCATATGTGAATACATCTTTTTTGTTGTAATTTTCAGTTTAATTATGATCTTTACTCTTATTCCGACGAATATTTTTATTATCTCACGTTAGTTCCTAATTGTGTTTCGCGAGCTTGAATCAACGTCTAGCTGATAGCGTTTTCACGCTACACTAATTTATAACTTTACACAACGCTAATTCCAAGCAATCGCCAACATACACTTACACTAGTCCAATGACGTCATAGGCCAACAAATGCTGCACGACGAGCTCATACGGACTTGTTCTACCCATTGTGGGCTCAACTTTTATTAACGCGTCATTAGCGACGCAAATCTTACCGTATTTTGAAACACAAGAAAGTTTGACCGGCTACCACTATGCTTCAAGAGGGAACAGACGATTTCACGTCAATATCTAAAGATTGACGATCAGCGTGATTGAAAAATATCAACAAAAGAAGTTTATTGTATCGTTAAGTACAATTTTATTCCAGGTTTATTCAGCCATAAAGTTTTGCCATATGTTTTTAACTAAATTGACATATTTTTTCTAAAATGAAATGCTATGAAAAGCAAACTTAATGAAATCTAAGAGGTTAAAATACGTCTTATAATTTCATCAGGTCGCATCGGGCGTGATCCGCCCAGTGTAGTGGAGCTCCAGGCAATAGCTTTCTCAGTAACCACGCCAGCGATGGTGGACGGAGTGAGCCAAGAAAACTGTGAAACAGATACGTACACTCCTCCATCGGGGAATGGGTGAAAATATGATGTGTAATTGCCATTATTATTTTTTAAGATTTTCATTAGGATTGTTGTATTCTTTAGTATCAGCGTGCAGTTGGAAAATGCATACGTATTGTATGCCGGATCAGAAGGAATTTTGACTCACAATGGGAGGCCGCCAATTGTAAAATTCAGATTTTATTCATAATGTGTGCAATAAAAACTCATGGCCAGGGGTATAATGGGGCAAAGCAGTAATATGAGCTACTTCCCCACTGTCGAGAAAATCAGCATTAAAATATTCCGTTACGTTTAAAATACTTTTTACGTTCTACTTCTTACATTACGTTCAAATGTGTATACAGATAATTCCCGACAATCAGTTTCAAGAACTATGCACATAATAAGTTTTTTAATTACCGTTTGTTGTGAAAAAACGAACTTCATTATGTTTGATAAACAAAGTTATATTTCAAACAATAGAAATATTTACTGTGGCAGGTATGAAATACAAATATCGTTACTCCACCGTTACAGCTGAAGGACTGATTTTCATTTCCGTACCAAGGGACGGGAGGGTCGAAACGGGACGCCGTCAGTTTTTCTTCAACTGAAGGCATTTAAAAAACTTATAATATACATAATTGTTGAAACTGATGGCCGGGAATTATCTGCATACATATTTGAATAAATAAATAAGAAAGTTGCCCGCAGTGAGACTGGATCCGGCGTCGACGTGCTTATGGTGCAGAGAGCTTGCGAGCTTGAAATCTACCTAACGTAGAAAGTATTTGAACGCAATGGAATGTTTCAATGCCAATTTTCTCGGCAACGGCGAAGAAGCGCATGTTACTGCTTTGCCATATTACACCTCTGGCCTTGAGCTTTTATTACAAACAGTATTAATTGAATCTGAATTTTAAAATTGATGGCCTCCCCTTGTCAGTGCTTTGAGCAGTTGAAACCAGCACATGCAGCTAATTCAGGATCCAGCCGGAGTAGCTGGGAAGACACACCGATCGATTCTCAGTCTACGAATGCGATCGCTTCTCTTGCCTGGCAACGACCAGACTGATTGAATCCGGTCGCTCACCACCAATACCCGCTTCAATTCACTTAGCTCGACTTGTGTCATTTCAGTCAGACTTAAAATTAGTAGTTAGCAGAGTGCGTAACAATCCGTTTCGGATGCATATTAATCTGTAAAAAAATAGTACAAATGCTTTGTATCTCGGAATAATAAAAAATGAACTTTGTTACACTGCAACTTTCTTGATAAACTGTGCTTTAACCCGTAGCCAATTACTCCTTGTAGAGCAGTTGAGTCAACGCATACCCACATAAAGGTGCCACAGTATGCCAAGATAAGAAGATGTAAGAACAGAATATATTCGGTCCTATCAGTAGACATTACAATTGCTGTCAGAAGCAAAATGGAATAGTCTTTCGCACTCGAACCATTGCAAATGGTGTGACCCACTACTTTTAACTGTCATTACGCATGAAACGTACTGAAAATGTTTCCTAGATCAAAGCTGACTGATACTGAATACATGTTGGACATGGTTGGTGTTCCAGCTTTCCGACAGTTAGTGCGTTGATCATGCCTTACATTTTTTTTTTTTTTTTTAACAATTTGAAAGAGCATGGGTTTCTTCTATATCTGACTTAACCAGATTATTTTGTTCATACCAATCTTCCTAATCACAGTGATACTACTGATATTTATTGGTAAATATTATTTATTTCTTATTTCATTTTATCCTGTTATATCTGTCCCATAGTTCCGAATTTCTGATTATTTATAAGGTTATGCCCTACAGTACAAGTTGCAGTCATTTACTGATAAAAGAGTTGAATAATGAGGTAAACTAATTTTTTGCATAGTGTAAAAAACAAAAAGTTTATTTGCTTATCAGTATAGTGCATAAGTTACTGTATAAACACAATAAGTTGACAACGATTGCGTATTATGACTGTTTTATGTGATGGGAATTGTTTCCTCACTTTTATGATTAGTGTAAACGTTAATGAGAACGTATATTGTAGAAATGATGATCTGATGCGTGAATGAGACCTAAAAGTGGAAGCTAATGAGAAGATTATTAGGGTTTTAACGTAATGTAATTGAGCCTAATTTGCCTTTTTGTTGTCATTTAATGGCAATATAAAGGTAACTATACAAGTAATGATAACATTTCAAGGAGGAACAAAAATGTTACTTTTCGTCTCCAGTTATTCTTCTAAGCATCATAAGAACTTTTAGGTTAAAGCTAATAATGTAGACATTTTAAGTCAATCATGAAATCGATAACATACAGCGTGCAATCTGCATCCATGAATAGCAATACAGCGAAATACGCGTCTCTAACACACAAAACTCTAAAGTTTAAACATTTTTGACTCATTTGATATCCAAATTAAGGGAACACAGCCATAATGATATTTAAACAATTACAAAATTTTAGAATTAAACTTAAAGATTTTTATTCATTTAATATCCAAAATAATAGCTTCACAAACACAAAGAGTTTAAAAGATGTACTTACTGTCTGTTCTAAGAAATTCATTTACTAAAATGTTCACAACTTGCACTTTTTAAAATTAAATACAGTTGCAACACAAGCTTACTAAAAAGAGATTTTTTAAACATAAATTCACTGAAGCACTAATAATTGCACATGTACTGTTCATTAGTCAAATCTACAATGCATTACTATTACCACTAATTTACATTTTGCATGGAAACAATAGCAGATTATTTTATAACATTGGTTATCAATAAGAAATTTCAAATGTACTTTGGACAACAAAGATTTCTACTTCATTTAACATCCATACATAGTATAAAATAATTCCCCGTCGTCCTTCTGTCTGATAATCTTGATAACTAATTCTATGAAATTTCATGCCGTTAGCACCGTCATCTAGTGCAGTTCTCGAGGAAAGATTTGTATATGTTCGACATTAACCTTTGGGAGCTGAATAATAACGATTTTAGTGAATAAAGTCAGAGAGGAATTGGGCATCACCCCACTTTCTTAGAGAACACTGCTAAACCATCAAAGGCGTAGCAATACAATCTATCTAAGAATTATATAGTATAAAAAGCTCTATAAAAAGTCCACTTATAACAGATAACTCGCAAAAGCGTGTATTCAATTTAAATTTGTTTAAAAATATAAAAATGAAACTTACGTAATTTTCCAGTTAATTATGTGATCTTATACAAACTAAATTATTTCATTATCTCTACCATTTTATGTAGATAATAAATACCACTTACAACATGCATTTTGCATCTGTATTTCAGAAGATATCAAAGATCCTGTCGTTTGATGCGTGGGGACATTCGCCGAGAGAGACACGTATATTGAGTTGAGTAGTGGGGGTATAGGGATAAAGGTCCATAGTTCGTTTGGCGGCCACCAGGTGGCAGCACCATCGGCCTGACGTCACAGGGTGGAGGTGGTAGGGGAACCTCCCTCCCCTCCCTTGGCGGGCGATTCAAAAAGGACCAATAGTGGCCTTACGGGCGATCGAGTAGACCAATGGTGATCAAGGTCGTATGATTAGATGGCACCACATGCTGGCCCAAGCCACGGAAACCTCAGTCTGCGCATGCGCCAGCCAAAGAGAGGCTAGAGACATTCTACACCGTCACGAGAGAGAGAGAGAGCTAGTTCTTCTATCCTTGTCTTCCGGGGAAAAACTTACGTCTGAGGCTAGGGCTATTTCTGTTCTGGAAAGCGGGCCTGCGTCAACACGCTCTTGTATGCGAGACTGTTATCTATGTTTGCTTTCCATTAGACGTTGCGAAAACATGCTCTCGGTACGCGCTTTCTCAATACGACAAATATTTGAGCCGGGCGCTCGCCTGCCGCATAATTGTCGCCAGGTGGCAGCACCTAATGGCTCAGAGGGTGTAGTCACCACTAGATGGCACGGGAATGCTACATTGTGTACCAATATGCGTTTAAGAGTGGAGAAATATTTTGGTATCCCCGTTGATGTTTACGAAGCCCCTCGCGTGAGCGGCAATTGTTTGCCTGGGAGTCCGGAGTTTCCGACAAGCAATGCAGGTTACGAAATGGCTCTATTACAGTGTGAAACATCTTGGCTGGTGTGTGTTTGCTAAGGGAAGTACATTATCCATCCACCATTATGAAAGCAGGCCCGTTATTTCTGTCATAGCTGGGTATCTGGCTGGCGGACTTTAGTAATCGACAAGGAAAGTGGGCGTCCAACACAGCGTTCGTGCGATTGCAATCAGCTATTTCCAAGCAGAATTTTGTACAGAATCTCAGGCTTGCTATTTTCAAGCGAATTTCGTGTGTATTTGTTCAGGTGTCCAGCGATCAAGAAGGAACGCCGGGTTGCGCCATATTCCAATAGCACAGCGAAACCGCCCGCCGGTTGTCAACAGCAGGATACATAGAAATATTTCAGCATTCACTTCGGTTCAAGAAGAAACAGAAGAAATTATTACGAAATGAGGATAATTATTATATGTCAGTTTTCGTAGTAAAAATCTAAGAATTACTTGTGGTAGTCTAATCCCTTGCCAAAATTAGGTGTTTTCAACACGAAAATCGAAAATTTTGTTTTCATACTGGGCGAACAGAAAAACTGCTTGAGTCTTTGTATTTAATTAAAAAATAAGACACAGGCCATATGAAAGGGTAACATCTACGTTTAAAATGTGATAATGACCCATGGAATGTCCTAACATAGCTCAAATTCACATCTATACTATGCAGTTCGCAAAGAGGGTGCTTTGCACAAAAACTAACTCTGTGCATTCCAATACCGAATAATACGAGGAAATAATGAATACATTTAAGCGCCAGTACGGTGGGATTCCAGTATAATTAATAGTTAATGCCATTAAAGATAACCCGCGAATTTCTGCCACATTATTCACATTATTTTAAAGGATGTATTAAATTATGTGCAATGAAACAGATGATACTTACAGCAAGAATGCAACTAATGTTTAAACTCAAAGAGGTATTGAAGTAATTTCCTAATGTATGTGTCTGCAACCTCAATGAACTCTGTGCATTTCAGTCCTAGTGCTAAGGCATTAACTTACCTGCCCATTTTATCTAAAATATGCCCACTAAATTAGATTCACATAAATGCTTAATGCAAAGTTACCGATTTGAAAACCAGTTTCTTTCCCTACAGACATTTCTGAAGTGATTACATGTCAATATCGTCATCAATATACCTTCCACTGATGTCAAACCAATCAGCCTGTAATTTTTTCAAGCCTGTTTCTCAACCCTACAGACTCAGTCTTTGGACAAGAGCCCACTTGAAAATATTTGTGGCATGATTAACAAAGCCTTTCCACACCAAGGATAGAAATATCAAAGTTTCCAGATTGACAATGGCAAAACTCATGGAATGGAACGAGGGAAGAAAGAATTCATACAAGCATCAGTACGACACCTTATTTCTCTAATCATATCTCTTCTGTCATTGGTATGAAATATTTCGTCGCACTCGTAACTTTTGCCAACAAGCTCAAACCCATATCGTCTGTCTATCCAGACCAATATATGTATCAATTCTGTTATGCTTTCGTAAGAACTGTGGCAAGCAATCACAAATTGAGGGCCCTTAGCTGTACTTTGTCTAAAAATTCAATCAATCCCTTGTGACACATCAGTGATTCACTAGAAACAGAGAGATATATGCTGTGGCATATACTTACCCACTTTTTACTTTCCTTTTAACTGTATTTTACAGCACAGGATATATGTTCCAGGAATGAAACACCGTTTGTTAATCTTACTAATTTCACCCCTGTGGAATCGGTCCGCAGTAGAGTACACCAGTCCTATGTGATAAAAATCGATTCACGCTAAGGCAGTGCTAAGCACATAACATGGTGACGCGTCACAGAATGTCTGAGGCCATCGCCTGTGGCCAAGGTGGAGATATAGAAAATTTACCCACTCCCTTATGGAAGAAATCGATTGCTGGCTACTACTGGTAGTCTTTTACGCACTATTCCTAATTCTTTCACCAAGATCCATCCCTAGCCTCATCGCCAATATACGCTGTATACTCCCCCCAGCACTTTCTCAAACATCCTTCTGTTTTCCAACGATTCCCAATCCAACCCCTGATTTACATCAGTTACTGACAGTGTTACCTTTTTTCGTGCGTTAAAGTAAACCAAAAATTCGCAGTCTTCTCCTAATCAGTAGCAGGGATTCCAGGTACCAAAATGTTCACTTAAGGGGGTTCTACTGCAGTTTTCCAAGAAAATTTTCCCTTTTTCCAGGAAATTTCTGCTGAAGTATTTTTCAATCAATCAGGACCCAGGAGAGTTCTCCATTCGGTTTAAATGTTCCCATTTGACGCCAACCTTCGGATTCAGGACCAAGTATGACATTTGTTTGTAATTGCATGCTTTGTTCAATTAACCACGATAAAGTTACCATAATGCTGTTAGCTAACTGATAGATTCATGGTCATCAAACAGACATCATATACCCACATTACCATAGAAGATCTCCATACATCGACAAGTATCCAAAACGTCACAATAGGTGCAGACACGCCGAAGATTGCGCTCACACTAGAACTGTCGTAAATTGTTGGGTCATTCGTATATGAAAGTGGGTGTTTGGATATTTTATCCACTAAGGCCTCATCACCCAAAGTCCACTGGCGTACGGGAAGTTTTCAACCCACACCAACAATTGTCCAGCAAAATTGTTTACTTGACTTGGGGAAGGAATAGGTAAGCCCGCACCTGTGGAGATAAGCGGCTGTCTTCCCACTCCACCGTATTGTGAAAGGCCGTTGTTCGCTCAGTTCAGGTATACGGAAATTCCGTTACAGGTGACCTTTTTCGGACCACGCAAAACTTCCGTTCTGCCCCTCACCTTCCCAAGCAAATATTAAAATCCTTATAAATTTTAATTATCACTATTACTCAGACATTTTACGAGCTGTCTGACACAGCAGTCTCGTTACGGTACCTCACTATTCCAAATAAGACGCTAGTAAAATAATAATGACATACAGAGTTATAATATCTAATGCATATTTAAAAAATTTAGTCCAATTAAAGCTTTTGGAGGTTAAAATACTAAAATAATTTTATAAACCTACTTACATGTGCAAAGTAAAAAAACACAGAATCTAATGGTAGTCATGTTTTCATTATGGTACTGACAATACGCTAGTGAAAAGTGCTACGCAGGCATAGCGTGTCAAAATTTGTTGTTGTCCAAGGCAATCATATTTTTTTCCTCGATTCCGTCAAATGAGTACCCAGTGCCATTGGCCCACTGTTGTACAGAGATGACCAGACTGAACAACCAGAGGGGGGAAGCACTTGTGTCCTGTCCGAATTCAAACAAGGTTTGTTACACTCGGCACACTTATCCTAAAGGAGGAAAGTTTGTGTGCAATCTGTCTGAGAAATATGTAAATTTTTGTGTTTTGTATGATAAGTGTATTTTTGTTTGTGAAATGTGTAGTTTATGAGATGGAGATTGGGCACGGTCCCAGCATTCGCCTCGATGATTACGGGAAACCGCCTAAAATTAGGAATCAGAACGGCAGTGACCAGTACTTGTAACGAACGCGCCTTGTGACCGCTAGTTACATTCATAAACTTTAGATTTATTCAGAAAAGTAGGATATTTTATTTCGCACGTGGGCGCTGTAGACAGGCTGTGAGCGACATATCATAGAAATGCCAGCCATCCAGGGGAGAGGTTTTCGCCTTGGTGAAGCGACTCTGGGGACAAGCGTGAGTGTCCCTGATAGGGGGTAGAGTTGTGCTGGCCAATGAGATAAACAGATTCATCTACTGTAATTTATGTTTTTCATGTGACACGGCGAATGAGAGGAGAGGCATTTTCTGCCGGCCGGCAGTCAAGTCCGGTCGATTTGGTTTCTACTGCACTGTCTGTTTGACTGAATCTAGACGCCAGCTGATTATTGTTTGAGCAAATTAGATCAAGAAAAGCACATTTTCTACGGAACTGTGCTCTACAGCCGAGCAGACAGGCAACAAGGTAACGTTGTGCGCACATAATCCAGTATGTGGCGGCAGGGCGTCTAAAATTGGTAATTAGTCTATGCTAGTCGTAGGTCACAGCATTGCCCAGCTACGACCCTGAAAAATAAGAACTCTCTAGCGAGTGTACTGTTCATAGCCCCGAGCTAGCACGTCAATTATTAGTAAACTGAGACTGTTGAAGTTTAATTGTTGAATTTTGAGTATTTTATAAAATACCCTGGCACTACAGAAAATAATCACTTATTATAATTAATTTTTTTATTAAGCTTGTACAAAATTTCATGTCAGTAATTTAAATAAAAATGGATGATTTCTCATGTAAACCGTTCACGCAAGTTCTTCCTTTCATGGTAAAATTCAATTACAATAAAAATATTAATTATATTTTCAAATTAGGTAATTAGATCAGAACGTTACAGACTCGAATCTGGTTTGTTGTACCTCCCCGTTGCAGTGTGCCACACTGGCGGGTAAAGGAATCGCCGTAGTAATGTCTTAAACCAATTTTCGAAAGGAGACAACTGAACCGCCTAACGGATTTCAATGATCCAGAGATGAATTGGACAGAGAAGTTTCATTATCGCTGGCAAGCAAAGGCGTTATGGTCAATTTTGAGAAGAAACTACGTTATAGCATGCACAAAACGTTTGTCAATTAGCGTTTATTCTATTTAAATGTCATAGGTAAACGGTTATGATTTAACATCAGATAAGAAGTAGGTATATCGTCAGTCTAGAAACCAACACAATGCAATGCCAGTGCTGTAAAGTGTACGACTGCGTGCAGTATCTGCTTCTGTGTCGGGATATTGTTGCCCGGTTCATAGCAGATTAGTTTCTGGTATGCGGTTCCGCTGTTTAGACATACAGTAATGTTAGCAGGACGGGGAGCTAATAAGACTCAGTGTAAAATTACACCGGTTTTCCGAACTTCTTCTCGATACAGTCCGTCAAGTATTCTATCTATTTTATTAGTGGACTTGAAAATTGGTCTATATCTGCAAATAATGCCACAAACTTGACTCAAAACTTTTGTTAGTGCTAATGATAAGATTGTCCATTTTTTAGTATCCTCCGATATTTTTTCACTTCTGTGTACATAAAATCCAACGGTTGTGTTCTTCTCTTGACTCAACAGCAGTTTATTTTACGTTGAAAGATCGAAGATCACTATTTTTGATAGGAGCGTGTGCTGATTCATTTTAAATTGTTTGGAACTACTATTTTTGTTATACTGTATTTATGTTCGGATAATATCGATAGGTGGTTTCATATATTTAAAATAATATTCCTTTTTTTTTTTTCCTTAGCACAATAGTTCTTGGGAACTCAGTCTTATTTGACTGGTGTCAGGCAATTCCACGTTATAACATTATTATCACCATTGCATCCCACTAACGTGGTTCACTAGCTGTTACTTGCATAGTATTAATATTCTATTAATTCTTGTTATCCAAGCCATCAGAAGATCATTTTATTAACTGATAAGTAATTTTGGCCTACAAACTGGGTTTATCTCTGGTAATACAGTATAAGGCATGTATGAAATGAGTCAAATTATTTCCCTAGGGATATGCACAGGTGGTCACGCACCCTCTACTAGGTCGTGCCGTTGCACTTCTGGTGTCAAACTGAAATGTGATTGCATTACAGAAAACAATTACCTTATTTTATTTTTCAAAATTTATCCGTCCGTATTTATTTACTTTATTCCCCCCACATTTTTTTTTTTTTTTTTTTTTTTGGTCTGGTATTAGTTGCACCACCATCTGCGATTTACATATTTATATACAATATCTCAGTCACACCGCCATCATGGGCGCCGGGAGGGGGGTGCAAGGGGGTGCACTTGCACCCCCGTACTATGAAAGAAAATACACAGAAAAAGATTAAGAAACAAAAATTCTATTATTAAATTCACTGTTTGAATAATAACTTAAGACGCCTAGGTTGTTGTCCAAATTTGTTCAATACCTTGTGAATAAATTCAGTATCCTTAGTTAATAAGTGATAAGTGTTATAAATAATGTATTTGAAAAAAAAAAAAAACAGATACACTCCCCTTAAAGTAATCCTGCCGGCGCCCATGACCGCCATTTTGATAATCCACCTAGTCATGTAGCAACCCTCGGCGTATGCACACCTCCCGAGCCTCATGACTCATTTTCTCCAGCATGAATTAGGTTGAATAACCGAAATATTGAGTTTATTTGTGTGTTCGTAATATATGTTCTTCTCTCGTCGCTGCCTTCAACTTTGGTGAGTGATGAGTCATTTTCCCTTTTCTTGCTTTTCCTTAGTTTAAGAAAACCCTTAGGGTGAGCCTTTAATTGAATATTAAATATATTAACAGTAGAAATACTCGAATTTCTCCGACTAGGTCCGATAGTTCAAGTGGAATTAAATTGTGGTCTTAAACCAGTAAGGTCACCTATGCCGATACTCTATTTGTATATATTTTACATGGGGAACTCTCAGCAAAACGAAAGAGGGGCCTAGCGTGGTGGGTGAGCGGTAACGCTCTGGTCTCGCATTCGGAAGGACGTGGATTCAATCCCCGTCCAGCCATCCAGATTTCGGTTTTCCATGGTTTCACCAAATTACTCCAGGTGAATTCCCGGATAATAACTTTAGAAGGCCATGGCAGGATTCCTTACCGTTCATTGTCCACAATGACTTCAACGAGACGTAAAGCCATAAACAACCAGTCGAACCGGCGTCCTCCAAAATGCGAGGCCAGAACATTAACAGCTCACCCAGAAAAGAACTACTAAACATTACTTCCGAGCGTTCGACTGAAGCATTTTCAAGACTCAAGACATCAATTTCTATGATAGTTACTGCAAGTTTCCTACGCTTTTACTGTAAGCTTTTTTTTTTTTTCGGGACTTACCGCTCGTCGACATCAATATCATTACAGCTGAACAGCTAAAAAAGGGGAAAGTAGGGGGAGGGGCAAGGGTCGTGAAGGATTTGGGCATGACTTTTTAAAGGCACCATTCCTTAATTCCCATGGTGTTATTTCGTGGAACCATGGAAAACTGAGATCTGTATCGCTGGACGCGGATATGAACCCGTGACCTCCTGATTGCATGGCCTGTGCGTTACCTCTAACCAGCCACGCTCGGTTATAAGATTTCTGTATATGAATTCTAAGAAGTATCAAGAAACACAATAAATTCATTATTGTACGGAATTCATTTCAAAGCTTCCTTGCTCAATTATAGTAAAAGGTAAATATCGTTAACTATTTCTTCTCAGCGCATATTTATACACAGTCCTGTCACATTAATGTGACCACCTCTCAAAAACCAGAATAACCACCTTTGGCAGAGCGGACCGCTGCGAGGCGTGCAGGAAGAGAGTCAATTAGGTTTCTGAAAGTGTTTACTGGGATGTTAAGCCATGCCGACTCCAGTGCCATGGCACGAACAACCCGATTGAGGTGGTCCCACAGATTCTCGATTTGGATTAAATCCGATGAGTTTGCTGGCCAGGGGAATAAGGTAAACTTATCCTGGTGCTCTTCGAACCACGCACATACACTGCGAGCTGTAAGGCACCTCGCATTGTCATGCTGGTGGATGCCATCATTCTGAGGTAAAATTATTCGCATTAGGGTAGACATGGTCCACAAGGACAGATACGTACTTGTGCTGATCCATTGTGCCTTCCACAATGATGAGTTTCACCCAGTGAATGCAAGGAAAACATTCCCCAAACCATAATGCTCTCTCCTCCACCCTGGATCCTTCCGGCAATTGTTGTAGGGTGTTTGCTTTCAGACGTTTCACGCCGTATGCGCCAACGTCCATCTGTCCGATGGAACATAGAACGTGATTCATCGGAAAAAGCCACCTGTCGCCACTCTGTGGACGTCCAGTTGCGGTATTGGCGTGCAAATTCCAGCCTTCGTCGCCAATGAACGGCAGTCAGCATATGTGCATTAACCAGGCGTCAGCTGCGGAGGCCCATGCGCAGCAACGTTCGCTGAACCATTGTTGAGGATACACTCTTGGTGGCCCCTTGGTTCATCTGGGCGGTCAGTTGCTCAACAGTTGCACGTCTATTTGCCCGAACGCATCTCCGTAGCCTTCGTTCGCCTCTGCCATCTATAGCCCGTGGTGCACCACATGTTCCACGCCGCTGATTTTGAATAGTGCCATTTTGCCATGCACGGTATACTTTCACCACGGCGGCACGTGAACAGTTCAAAAAATTAGCCGTTTCCGAAATGCTTCCACCCTTGGCCTGAAAGCAATAATCATGCCCTTTTGGACGTCATATAAATCGCTACGTTTCTGCATTACGCCAACGATTGAAATGCTTTCCGATGCCCTGGGACATCCTTTATATACACTCTACTGTAATGTGCTGCCACCTGCCTTCTATGATTGATTATTTCACGTTGACGTCGAAGGTAGGTGGTGGTCACATTAATGTGACTGGACTGTGTATAATTAAACTCAGGTTCTAGGTGAATCTTGGGACGAATCCATATATTTCTACCATTTGAGCCGCTATGTACATGAAAACATTGTGATTTAAAACACGCTTGACTTTTTTTTTTTTAGTGTATACAAATTTAACCGTGATGTTGATTTCAGGGAAATACGGTTGACTGGTCTATGTTTTCATAGCTACTTTAGCTAAACTCTCATAATTTCATCAACTAGATTAAAATTTACACATCGTATTTTCAGACACAGTACCTGACTTGAAAATGAGCGATAAAGTCTAACTTGATAAGTAGTGGCTTTGGAATGTGAATGAATTATTACGCTTTTAAGGCGTGTTTTTGACTCTAGAAATTGTTGAAAATACTTTTTCACTGTTTAGCGTCAAGGTGGCGTTTATGCACCATCGGCTTAAATTTAGTTTATTTCAACAAAATAAATTACTGTATCCTTCTTTGGTCAACAGCGACACTTTTTTATGCCCAATAACATTATTTGTCGATCACACGAAAGGGTTCTTTCACCGAAGTTTCTCCCAGAATTGAAACTTTTCTCTTTTACAAGGAATAGACAAATTTGATTACATTTTGGTAGATCTGTAACATGTTATTGATTTATGACGTTAGGGAAGAATCACCGTCCGTCTCTCACTCCAGACGAATGCCAAAAGCCTATGGCCCAATTCCTTCCCGTTCGTTACCCGAAGTCCTTTACCCTCTCTTATGACCTCGACGTCAGCGAGGCGAAAAACTAGGAGGAAAAGTTATTTCATTAGCCATTATCTCATGCACGATATTTGGGATTATTTTATGCCTTTAAATTGAAAAATGTCATCTGGCCATGAAGAAATTGAGTGAGCTCAAATAATAGTTACTATGCTTAACGTCGAATTCAATTCTTGTCTGTACGCAATGGCGTTGCATGAAATGAAAAGAAAGAAATTCTCAAAATTTAATGAATAAGGCATCATACTGCAATCACAGATTCCTCACCATATGGTGAATTGTATATTTGTAAACATTGACAATCGTTGCATCGATGCAGATTGCCAAAACATTAGCTGTCACATTTTCCATATATCTCAAACTTGAACCCTTTCGACACTCAAAAGCAGTTACTCACATGCAACAGTTTTACAAAGGAAAATAGAGTGGCAACCGGCCAATGATTAAAAAAAATAAAGCTGCAATTCAATACAGGTAGAGGTTTTCTCTACGCGGGATCAGAAACCATCCAAAATGGCTACCGATTGGTACAATACGAATGTTGTCTTGTCTTATTTTTATGTCAAAGGTAATTTCGCTGTAGAAATGGATTTCAATTTAACTGTAGACTTTGAGTAGGAGATGGATATGGCTTTCATCAGTGTGACGGTATTGAAAGATGCTGAAATTTGTTTAGGATGTTGCCTCATTACGAAAAAAAAAATCCCTTTAAAGACAGAACATGTTAAATAGGACCAAAATTCAAATGCTCTAAATAAAGGGTGAGCTTCACTTTTATCAGAATGGCAGGACTAAAGGAAGTGACTGGGACTTTACTGTGGAAAACAAAACTTTTGGAAGGCGTAATATATATGTTTTAGTCCTCCTAAATTAATAAGTACAACGTAACCACAACTGAACAATGGTTCCCCATTCTTAATAACGGCTATCAATTTATCTCACAACTATCTTACACAGAAAACACTTTGCTCAATCCTAAATTATTGTACATGATCTTTAGAATAAAGAATTTAACATTTGGTACGACTTTTATCGATTTTAATTCACTATATTAATATAAAAAGTTTGTTACATTTTTCTTTGTGAATAAAATCTACTTTACAGTTAGTAGTTATACCAAAATTTCATACTACAATCCCTAACTCAGAGAAACAGTAGTTTTTCTTTCATTTTTATGGCTTTACGCCCCGTTGACGTCGAGGTCAAGGAATAGTAAGGAATTCTGCCATGGCCTTTTTGAAGTTACCGTCATGGCATTCACCTGGAATGATTTCCGGAAACCATGGAAAACCGAAATCTCGAAATCTATATGGGCGGACGAGAATTCGAACCGGTGCCTTCCCGAATACGAGGCCAGAGCGTTATCGCCCACCCACCACTCTTCGTGAAACTGTTGCTAATATTCATAACAGCTTGGGTGATGTATCACTTTGAGAATAAGTAGGCTCACAGGTGTTATCACAGAATTAGAACTCTTGCTTTTAACGTTAAAGTAATACTATAAAATCCGACTTTACTTTTATGGAAAGTAATGTGTTCAATTTTATACTTTACTTCATTACAACAACAAGACGAAAAGCCTGCTCAATTAATAGCCGACAGCCGTTTGCGTTTAGACGTAAATCTTAATCCCTAACAGTGAAGTAAATTATAATAATTTCGTTTGGTCTACGTGTAAAGTTCATGAAAAAATGTAGATGCTACTTCCTCAATCATATGGAGTGTAGTTGTGGTGTGCCATTTGAAACAGCATTTAAATATTCACTATGGATATTAATAACATTTATTGTTTGCATTTTTTTATTAGTTATTTGAAAATAATAGGTGACATATTAAAATAAACCCTTTTGACTCAAATCAGTGGACATGATATACGATAGGCGTTACGATGTTATTTCCATATGAATTACGTACTAACTGAAGTTAACAGATTCTTAGTAAATCTGTCTTCATACCAATTTATTATTCGTGTCATTAATAAACAAATAATAAACAATTAACACATAATAAAAACAGTATAAAGGTCATGAAATGAAATTAATTATCAAACAGTACCAAGCAGATAATTGCAAAAAGTCTAAATACATTTATCTCAGTTAAACCATGGCAGAATATAAAATTCTATCTTGTAAATTGCATCCGCAAGGCGTTCACGTATTAATTGTTCAGTTTTTGAATTGTGGCAGATGGATGATTAATTCAACGAAATTAATTTTTTTAAATAATAATAATATTGGCATTTGGCCATCTCAGCAATACAGTCATATATATACAAGTGTGTTTCTCTTTTTCAAATGTGTACGTCCTATCTTATCGTCATTAGCGTTTTATTCTGCAATGCGACAACAAATGACAGACAGCACACCTAATTAAAACCACGTCTCTTAACAGCGAGGTCTTTAGAGACGGGAAAGGATGGGGAGCAAGAAATGGGAAGGAATTTGGCCATGGCCTTTTGAAGGAAGCATCCCGGCATTCACCTGGAGTGATTTGGGGAAACCAGGCGCCATGTTCCTCACTGGCTCCTCACTTGGCGATAACACGTGTACCGGAACTGTAATAGCGATCTTAACCTCTAAAACTCTAGTCAAATGTTTAGATGTAAAATACTTTTGATGCACTATTGAGACTAAGTTAGTTACGATTTTCAAACATGCTCGTACATCAGCAAGTCCGATTCAACTTAGTCCTAAGTTCCGAACTGCAGGTCTGTGTCCAGAATGGCAGTCAAACGGTAAATGTTCGTCCAGAACGTAGCTTCTCGCTCCGGATACTTGCCGAGAAACCTATCTTGTCCTCCTTCACCTCCAGATACGGCTTCTTGGATGCGCTCTCGATTGGTGATAGGCCGAGAACGCAAAAAGATACAACAACAATTATTAGAAATTTGTTTCTGACTTATTATTTGCCACATAACATAGTTCCCTCCTCCCTCATTATCGCAATGACTCCTTGCGGTGCATGTGACCAAAAGGCTCTTCGGAAAACGAGGACAATCGTTCTGCCTTCAAATGTTCAAATCATAACTATTTTTCCTACGTCCCTTGCTATCGACTCATAGCGGTTCCATCGAGTCAAAAAATCTTTGGGAATTCCCCTAAGGCAAGCGATTTCGCGTGAACTGTCCTTCGCGCGAATTCATTAATTACATGTGACTGTATTACATTTGTAAAAATAAAACCCTTATATTTAAAAATAAAAAATAATAACATTGTTTTTGAGGTGGTTCGTCGTTGCCTGGGAAATTTTATAGGTGTGTGTATACGTGATAAAACCTGCAATAGAGGATCAAATAATGGGGCAGTGTAACTTTAGGCAATGTATTTCACCATCTGAAAATCCACAATATTCTTCTGTCAAATACCAAGCAAGCCGGCCTCGGTAGCGTAGGGGCTAGAGTGCTAGCTCCGCGTGCCGAAGGCCGCCGGTTCGAATCCGGCCGGGGGCATGGATGTTAAGTGTTGAGTGTCTGTGTGAATGTCCTGTCCGTCCTGTGGCGTCCATACACCGAAAGCAATTATAGTTACCTTGAGCTGGCTGTATGGCCTCCGTTGCCAAATGCCATAAAAAAAAAAAAAAAAAAAAAACCAAGCATATCAGTTTTTCATAATAACATTTAAATATAACTGAAATAGTCAACGAAGGATTCCCATGAAATAAAACCTTTTGAAACTATACGGAGTCTACAGCGCTTGCCTCAGCCTACAGGGAATCGCTCCATTCGCGCGACAAAAACAAACCAGTTTGAACTACTAGCGACAACAAGCGACTCGCGCGACCAGTTTGGTTACTGTAACCGCCTGCCTTTGTTTGCATGGGTTTGTTTACTCGGGCGAATTCGCGTGAAGGACAGTTCGCGCGAATTCGCTTGCTGTGTAACCCTAGCCTAAAGTGGTTTTCCTCTGATGCCCCTTAACGAGGGATCACTTTCTGTCAGACAGGCCTGCTATTGTTCGTTGTTTACCTGGTCCAGCGTATTCTTTTCACCCTGGCGCCAGTCTGGCGGTCGTCTGTCTCTCAGCCTTCAGACGCTTGCTAGACGTCATCTCACAGTTTAACACTCACAATTATTATTTATAATATATCTATTATTAAATTGATTGTACCAACTGTCGGCTGGTATACAGTTAAGACCTAACACATAAAAAAAAGGAAATTAAGTTTCAGTCATCTTATTAGTTTGATCGTATACATTCACTGACAAATTGTAGTGGTCTGGTGGTTCAGTGGTTAAGGCGGAAAGCTAATGGAAACACTGTCACCAGGTCATTACCACCACACGAAAATATTATACAGACAAAATTATAACTTAAAAAAACATATAAAATCTTAAATAATTCATAAATCTTCCTTCCATTATAGTTCCACCAATAATACACTTACGTTATTCCAGTTTTTTGTGGTTTAAGAGGAAACAATTTTCTAAAGACTACTATATTAACATTTATAATACATTTAAAGATTTAAAGGAGTAAGATTTTATAAACCAGAGAATACAGTTAAATAAACGTAACAGTTTCTTCGTTGTTTCAATTTAATATACAATAAACAAACATACCCAAAACAAAAACCTTTTTAAGAAGTATCTGTACATTATTATATAAATAATACCATAGTTAAATAACGCTACAGGGCAGTATCGGGTATTGATAGAACTCGAACTTTTAGGTTCTAAAAATCTTATTTTAGTTGCCTAAAACAGGATCTATTCCAATGCAAAATAAGTTCTAAAAATGTCAAAACAATGTATCAAAATTGTGGTTATCTTTATGAAATATCAAAAATAAAATTCGTTAATTTATTATATAACATCGAGAAGTGTAATTCAGCAGAAGATTATTTGATTCAATTGATTTTTGCTGCCTGAGATTATCTAAAATCAATAAAACTATTGATGTGAATTTGTTACATATTATCTATTCATGGAGAAATAAATTGGGAATACAAATGTGCTGGATATTTATTTACCGATACAAGAATTTCTGTGTTTATATGTACGGATTTTTACTATATATTACTATTTTTACTGTTTGTATACTATTTTTATGGATTATTCATAAATAGATAGTTAAATTTACAATGCATATAGTTGTGTCGACATCCTCAGATTGTAAATGCCACAATTTGCGGATTGTTAGTTGACCAAACACAATCAGGCATTTATTTGAACAACCAAATCCCACCATATATATATATATATATATATATATATATATATATATATATAATCCACTGTTTGTAACTTAGAATATTTAGCAATCCTGTAACGTCGGTGCGAAATGTTACATTTGGAGATTCTATTTCAGTTGTATGCTATTTTGATATAACTGCACAGTCTTTCAATAATATCAAATTAAAAGTTTCGAACAGGCGGCCGAAAAACTCAGGGGGTAAATCACCTGACTGCAGCTCGGACAATCGGGGTTTGATCTTCGATGAAGCCGAAGACGAAGTTACGGCTTCCCAGGCCTACTCAGCCTGCTATCCAATGAGTGACATAGAGGAAACTCAGGCGGGAGGCAAAGAATGACCGGAGCGTGGAGCTGACCCCGTCACATCCTCATACTGATAATGGTTGTAATGGGAATATGGAACTTTACTTTCGTGATTCCTGGGGGAACGGCAGGAACGGTAAAACCTTGTGTCCTTTACCTTTCAAAAGTTTCGAACTAGCTGCCGCACTTAGGCACAATAATAGGGTTACCAAACGTTAAAAAAATACTAAGCGTGCTTTACAATTTAAATTTCTGTCCGAGGGCAGAAGCAATGTTCATTTTTGCGATACTGTAGAAGGATGCCTGCTCTATTTTTCATTAAAAACTTAATAAACCTACATATACGACAATTACACTATTGAAGTATTATTAATTTTATAGTGAAAACTGTCCAACACATTGTTACTGTTTACTCACCTGTTTGTTGCGCACGTCACAATATATGTATAATGTTTCCATCCTTTGAGAAATTGGAAAAATAATTAATCCACTGCCTAATTAAAGATGATTTGGAAATACTGGCGCTTCATAAGAACACACGACTCACTGCAGCCTCTGTGCGAGTAATAGCAAACAGGGACTGAAACCACAATGACCCCATACACGTTCACTTCAGTTGTTGGAAATTAACACTTAACAAAATATTTTTGTTTTTCTGAATTACAATGCTTTCTTTGATATTCGAAAAATTACGTAAAATAGGCAAACATCGGTCCTAACGACAATTTCGGATGGCTTTAAATATCCATAAATCGTGTATATATATATATATATATATATATATATATATATATATATATATATATATATATATATTTCAATCAGGAACACAAAAGGTTTTTGCCTAATATCCGTGGTCTATATAACCATTATTAATTATGAAAACTTTGTAATTTTAAATCCCCTACATATGTTTTAATCTTTCTGTTCATGATTTACCATTTTAAATATTCTTTCCACTCAGTGGAAAATTTACCGAGCGTGGAGCGTGAGCGGTAACATTCTAGCATCTCATTCGGAAGGAATTCCCATCCAGATTTCGGTGTTCCAAGGTTTAGCAGAATCACTCCTGGTTAGTGCCAGGATAGTTACTTCAAAAGGTCACTGCCGAATTCGCTCCTAATTCTTGCTACTAGTCCTTTCCTCGTCAACCTTTTTTTTTTTACTTTGGATTTACTTGGCTTTACGACTCGTCAACGTCGAGGTCATTAGAGGCGGGATGGGACTGGGGACAAAGAACTGGAAAGAATTCGGCAATAGCCTGTTTGAAGGAAGTATCCCGGCATTTGCTTGGAGTGATTTGGGGAAACCATGGAAAACCCAAATCTGGATGCCCGGACGGAGATTCGAACCGGCGTCCTCACGAATGTGAGGCTAGAGTTCCACGTCGAGTTATTAACAGACGGGAAAGAACAGGGACAAAGAATAAAAAAAATTACCCTCGGCCCTTTGAAGGAACCATCACGGCATTCACCTAGAGTTATTTTAACATACGTCTTCCTGAATTTGAAACGCGAAATTCTGTAATATAATGTTCTTCGACAAGTAAAAATGTAAATTACGAAACGTAGCGATATATTTAATTTCCTCTGATAGACGGTTATAATTTCGCATGTAACAATTTGTTGAAATTCCAAAATTTCAAAGTTTCAATGTTCCTTTACTATGTTGGTTAACACTTTATATGGAGCGTGGTGGGAGAGCGGTAACACTGACCTCATGTTATGGAGGACGCGGGTTCGAATCCCAGTCCAACCATCCTAATTTGGGGTTTCCATGGTTTCCACAAATTACTGCAGGTGAATGCCGGTATAGTTCGCACAAAAGGCCATGGCTGAATCCCTACCCGTTCTTTGCTCCCAGTCATTTCCCGCATCTAATGACCTTGACGTCGACGAGGCGTAAAGCGAGAAAAAAGCAACATTTTGTATGTAGTTTCATCTTTGAAGAACAGAAATTAATTCAGTCATTCCACAGATATGATTAATTGGGTTCAGTACACGCATTTACTATTGAAATACAGGATACATACTATTATTTCCAGTTACATTTCCCGAACAAATAAAGCGCATAATTTAGATGCCTCAGAAATATTTACGCAAACAATAAGAAACTAAAATAAGATAAGCCGGAGGAAATGAAACAGTCTGTACAACATTTTATTTTAGGATAATACCAGTATCATAGAGAAATATATTTAAATATATTTAAATGATTTTGTTATAATTAAAGAATTTTTCGATTCAAATATGATTCTAATATGTTTAACGGATGTTGTGTAACACTGTCTTCAATATAATTTTAAAGTATCAGGATTGTCGTCAGCGTAAATAAAATCTGGGTGTAAAAAAAATGTTTTACTTGATTTTTGTGCCACATTTGTGAATACTACTCTAATAAACATAAATAGAAAGAATATTAATTTATGTTAGGTGCACCGAAGTAGAAAGACAAGGCCAAAGCAAGCCTGATAAGCTCTTTGGACAACCGTAAAGAGACTCCACTCGTCCGCGTGACGTCACAGTTTTCCAGGAAAATTCTTCCTTTTTCCAGGAAATTATTTTTCAATAAATCAGGACCCAGGGAGTTCTCCATTCGGTTTAAAATGTTCCAATCTAACGCCAACCTACGGATTCAGGACCAAGTGTGACATTTGTTTGTAATTGCATGCTTTGTTCAAGTAACCACGATAGAGTTATCATAATGCTCTTAGCTAACTGATAGTTTCTTGGTCATCAAACAGACATCATAACCCACATTTTCATAGAAGATCTCCACACATCGACAAGTATCCAAAACGTTACTATAGGTGCAGACACTAGTTCTATTACGCCTAGGATAGTGCTCACACTTGTAACGTCTGCCTTGCGGACGTTTATATTTGGGTCACACTGTTTTATCATTAACAAAATCATCAATTTGGAATATCAGAAGTCATACTTAATCTTCAGCTTATCACATGAAATATTATTGTAATGAACAGGAAAACTGAAAATTGGGTGTAGAATTTATTATTGTGAAATTAGGCAAATATGAATTTTGTTTTTATTCTGAGGTTAACAATTACATATCATTGAATATCAAACAGCTAGAGCAAAATCTCAGGGTCATTACTGGGTGGAACGTTTGCATGAGTTTCCGTCCGGGTCGTAGCTTTTACCTTTGTTCACAGCCCAGGTCAGCGACCAGGCAAAACCAGCGCCACATGGGGTCTTCCAGCTTTCTCGACCGGCCCAGCGTGATGGCAGCGTCCCCAGCTGCCGACTCGTACTCAGCGAAGGTCACTTCGGCCGTACTAGATGAAGATCTGCACCAGAGTGTCTCGTCGTCCGTTCTTCTCCTCCGAGCAAGACTTCGTACTTGTCGTAATGCGATGTCGAGTCCGGCTCTTGGCGAATCACCGCAATCCGCGCCAAAGGACTAGCGCCACATTGGCCCAGAACAGACAAGAAAAAACACCAACACGGCAATAAATTGAGGCGGCTTCTCTATTGGCTGGATCGTCTTCCCCTACTCTCATAAAGCACTCATTTACTAGGAAACGTCACTAAGGTTTATTTTTGCTAGTCTGCGCCAGTTTTCGGCGGGAACTTTCCGAAACGTGCGAAAATAGAAAGCGGGTCTCAGTTATTTAAGGGGGTTATAAATCCGCTTAATGTCCAAGTTGAGTCGGACGTTGTCAGCACCCCCCAAGGTGCGTGTAAATCTGGACGCTTTAGTTCCGTCACGTTTCTGTTCGTTGACACGACGCATCGGCAATATTCACACAACCCCTGGGATCACTTAGTGCCTAATGGCACTGTACTTTTTTATTCATTACACACTTGAACTGTCGTAAATTGTTAGGTCAAAGTGGGTGTTTAGATATTTTATCCACTCAGGCCTCATCACCTAAAGTCTAGTGCGAGATTGTGGTCATGGTCAATTTAGGCTCTATACACCACTCAGAATTATTCCACCAATATCCATTCTAACATCATTATACGCCAACTACAGCCCCTCAACACTCTTCCTATCTTCCAATGACATCCATACTTCACCACACAAGCAATGGTCTGACTGTGGGTTTGTACCCATGTCCATCGCTTCTCTGGTACATCGCCCCTCTCTGTTAAATGATTTTTATGTAGTGAGAATCAAAATTCACATGCCAACACAAACGGCAGTAAACTGTAAAGAGCACATCGAAATGGGAGATTACCTAACCCCTGAAACAATGGTTAGAAGCACACGTTGATGATGAGCATAATTCTATAACCATATAGTTTAGACTGAAATCCACAGAGGAATGACACACTTGTACATGCATACAGCGAGGTCAACAGAACTAACAGCAAGCATCATGAAAACAATGAAGTGGGGCAGAATTGTCGTTACAAACTGATTAACTGGACAGAACTATCGTTACAAAAATCATCAGACAGACGAGTTAAAGTCAGGTATCACCATACTTTCGCTTACATGCACTAAGAGAGACGCAGATACACATGTCCAAGACTACAGAGAGTTCAGCACAACTACCGGTACCAATCATGGAAACAAAAAAGTGGTGTAGTACTCTCTTGCCTCATGACTGGCTGAAAAACAGAAGTCTCCTTACATATCATCAGCCTGGCGAGATAGAAGGTGTACAAAAGATGGCATCTTTTCACCATAAACCTAAGTGTTTATACCATAAATAGTGTTCATCACGCCCCAGTTGATTATATTTACCATCAACACGACTGTCCCACACCGCAACCCTTTCTACCATTCAGTAAAAAAGTGACGCAGGTACCTTGAGTTGCAATAGACACTTGACTATCAGATCTCACCCACAAATCCATTCATCTCAATCCACTAGCACAAACAAACATAAGTGGAGGGACAGCAAAATCATTCGTCCAGACAGACGTGTTTATAGAAGGTATCACAATATTTACGCATACAGAAACAGAGAGAAACGCACAAACACTCACATTTCCATGCCTTCAGCAAGCTAGACACAACAACCAGCCCAATCATGGCGACGAAAAAGTGGGGTAGAACCCCCATGGCTCATAAATGACCAAAAAATCAACAGTAACATATGTTCCAGGCACCATACTCTTCACATCAACATCATCTCATTTATTTCACACTACAGACCTCACTACCATCCAGTATCATGTGTGCTAGGTAGAAAACTGTTCACATCAGCACCAACACGTCTATCCCACACCAAAGCTTTTTCTGCCATTCAGTAACATGTGCCCCCATGTTCCACGAGTAGCAGTAGACACTTGGTCATCAGATAGATATCATAACTCCCGTATTCATACTAGGTCTCACCCACAAATCCATATGTCACCTCACACAAGCATAAGTGCAGGAACAGCACATCATACATCCAGACAAACGAGATAAAGGAAGGTATCACCACATTTACGCAAAAAAAACACACAGAGATAGAGACGCATACACACGTACATTTCCATGCCTACAGCGATCTCGACTCAACAACTAGACCAATCGTGGCAACGAAAAAGTGGAACAGAACACCCATGACTGGCCAAAAATCATAGAAAGACACACATACACACACACACTCACATGTCAATGCATTCACACAGTTCCATTCATCACCACATATAACTGGAGGAAGGAGACTGAACATGCTAGATCCAAACTGAAGAGTTACAGGATGTGTGAAGTTTGAAATCACAGCCACATCTCTCCCACACCGCAACCCAATCTGTCATTTAGTAACATGTGATCCAGGTACCATGAGTTACAATAGACACTTGTCTATCAGACGGATATCATACCCTCCATATTCATACTAGGTCTCACCGACAAACCCATACGTCTCCACACAAGCACAAACAAATGGGAGGAACAGCAATTCATACGTCCAGATAAATGAGTTTAAGGAAGGTATCACCATGCTTACGCATACAGACACAGAGAAAGACGCACACAGACACATATATCCATGCCTACAGCGAGCTCAACACAACAACCAGCCCAATCATGGCAAAGAAAAAAGTGGGACAGAACCCCCACGGCTCAAGACTGACAAAACTCCTCACATCAAAATGATATCATTTAACTCACACAACAGACCTCTCTGCCATTCAGTATCGTTGGTAATATGTACAAAGCTGTTCACATGATCAGGAGCACCTCTATCCCACGCCACAAGCCTTTTCTGCTGTTCAGTAATATTTGTCCGACTTATCACGAGTATCAGTAGGCACATGGTCATCAGACAAATATCATAACTCCCATACTCATACTAGATCTCACACACAAACATAACTGGCCAAAAAACCATCAGACAGACGTTAGAGTGTGTGCAATGGATGGTTTTTGCCATACACCTCAGTACTTATCACATTATCAATTAATTACATCAACACATAGGTAGCCAGTCATTGTGAAATCTCAAAGTCGAGTAGAATCCTATCGGGATTGACACACAACCACATAGAAAGACACACACTCACATGTCCATGCATACACACAGTTACCATGCATCACCACACACCATACGTGTACCTGGAGGAAAACGACTGAACACCCTAGGTCCAGACTAAATAGTTACAGGATGTGCGAAATGTTTCATTACTTTGCCACAAACCTCGGTGCTCATCATACCCAAATGATTACATCTACATAGGTGGCCACTGATGGAAAAATCTCAAGTAGACTCCTACCACCATAATTACACACATAACCACACAGGAACACGTACACACACATATGTCCAAGCATATACCACAATTTCATAAGTTACCACATACATACAAGTAACTGCCGACAAACGACGTCCACACTAAGGTGTTACATGATAGGCAGACGATAGCATGTCTTTACAATACACCTCAGTGCTCACCACACATACTTGATTTTTAATGTGCCATCAGTATAGCTGGTGGCTGGAACTAAGCTCTTGGCTATGTTTGGCAAAAGTCATTTGTTAATAGCAGCTCATCAAAGACAAATTTTGGGTGAACCTACCCAGTCGCGCGCAGCGAGAGGGGGCCTCCCCTCCTCACAGCGGACGCGTACGTCGTGTTTTTGTATTTCGGTATACCGGCAAATATTACCGCTTTCGAGCGCAATGAAATTCCGGTCTTCAGTGCGGTCCTAAAAATGCGGATACCGGTAATAGGTCCCGGTCGGAAAACTCCGGTAATCCATCGCGGTCCGCGCTTTAGACCGGCGTATTACGGAATTTCTGTCCGCAGTGGGGAAGGGTGGCCACCTCTCGCGGCGCCCGCCTGGCCAAGTAATCATTTGGGTATGATGAGCACCGAGGTTTGTGGCAAAGTAATGAAACATTTCGCACATCCTGTAACTATTCAGTCTGGACCTAAAGTGTTCAGTTCTTTTCCTCCAGGTACATGTATGTGTGTGGTGATGCATGGTAACTGTGTGTATGCATGGACATGTGAGTGTGTGTATTTCTATGTGGTTGTGTGTCTATCCCGATAGGATTCTGCTCGACTTTGAGATTTCACAATGACTGGCTACCTATGTGTTGATGTAATTAATTGATAATGTGATAAGTACTGAGGTGTATGGCAAAAACCATCCATTGCACACACTCTAACGTCTGTCTGATGGTTTTTTGGTCAGTTATGTTGGTGTGTGAGACCTAGTATGAGTGTGGGAGTTATGATATTTGTTTGATGACCATGTGCCTACTGATACTCGTGATACGTCGGACAAATATTACTGAACAGCAAAAAGGGCTTGTGGCGTAGGATAGAGGTGGTGCTGATCATGTGAACAGCTTTGTACATATTACCAACGATACTGAATGGCAGAGAGGTCTGTTGTGTGAGTTAAATGATATCATTTTGATGTGAGGAGTTTTGTCAGTCTTGAGCCGTGGGGGTTCTGTCCCACTTTTTCTTTGCCATGATTGGGCTGGTTGTTGTGTTGAGCTCGCTGTAGGCATGGATATATGTGTCTGTGTGCGTCTTTCTCTGTGTCTGTATGCGTAAGCATGGTGATACCTTCCTTAAACTCATTTATCTGGACGTATGAATTGCTGTTCCTCCCATTTGTTTTGTGCTTGTGTGGAGACGTATGGGTTTGTCGGTGAGACCTAGTATGAATATGGAGGGTATGATATCCGTCTGATAGACAAGTGTCTATTGTAACTCATGGTACCTGGATCACATGTTACTAAATGACAGATTGGGTTGCGGTGTGGGAGAGATGTGGCTGTGATTTCAAACTTCACACATCCTGTAACTCTTCAGTTTGGATCTAGCATGTTCAGTCTCCTTCCTCCAGTTATATGTGGTGATGAATGGAACTGTGTGAATGCATTGACATGTGAGTGTGTGTGTGTATGTGTGTCTTTCTATGATTTTTGGCCAGTCATGGGTGTTCTGTTCCACTTTTTCGTTGCCACGATTGGGCTAGTTGTTGAGTCGAGATCGCTGTAGGCATGGAAATGTACGTGTGTATGCGTCTCTATCTCTGTGTGTTTTTTTTGCGTAAATGTGGTGATACCTTCCTTTATCTCGTTTGTCTGGATGTATGATGTGCTGTTCCTGCACTTATGCTTGTGTGAGGTGACATATGGATTTGTGGGTGAGACCTAATATGAATATGGGAGTTATGATATCTAACTGATGACCAAGTGTCTACTGCTACTCGTGGAACATGGGGGCACATGTTACTGAATGGCAGAAAAAGCTTTGGTGTGGGATAGACGTGTTGGTGCTGATGTGAACAGTTTTCTACCTGGCACACATTATACTGGATGGTAGTGAGGTCTGTAGTGTGAAAATAAATGAGATGATGTTGATGTGAAGAGTATGGTGCCTGGAATATATGTTACTGTTGATTTTTTTGGTCAGTTATGAGCCATGGGGGTTCTACCCCACTTTTTCGTCGCCATGATTCGGCTGGTTGTTGTGTCTAGCTCGCTGAAAGCATGGAAATGTCTAAACACCCACTTTGACCTAACAATTTACGAATGTTCAAGTGTGAGCACTATCCTAGGCGTAATAGAACTAGTGTCTGCACCTATGGTAACGTTTTGGATACTTGTCGATGTGTGGAGATCTTCTATGGAAATGTGGGTTATGATGTCTGTTTGATGACCAAGAAACTATCAGTTAGCTAAGAGCATTATGATAACTCTATCGTGGTTACTTGAACAAAGCATGCAATTACAAACAAGTGTCACACTTGGTCCTGAATCCGTAGGTTGGCGTTAGATTGGAACATTTTAAACCGAATGGAGAACTCCCTGGGTCCTGATTTATTGAAAAATAATTTCCTGGAAAAAGGGAGAATTTTCCTGGAAAACTGCAGTAGAACCACCTTAAGTGAACATTTTGGTACCTGGCTATTGATTAGGAGAAGACTTTGCGAATGAATTTTTGGTTTACTTTAACGCACGAACAGAAGGTAACCCTGTCTGTAACTGATCAGGGGTGGGATTGGGAATCATTGGAAAACAGAAGGTGGTTTGAGGAAGTGCTGTGGGTACGTTGGCGATGAGGCTAGGGGTGGATCTTGGTGAAAGAATTAGGAATAGAATATCAGTAGGAGCTGGCACTGGATTTCTTCTATAAGGGAGTGGGTAAATTTTCTATATCTCCATCTTGGTCACAGGCGATGGTCTCAGGCATGTTCTGTGCTTAGCACTGCCTAAGCGTAACTCGATTTTTATCACATAGGACTGGCGTACTTCGATTCGACAGGGGTAAAATTAGTAAGATTAACAGACGGTATTTCGTTCCTGGAACATAAGTGCTGTGCTGTAAAATACAGTTAAAGGTGTCAATCACTGATGTGTCACAAGGGATTGATTGAATTTTTAGACAATGTACAGCTAAGGACACTCAATTTGTGATTGCTTACGAAAGCATAACAGAATTGATACATAGATTGGTCTGGGTAGACAGATTACATATGTATGAACTTGCTCGAAAAAATTACCAGTGTGATGAAATTTTGTATACCAATGGCAGCCGAGATAAGTTAGAAAAATAAGGTGTCGTACTGATGCTTATATGAATTCTTTTTTCCCTCGTTCCATTCCATGAGTTTTGCCATGGTCAAACTGGAAACTTTGATATTTCTAGCCTTGTTGTGGGAAAGGCTTTGTTAATTATGTCACAAATATTTTCAAGTGGGCTCTTGTCCAAAGACTGAGTCAGTAGGGTTGAGAAACAGGCTGGAAAAAATTACTGGCTGATTGGTTTAATATCAGTCGAGAGATTAATCACTTCAGAAATGTCTGTAGGGAAAGAAACTGGTTTTCAAATCGACAACTTTGCTTTAGATTCATCGAGGTTATACTTACATACATCAGTAAACCCCTTCAATGCCTCTGAGTTTAAAAATTGGGTTGGTTCTCGCTCTGTTTCATTGCACCTAATTTAATACATCCTTTAAAATGTGGAAATCTAGCCAAAATTCGTGAGCTATCGTTATTGCTGTTAGCTATTACATTGGTTCATAACGAATCCGATATGATGTGCAAAAGTGAGTATGTTTTGCGTATATGAATGAATTTTTAATTAAGAGCACTATATAGAAAAGGGGGGGGGATAGAGGACTATGATCAGGCGTTGGAGGGTAAAGCCATGGACTGAAAACGCTGTCAAGGAATAAACTCACTGTAACTCACATGTAAAAAAATAAAATAAAAAATATGATTTTGGTATCATTGGAGATGTGTGAAATATTCTATAATTCTTGGCCATTAAGTTTGAGGGAAATAACGCATATGAAATATTGCTATACTGTAATGTGACTGATTAGTAGTATGTGCTTTGCTCTGTACCAACAAGGTGATATGGGAACAGAAATGTTCTGTAGGTAATAGCCGCTAATGTGGACTTCTATTGTTTTTAGTAAAAAATTGCAATGGTTCACGCTTAATCAAATGCAAGTATATTTCACAAAATCACGACACAGAACTGAAGAAAATATTTTACTGTGCTGAAATATTTGCACCTTGCTGTCGATAGTGTGTGTACAGATCTTTCGCAAGAGATAATGGACTCTGCTTGTCGCTGGGCAAACGGAAATAATGTTACTTCACGCCGAGAATAACTCCATGGTTTCGAAATACTTGTCACATTGATATACCGATAATAGCAGACAGACATCAGGCAGGAATACCTGAAATATTTCTCTTAAAAGCTTGGTAAATACCTATCGCGTTGAGAAATGATGCATGCCGCGCCATCTATCGGAAACCGGGATACTTTGATACAGCCAATGCAAATTTCTTTTTGTTGCTCCCCCTGTGTAAACCTGTTTTTGTTTTCAGCTTGGTTGAGCATAGGAATAATTGGTGTAACTTTTTATCGCGTTGAGAAATGATGCATGCCGCGCCATCTATCGGAAACCGGGATACTTTGCACCTCGGCAGTCAATTTTTTTTAACGTCTCTCTATCAACGTGGTCTTTAGAGACGGGAAAGGATGGGTGGCAAGGAATGGCCTTTTGAAGGTAGCATACCCGGCATTCACTTGGGGGAAACCATGGAAAACCCAAATCTGGATGCCCGGACGGGGATTCGAACCGCCGTCCTCCCTAATGCAAGGCCAGAACGCTAAATAATTCCTCGGTTTTATGTCTTTCCACTTTGCTGAGTTTATGACGGTTTTCTTCCATATCGAACGTTAAAAGGAAAAATGTATGCTTTTAAACTTATATTTTATTCAGTTATAACAAGTCAAGCTGGTGCCATACTCTCTAGGTGAAGCATGCCGCGCCATCTATCGGGAAACGGGATACTATGCACCTACGCCTGGAAATATTTCCACAACCGCGTATCGAGCCATGCCCCGCCATCTATCGGAAACCGGGATACTATGTCCCGGTAGGTTATGCCCGATGTCTTGGCCGAGCAAGTCGAAACCTGTCGCAACGTTCGCATTCCAGACCAGGGTTGAGGAAATAGTTGCAGGCGAGCGCACCTATGTAAACACGCCCCGGGCGGCGGAATTCTCCCGATAGCTTTCTCTCGTAAGGGAGTGGAATGTCTGCGCCCAAAGAAATTAAGCCCTTGGGAGATGCTGCCCTCCCAGCGGTCACCAAATGAACTAACGATCCGCCATCTTGTGACGTCATACGACCTTGGCCACCATTGGTCCATTAGAATTTCCCGCCATGCAACTGTGACGTCACGCGGACGAGTGGAGTCTCTTTACGGTTGTCCAAAGAGCTTATCAGGCTTGCTTCGGCCTTGTCTTTCTACTCACCGATTAGGAAATGTGTATAAATTTGATTGTTGTAAAAAACCCAAATGAAATTTTTTACACAAATGAAACAGAAAGCGATTTATAACTCTATATTCATAAAGAAGATTCAATAGAACAATGAAGTATTGGATTCTTATAATTCCTCTTTTATTTCTTTTATGTTGATTTATTTTTTAAATTGAAATATTGACTTCAGCGAAATTGGCAACAAGGACATAACTCTCAACTTCGCACTCATTTTCTTCTAAAATTGTTCAGATCGATGTTAAGAAATTGTAATTAATAGCCTAATTGTTTTCAATTGTTTTCATTTTATCTCAACAATTATATATTCTTCTAGATACGATTTAGTAAAATATTCTACAGTTAAATAATAAGTTTCAAATGTTTATTTTAGAATTTTTGTTAGAAAATAACTATAAAATGCGAGGTTGAATTTCAAAATATTTGTGGGGCAGGACGCGTATCACAGGTTCACCCAAAGGTCATACACATCCTAAATAAGGCCCTCATCCTCGTAATGTAACAATACTGTCACATGCGCGACAATAACGGGAAACGATCCCAGTTTGTCTTCCCTGAAGTTACCATGGAGCGATATACACGTCTCATAGGGAGCGTGCATAAACCACGTAGCTACATTTTGGCCCTACGTGGCTTTTGCCTCTCCCCCCCCCCCCCCCCCACGTAGCACGTAGCTTTTTTTCCCTTTTGATTCCAGAAGACATTTTGTACTGTTTTCTCTTGTCAGGCTATTGTAAATTACATACGGAGATAATTCGCTGATTGAAATAAATATTCACATGCTGTTGTGAGTTCAGTTTTTCATTTTAACTGTGAAAAATGTTATGAAAGGAAAGCTACGTGGCCTGGCTCGGAACCCCCCCTCCCCCCACGTAGCCCAGCGTAGCCTTCCAGCTAACCCCCCCCCCCTGGACCGAGCCACGTAGTTTGTGCACGGTCCCACAGTAACCGCCTATGCGCTGACGAGGACATGGCGTTCATAAAAGATGAAGAAGAATGTTAAGAGGCTCAAATTATTGATTCAGAACCGCAGTTATTCTCTTCCGATTGCTGTAGATTCCCCTTTTGTTTACAGCACAAATAGCATAAACTTCGATAGTAATTCGCAGCATTACTAAAAACAATAGTTAGTAATCTTTCATTTAAAAAAAAAAAACACCTCATTGAACACATACTGGTATCAGATCGTGTTGCACTACTCAAGTGCCATTACACCACATCAGCAGGGTATGTAGGGTAGTCACGCAATGTCTGCATTTTGTAATTACTGCATTAAATGTGAACGAGGTAATTTGAGAAAACAAACGACGTGGTCTGTGCTTAGAGAAATGATACGTTGATGTAAATGTATTCGCATTACGTCGTTCACTATGGCTAGTGTGGTCCTAATAACAGACTGCGCAATCCGTCTCTGTCGTAGCCGTATTAACCTAACATGAGCTAACTGCAAGAGCTGCGTAAATTTTTCATCGATAAAATAATATCGGGTGACAAGGAAATGCTTCAGAAATTGAATAATCTATTTTCCCTGTGAATATTTATAACACACCAATATCAGAAAACAATTAAATTTACTAAATCATATCTAAGGAAGATGGTTCTGAAACAGTGTAATTGACTTTAAAATACACACCGCATTTATCATCATTAGATCAAGGAAATCGTATAGATCTATTCAACACAAAGATTATGAAAATTAAACTTCGAATTGATGCGAATCAATTAAATAATGAATTTAGCAGATAATTTACAACTATTATTTGGTTTTAGCTCAATAAAATAACACAGAAAGCACAAAAGTTTATCATCTGTGTGACGTCAGCAACAGGGCCGTTGCTGACTCAGTCGCACACGCTTTGGGACTCGACAAAGACCAAATCAAGAACGAACATTGGACCATGTCCAAATGATCAGGTTACCGTATGGTAACACTTGACATCCTTCCTTCCTTCATGTATCGCAGATTGATACCGGTATGGTACCTTTGATGAAGCTTATCTCAAGTAAATGTGTGAGATCGAAACCTGCAAAGCCACAGCCAGCTCGGACGGTTCTGCACTTCAAGTAGATTTTAACTTTTAACAAGTCGCACTGGAGAGACTGTACATTACACATGTACTAGTCATCCAGTGACTGTTTAGTGCGTCAGCTTGTTGCTTTTGCAACTATGCACAGAAGATGTTTTTAACTTCACTTACCAGTGCCTCAGCACGAAATAATCTCCTCGCGCTGTCAGATCTCACGGGAAGCAGCTCGCCTCCCTCTTCATCGTCGCTTTTTCATAGCTGGCCAATCCGAGCTAGGTACCACTGGGATCCTCTCGCGATTCTTCCATGAAATTATAAATACCATATAATTAGTTCATGACAACACAATTGGCGTGTTGCGATTCGCTATCACATTCGTTCACTCACACGCGTTCAACATTTTTCCTAATAAGCTGGCACATAAACACGCGACCGTACTTCCCTCTATGTCAGAAAGTGTCTCACTTTACCATTGTGTTCGTATCGCTTTTACGAAAATACGCCAGGTCTCACGATTCTTAAGTGCCGTTCGTCCTCTGTCACAGCGTAAGTACGGTCAGCTACGCGCCTGTAACATTTGTCTTAAGCTGGCTTCACACGATCTGCACATTTGCCGGCCGGACCGATCCAGCTATCAAGGAACTGGCAGTGGTAAGAACCTCGCCTGTGCTTGCAAAGACGGCGCACCCCTATCCGTCACCCACTGTGGCGCGTACTGATCCGTACACTTTGGCTAATGTGGCGCGACCTCCAAAACCGCGCTCCGCGGGAACCCACCTTTAGACGTCACCAGCTCGTCCCGTTACAACTCACCATCTGTCCCTGGGTCCTTCACAGAACACTAGATTGCGTTACCCGCTTCTATTGCTCAGATTCCTCATGAAAATGGAACTGTTATTTCATACAATGTTACTTATTTATTCATTATTTATTAAAATTATGAAACATCTAAAGCGGGCTACTTCAAACGTCCTCTTTGCATTTGGTTATTGTCTCGTAGATGATACAGAATAGATCGAAATATTGTAGGGACCAGGATATGGGACCACCGAGCCCAATCCATTGGCGAGATAATGTGGCCTTGAGGTGGTTAGGCACCTCCCTGTGGAAATGGGTTGACGCTGATCGTGGTAGTAATTATTACATCTATTATAGAAGGACTAGTCGAACATCCTCAAGCAGCAAGACCTTCTACAGAAAAATAAGATAGTCGATTTAACCGAGATTGTCTGGTAAAAAATAGAGCCTATGTTAGCAATGGTCGGACATCTCCTGCCCAAAGGTTTACGGAGAACCACTGCTGGTTTCCGTGCTGCTGTATTAGTTATGGGTTATCGGTTGCGTATTGTGCGTGTTAAGTATCCAATATCATGTAAAAGTGGCTTCATCTGTAAAAATATTAGATACCGCAAAATAGATTACACCACACAACGCTTGAGAACTAGCTGACAAGCATCACTTGAAGTGGAAAATCCGTCACTCGCAAACCCTGGGCTCGCTGTAAATGGTACGGCTGCCACTATTGTTCATTTAACACGTGTTGTACCATTCTGACATATACCATGGGTATTCCCTACAGTTCTTGTGCTGTTTTCCAGCCGATCGTCAACAGCGCCCAGAACGGTCACTACGGTGTTTGGCCTTTTAACCGTCCTACAGCATGTCGGTCGCCGAAAATATCCTATCCTACAAAGTTGCCAGTTCAGTAGCTCAAATATTTGCCTAGTTGAAACTGGCCTATTTGGTTTCCGGCAAAGTCATTGCGCCTGCAAGGCATCTCCGTTGGCAACTCCGTACTTGAAGTGAATTGCAGTAATCTCCACATTCAAATACAGAAACATCTCATCCGGCATTAAGTTAGCGAATAAACGATACATGTGAAACATGCTCCTTTATATTCTCATCGGAAAACGACCTCTACTGCCTGTTCCGTTCGATTGAACCACGTATTTGATGACGATATATGTTTGTTTTGGTGTGCTCTAGCATCCTTTAGAATTTTGTGCGTCTTTTTTCAAACAGCCTACCGTTATATCACCATTGCCTCAACTTGCATCTAACACCACGGAATCAGCTTGGTGAGAAACGATTAATTTTTTTGATGTAGGATCAGCACCGTCAACTTCGTAGTTTTTAGGCGACATCAAGTGAGGAGTGTGCACATTACACTTCTGTATTTTTGTCTGCAATTAAGATCTGCCACGTATTGTTAAAAAAAAGATTTCTCTACACAACAGGAGTTTAGCTAATAAACAGTTATCTGGAATCAGTGAGAAACAAATTTGGAATTTCCTTCACTGAAAGGGGAATGAAGCATAGGTGTAAATAGTGATACTGGAGAGTTCAGCCCCTATTAATAGGTTTTTTTGTGCGTTCCCTGTATTAATTACAGCCAAATTCGTCGTTAAATTAACAATGCAGCTTCAGAAGTACCACTTTCACATACACACAAGTCTGAAAATTACTTAGTATCGACCACATATAGCTATGCCAGCGGTAAGAAAAAGAATCACTGAAATGTCATTAAGCTATTGCAAGCATCCCACTTTTTTTTTCTTTTTTTTTTTTGCAAAGAACTGTATATAAAATATCGTTCGGGAAATTTTCTTACAATTCTAGTACTGTTCGCAAGAAATATATGTATGTTGCAACCTTGGTACAATTTTTTGATGAAATCAGTGGTAATACCGGAAGAAATCAGCGTGGTTTTGTCTTTATACAAAACTTTTTACCTCTTTCATCCCCAATACGAAATCGCTGAGGTCCTCAATTTTGACAGGTAAAAACGCAAACGCTGCCTCGGTACAACTGCAACAACGGGTCAGAATGCGGAGCGCTGACGGGTCTGTTCATCTGCCTCAACGGCCACTGTTCCAATATGTCAGGCATGTTCCAGTGCTCCTACCGCGCAGTTGGTCCAGCGATCGACAGCGAGCAAGACAACGCCAAACTCACGGGACACTTCCTCTGTAACCATGCCCACTGCACTAAGGTAAGACAAGCTCACTGAAACTCACGTTAACCTACTTACTTTTTGATAGCTGCTCTTTTTTTTTTAATTTACCCATCATTTATACATCCTAATATTTAGTGACCAAATTAGGCTCTAACTTACAAATTAATTTTTTTAATCATTAAGTACATAGTTTCAAGAATTTTAAAGAAAAATTTTCAGGCATAGAAATTTTCATGTAATTCCATTACACTTTAACTTAATTAATTTTATAATATTACATTCGATTTTACTTACAATTATACCAGTGATAGTTGCTATTGATAATTTTTATATACAGTATATGCACATATTTATATCATAACAGATATCGCTTATCGTTGTTTCGTTGTTATACTCAGTACCTCTTACTAAGAATTTAATGATAGAATTGACATTTCCAGGAGCTGAGTTGAACCATCCTCTTGCTTCTATTTAGGGTCGTGTTTTTTCTGTTTTTTACTGCTTAACTGATTCTGTTTGTTTTACTAATATTTCTGTTACTCATATGCATCGGAGTTTATATGCATGTACTCTGCGCTTAATACTTCCGGTGTAGTAGCATCAGGAGTATACGAGAGTACTGCATTACAGTGGTGTTTTACAGTGTAATTTAATTTTAATACAATATTTCAGTTTTCACTTAAGTACAGCAGCATTACAGTTGTTTGGTACATTACCATGATAATTCACTTGTCAGCTATACAAGAAATTTCAGAAGGTTGCTGAGGTAAAATATAATTTTGGAACTATATTCTATGATTCGGGGTTTGCCGCGTTGTTTATTTGATAATCGAAGCTTTTGGCTGCCATTCTGCAGCCTTTGTCAGAGTTACTATTTATGTTGATATAGCAACGAGCACCAAGCATCGCAGAGTAAAGGTCGGGCCACACTAGACCGAGCCGAGCCGAGCCCGCGCCGTCACCACACCAACACTCGGCCGAGTGTCCACTCGGTTCCCTCGCGTCCACACTGGTCCGTAGCACGGCCGCGTGACGGACGGGTTCCTACGCGGTCTTCAGTCTCCATTAACGTATACCCTTGACTTTTTCACGGAATTAATGTTAAAAAATTACCTTAAAGTGATTTGGGGATCGTAGTTGCGGCTACCACCCGTACTTTATTATAGAGTATTGTACTTTATAATCTACGAAAGTAATAAAGTACGTTAAAATACTTTTTTTGTCTGACTCCTGTTATCTCTTTTATTTTTTGGTCTCTTATGCACAAAAATAGTATTCCAAAGCAGTTTTAACAAATGATCGTCACACTGTACCGGATTGAAAGATTCTCGTGTATCTCTACATAGTCACGATTAAATGTCAAGCGCCACTCACTTCACATTTAACGTGTTTGTTTTGATTAAGGTTCCTTTCGATTCACTCAATATTTTTTTAACAAAAAAGAATAAGATTATTGTTCAGTCTGCCAGTAAAGGCCCCTGCCAGGCAGACCTCACACACAACGCGCCTGCACGCCGGGATACATATACGACTCCAAACAGGCGCAGAGGCATCAAAACAAACCAGGAAAATAAATAGAATCATCTAGAGGCTAAGTGGGACCTTTTCTTACAGAGGTCGCCGTACTACCACACAACGGAATTCCTGCGCCAGGCCGCCTATATAAGCGTAGCCGGCAGCTCCACCGACAGTTCCAGTTCCAGTTCAGTTCAGTTCAGTTCAGTTCAGTTCCAGTTCCAGTTCCGGCATGACCGCGGAACCAGCGTATGGACGAAGAGGAAAGCGCTCGCCGCGCTGCCGCGCCAGGCGGGTCGAGTGCCTCAGTGCACTCGGCTTTGCCGGCGGCAGCTACGGCCCCATCGACGACCCGGCTAACGGAAACGGACTTAGACACGGCGACAAACTGTACGGCAGCCACCACTACGACGACCTGGCAACGCGCACCGGACTTGGCCATGGACAAGGACGGATCTATACTGGAGACGACCACGCAACTCCCATTCAAGAAGAGAACGGCCGCCGACGGATCTGTAAGGATTAATCTGATGACGACCAGGCCTGCCTACGAACCAGCAGATGCTCGTCATCCCAAGAGACGTACTTCTCCGCCCGTAACGGGGAAAGCAAAGTTACCGAGGAACGAACAGTGCACTAGTGGTACAAAACTCAGCGTGCCTGTTCAGCAACTGTCAAATGCTACAGCTGGCAAGGTGAAGAAGGCAAAGAAAAAGAAGAAGGAGATGACAGCCCATTCGGCTGCAATCTATCCTTTTCAACCAACTTTCACAAAACAATCGAATACTGCAGCCAGCGTGGAAGAAAGACGCAAGAAGAAGCAAGTCAACCAGTCAAATGAAGAGGGCTTCATCACCCCACGACGTACAGCTAAGCCGCCCCCAGCGTTGGACCCGCAGCTGGTGATGGACACCAGCAATCGCTTCCAACCTCTGGACGACTCGGCGCAGCCAGCAGCGAAAAGATCATCACACATTCCACCGATAGTGGTACAGTTTGAAGATAACTACAAGTCACTGCACGACAGAGTAGACGCCAACACCACGGACCCATTCACCGCCAAAACTGCAGGAGGCGACAAAATTAAATTCACCTTTACTACAGAAGCTGACTATGTAAGAGTAACTGAAATGCTGACGGATGCCAATATTCCATATTACACCTTCCCAACAGGTGCAGCACCACTCCTGAAGGCTGTATTCAGAGGAATTCCTCGGTCATTCCCAACGGCCGAACTCAAGGAAGAACTGATGGAGAAGGGATTCATCATCCAAAGTGTCCATCAGCTCCGCAGACCGGGAAACTAACGTAGCAATGCCACTATTCCTAGTGGTACTGCCGGATTGCCCGGAAAACAAATCCATTTTTGAAGTAGACTCTATCAGCCATCTCAAGGTCACAGTAGAGAAACTACGCTCGTCGCCCGGACCAGCACAGTGTTACAACTGCCAAACGTTTGGGCACGTAGCAAAGAACTGCAAGATGCCACCCGTCTGTGTGAAATGTGCAGGATGCCACGACTCCAACCAGTGCACGGCACAGAAAGGAAAGGACACAGCAAAATGCTACAATTGCGGCGGCGGCCACGTAGCAAGCTACAAAGGCTGCCCAGCGTACAAAAGAGCACGTGACCGACAGAGGGGCCTCACCACAGGTGACGGTAACCAACGCCGCAAAGAAAACCAGGGGACCAGCCACCAGAACAATCCCAGCCAGGAAAAGGAACACCGAAACCCAGAAGGAAAGGACGCCTCTCAACAGACAATAGAAAAGCAGATCCCTGAAAACCAGAAGAAGAACAGACGCTCACCCAAGAGGACAGATGGACGCACATTTGCTCAAGCCTCTTACAGTAAGGCATCGGACCCAAGTCAGACTGCAATGGTGGAAGAACAACCCAACTCCTCCACATTGGGATCGGACGCAGCAGCACCCGCCAACAAGCCAAGCCCACAAGGTGCAGCGGAAAATCCCACAACCCAGATCCTTGCAAAATTAACGAGTATGATGGAGACGATGATGACGCTGATCACAAGCCTCGTGGCGACCTTAAACCAGCTGCCAACCACCATCCAAGCAGCAGTAACGACAGCAATGGCTACATTCTACAGCTCCAACCAACAACAAAATGGATAGAGCACCACATATTTATACAATCTCGTTCTGCATTTGGAACGCAAACGGAATACATAACCAGGAAATAGAATTCAGGCAGTTCATCAAGGAGCAAGGCAGTTGACATCTGCATGGTATCTGAAACCCATCTTAAGCCCGGTATAAGAGTAGCAGTACCCAACTACCACTGCTACAGATACGATCGCCCTACCGCTGGAGGAGGAGTCGCCATTTACATTAGACGTGGCATCCCCCACAACCAGGTGCTACTCCCCACAACGACACAGATTGAAGCCATTGGGGTCGAAATGGCCACCTCAGCTGGCAAACTCACTGTCGTCGCAGTCTACCGACCACCACGACGCCAATTACTTGAAGAAGACATCAAGAAACTAGCCGGCATAAGAGGAAGACTACTGATCGGCGGAGACCTCAACTGCAAGCACACAGACTGGAACAGTCGCGTGTGCAACAACGCCGGGAGACAGCTGAGGAACCTCATCGAGATGTACAACATGAATGTGACGGCACCTGAAGAACCTACCCACTACCCCGCAAACGGAACCCGACCAGACATCCTGGATATATGCATCTCCAGGGGCATAACCGGATACATGGCAGCCAGTACAGTCAACAGATTGTCATCAGATCACTGCCCCGTGCTGGTCGAGGTTTCAACCGGGCCCTGGAAACAGGAGACACAAGAAACCCCAGATTACAGGCGAGCAAACTGGAATGTCTATCGTCAGCTCACTTCAGACGCTTTCTCCAATCACCTCCCGGTCAGTGCGGAAGATGATCTTAAATTCTTCACATCGACAGTGAAGGAAGCAGCGGCAGCAGCAATCCCAATACGTCGACCCAACACCCAAAAATCAAGCCAACTCCCACCACAACTCCTGGCTATGATCCGACATAAAAATCGGATCATGAAGGAGTGGAAACTGACCAGGAATCGCGGCACTAAAACATTGCTAAACAGGCTGCAGAAAGAATTGAAAGTAGCACTTAATGAACATCGAAACAGAGAATGGAGGGCCCGTGTTGCCATGATCAGACTAAATGACAACTCCCCATGGACCCACACAAGATGGTTCACCAAGAAAAAGAAAAGGTTACCACCACTGCACGGCGAGAGAGGCATAGTATACCTGCCGCATGAGAAAGCTAACGCCTTAGCAGACTGCTTTGAGAAGCATTTTGTCGCAGCGGAAGCAGACGATGAAGACGTAATCAATATACGCAGGCGCCTACGAACCTACCAGCAAGCAGCCGCTGCAGACTTAGAACAACAAATTCCAGATATCGACATCAAGGAAGTCAAGAACAGCCTGAAGAATCTACCCCACAAAAAGGCTCCAGGGGTGGACGAAATAAACAACACACTACTGAGACAATTGCCACCAGCGGCCTGCGCTTTTCTAGCCAATATCTTCAATGACATACTGAGGAGTGGAAAATACCCGAGCTGCTGGAAACGAGCAATCGTGGTGGGCGTACACAAATCTGGCAAGAATCCCATATTCCCACAGAACTACAGACCAATAAGTTTGCTGCCTTCAATTAGTAAAGTATTCGAAAGAATACTTTTAAAAAGGATACAACAGCTAATCACCGAAGGTGATCTAATCCCGGATCACCAAATGGGATTCCGTAAGAGCCATAGTACCACACACCAGTTAATGAGGGTAGTCGAAGAAGCCACGAAAGCATTCAACCATCGGAGCCACTGCGGACTCGTGCTACTAGACATCTCAAAAGCTTTCGATTCTGTGTGGCACACAGGACTTTTATTCAAACTATTTGAACTTGGATTTCCGGGCTCTTACGTCAAACTTATAGAATCCTACCTGAGAGGCAGAACCTTCAGGGTACGCGTGGGAACTTCACTCTCAACGTCAAGAAAAATAAACGCCGGGGTCCCACAAGGGTCCGTACTGGGACCGATACTATACTCCCTGTACACATCGGACATACCACTCACCAACAATGTCAAAATAGCCCAGTACGCTGACGACACGGCAGTGTTCACCATCAGCCGCAGTAGAGCGTTGGCTACGAGGCGACTACAAGAAGCCCTGGACAAAATCGAGGCCTGGGCGAGAAGATGGAGGATCACCATCAACTCGGACAAAACTCAGGCCATCTTACTAACCAAGCGTAGAAGACGAAGAGGTGAAGACCAGCCTCAGGTGCAGCTCCAAGGAAAGGTCATCCCATGGAGCAACACTGCGCGATACCTCGGTGTGACGCTCGACAGCAAGCTAACCTGGCAAGCTCACATCGAGGAAACCAGGCGCAAAGCTAGCGCTGCACTACAGCAGCTCTACCCATTACTTAACAGGGACAGCTCCCTGCCGCCGGACGTTGGCGTCATGATTTACTGCAGTCTGGTACGACCCATAATAGAGTACGCATGCCCTGTTTGGGGTTATGCTTGCAACACTCACATCAAAAAACTACAGGTTATTCAGAACCGAGCGCTGAAAAGAGCTCTGCACCTCCCAACGCGGTTTCCAACTGACGATTTACACAATGCAGCCAACATACAGACAGTACAACAACGATTTCGAGAAAGGGCAGTAGCATTTTATAAATCAACGAAAAATTCAGCGAACCCACTCATCAGGCCACTAGGCCAATACACCACCGATATAGATACATACAAAAGACCCCTCACATTAATTCTATAAATAAAATTGCCAAAAATAAGATGCACCAAACGTAAAGACAATTGAACTATCCAAATTCACATGAGGAGAAAATGTCGAAAGACAACACTCTCCAACAAAACAGCCCAAAGAAAAGGGCAACAAATGGCAACGGGCACCGACAGTTCCAGCCTGACCGCTGAACCAGCGTCAACTACAGAAGACCACCGGAAGTTCGCGAGAAGTAGAAGCCGTCACTCTACCCTGGATCAGGACCAGGCTAAAATTCTCGACGGTCATTTGATAACTGTCTCACCTTTGTTTATGGTTTACCAGTTGTTTTGTGTACAGAGTAATAAACCTCAAGGAACCGTTAAGTGTAGTTCACTTCAATTATTATACATTTTTATTTAAATGCAGACCGCAAAGATTCTGTACAATAATAATAATTTCATGTGACCTAAACATTCCAGTCACAGAGTTATTTATAGGCCGCGTAGTACACCTCTATCGTTGTCACCTAATTTGAAAACGAAAACTACAGATTAACGTGAAATTCGAACGACGGAGCGTCCTATCATCTTAGCACTAACAAATCAAAGATTTGCCAGAGGTGAATGTCAATTTTAAGACCCATAAAAATTACAGCTGAGACAGGGATTTGAACCAGGGACTTTCAGTTCCCCAATCGTACCCCGTAACCATCTGATTCAAGAGACAAATCTGGATGTAATCAAAAATTATTATTCAAACATACTAAAATAAACGTACTTATAGTCTATATAATTTATTTTTGCTATCCCAAAACACAAATGTACTTTTATATGATTGAATACATATTTTTCAGTACTTCTAGATTCAGATGCTTGCGGCGTGTGGTTTTGGTACGGAAGGTCCCCGGTTAAAAATCCGGATCTCGGATGCTATTTTAACAGGTCTTAAAATCGACTTTCACCTCTGGCAAAGCTTTGATTTGTTAATGTGAACATGGAAGGACTCTACCTACATTTTAAGAACATCTGATGAACCTGAAGTGAGGCTGAAAAAAAAATTACACTTTTCTAAAGCAATCATTAACGCTAAAACAATATTTAGTCGTAAAGGACCGGAAATTTCCGAACTCTTTCTATACACTTCTCCATATCGACCAGCCCAACAACAGCCCGACACCGGCCCGCACCGTCAAAAAGTAAACCAAACTAATCGCGGCCAACACACGGCCGAGTGTCGGCCGACATGCGATGTCGTTTGAACTCACTTCAATCGAGTGGGCGACTACAATAAGAAAAGTGACGGTGCGGTGCGGTGCGGGTGCGGTGCTTTCTAGTGTGGCCCGGCGTTAATAGGTGGCTATCTTCGTTGAAGTTGTTGGTATTCTTTAAAACTTCTGCTGTCTCTTTCACTGGTCTTCTTTCCACAGAAGCCTCTTATCTTCAAATTTTATTTCGTGCTCTGTGTTAATGGCAGGGCGAACTACAGCAGATTTGTTGCTGTGGTTTTATTTATTGTGGCGGATATATTTCTTAAGACTTTCCGCCACAGTGCGAGCCGTCTCACCGATGTAAGGAATACCAACTTCAACGAAGACAGCGGCCTATTACTCTGCGATGAAAGGCGCTCGTTGTTATGTTATTATAAATAGTATCTCTGACGAGGCTGTAGAATGGCAGCTGAACGCTTAGATGAGGTGGGAATTTTTCCGTAACACCATTTCACAAGTGCACCGTGAATATCGGGAATCCGGTAAAACATCAAATCTCCCACATCGCTGCCGCCGGAAAAAGATCCTGCAAGAACGGGACCAACGACGACTGAAGAGAATCGTTCAACGTGACAGAAGTGCAAGCCTTCCACAAATTGCTGCGGATTTAAATGCTGGTCCTTTAACAATTAGTGTCAACGTGCAAACCATTCAACGAAACATCATCGATATGGGCTTTCGGAGCCAAAGGCCCACTCGTGTACCCTTGCTGAGTGCACGACACAAAGCTTTACGCCTCGCCTGGGCCCGTAAACACCAACATTGGACTGTGGATAATTGGAAACATGTTGCCTAGTCTGACGAGTCTCGTTTCCAATTGTATCGAGCGGATGGACGTGTAAGGGTATGAAGACAACCTCATGAATTCATGGACCCCGCATGCCAGGAGGGGACAGTTCAAGATGGTGGAGGCTCTGTAATGGTACAGGCCGTGTGCAGTTGGGGTGACCCCTGAAACGTCTAGATACGACTCTGACAGGTGACACGTACATACGCATCCTGGCTGATCACCTGCATCCATTCATGTCCATTGTGCATTCCGACGGACTTAGGCAATTCCATAAGGACAGTGCGACACCCCACACGTCCAGAATTGCTACAGAGTGGCTCCAGACATGAACATTATTGAGCATATCTGGGATGCCTTTCAGCGTGCCATTCAGAAGAGATCTCCAACAACTCGTACTCTAACGGGTTTATGGACAGCCCTGCAGGATCCATGGTATCAATTCCCTCCAGCACTACTTCAGACATTAGTCGCGTCCGTGCCACCTAGTGTTGCGGCACTTCTGCGTGCTCGCGGGGGCACTACACGATCTTAGGAATGTGTACCAGTTTCTTTGGCTCTTCGGTGTAGGAGCAACGCTCCTCAGCTGCGATCAGTGTGCTTTCTCTCTGCGGTCACAATAAACCAGATCGTCACCCAACCTGAGGTCGCATATCTGCCACTCGTCTCCGCCCGTTCTTTTTCATCGTTTTATTTTGTCGGCTCCTAACCTACGCCGTGGGAAACTGGTCACCGTTCCATCTTGCCAAAACTCCGCCTTCCCTATTCATTTTAATTCGCTCAAAACAGATTTTTTTAATTATGGCTATACTCCTCGTCGACGTCGAGGTTATTAGGGCGGGATTGGATTGGGGACAAGGAACTGGAACCAGTTCGGCTATGGCCTTTTGAAGGAAGCATCCCGGCATTCGTCTGGAGTGATTTGGGGAAACCATGGAAAACCCAAATCTGGATGCCCAGACAGGGATTCAAACCCGCGTCCTTCCGAAAGTCCACCTTGCTCATTCGCACCAAACACTTAAAAATCTACCATTATTAACTATGGGTACAGGTGACAGATGTCTGGCTGTAGCAAAAAGCTGATGCCCTAGGCATACAAGCACCTCATCTCATCGCTATGTACGCTATACTTTGATGTCTATGTGTCTTAACTTGCCCTCTGTTTTGTGACGTGACCCACAGGTGACGCGTTTGAAGTGCGTACGCTACTGCCCGCTCATCCCCACGCTGAAGACGTCCGTGCTGGTTCGCGTAGCTGACAGAGTTCGTGTGGCGAGATGTTCGCGCGCGCTCGCCGTCGACGGGACGGACTCGCCCAAACAGTTCTGGCAAGACTCACAAGGTGACATACTGCTCACCTCCTGTCACAGCCTCCACCCGTCACCATCGGGTTTCTGGTACGTGCAATATAGTAACATTAAATTATCATCTCTGTTCTATAGCCATCAGTTTTATACCGATTCACACAGTATTTAACAACAAATATCATGGAACACAGTAATTATTCAAATGCCATTAAGGCTTCGATACACACATTTGTCTCTATTTTTCAGACCAAAGATTTTATTTCTAGCTTAGCTTAGTTAAAAATTATTTTAATGGAATTGCATAAAGTCTCAAGAAGTTGGCTTTAACCACATTCTGTAGAAATTAATGAAGGTGATGCTGCCAGGATTTCTGTAATGGACAGCAGAATAAAAGTACGAGGGGTAATCATAAACTAATGTCACAAGGCCGATATGCCTGGAGTGTCGTTCTTCATAGATAAATTAGTAGTGTGCGGTAATTCTAAGACAGGTGGTTGGAGACTATGTAGAGCGGCCAACCGCCACCTACAGCTCTAGCTGTAGATAAACACAAATGGCTACTCTTTTGGAAAACTAGTCTCGCGAAGAAATCCGTTCAGTTATTCGAGTTCTGTGGGCGCAAAATGTAACCACGGCTGAAATTCACCAGCAGTGGGTAGAGGTTATGTCTCGTCAGCATGTTGCGGAATGGTGTCGCGGAATGGATCGCAGTGGCCTACCCAGTACGGCATTCTCACACTCCCTACATCCCGGAACTCGCTCCTAACGAATTTAATTGTTTTCCTCACTTGACAGAGCACCTAGGAAGTCGACGAGTCGCTTCTTACGTGTAGGTGAAAGACTTCGCGACAACGTGGCTGAACATGCAATGACAGGATTTTTACCAGGAGTGAATATTCAGACTTATCCCACGAAGCAATAAATGCCTAAACCGATAAATAAGCAGACTGCGTTGAAAAAAATTCCTAATATATGTATTGTCAATTGGCTGTATTGGTCGTATGAAATAAAATGTACGCGTTTTACTGCAGCCTTTGTAACCTTAGTTTTTGGTCACCCCTCGTACCATACCAGCATGTCAAAAAGGCCAAGCTCTGTCGTAGTACGGAATTACCACCAGTTTCAGCGATTTCAGAGTGAATAGTTCCCTCAGACATCGTTCGTCCAAATTACCTAATGCCTGGAATTAATGTAGTTTGAAGCATTTGTCGTATTCCTCGTTCCACTAAGGCTTTAGGGGTGCACTTCAGAAGTTAAATATACGTATACTGAAGTAGCCCAAATCGGCGAGTGGTTCGGATCCAGCGGACTAGTATTTAGACACCTCGTCAAATTAGGGAGCGGGCGTACAGTAAATAGATGAAATAAGAAATAGCTATGATCATTTTATTGAAAGCCTTTTATCGAAAATGTTACACAGCCATAACGCACATTGCTTAATACACTATGACGTTCCTAATCAGTACATAATTTAAAAGATTCACTTACACGGATCGTATCGGAGAGAAGCCGAGAGTTAGCCAGGCCGGGAGGGTCGCCTTCAGTAACCTAAACGTGCCTTCCCACGTCCCGTGCATTTCTCGGCCGCGCCAGTCTAGCTATCAACAGCGGGCCGTGGGATGGAAGCCGCCTCTCCTGACAGGGATGGCGCGCCTCTGTCGGTCGCCCAGACGGTAAACATCAAACGCCTGGGTAGCTGAAACGTCACTAGGCAATGTGGCTGCGAGGTTGCGGGGGCTAGCCTATGGCGCGTACTGATCCGTTCAATTCGGCTGCATGGCGCGGCCTACAAAACCACGAGCCATGGGAAGCCACCATAACGTCTCACTTTGTCTCGCTGATGCCACTCTGTCAGTGGCGCGAAACCTTAAGGAGTGTCCACTCTGGCGCGATTAATGTTGCTACAAGATGTAAACAAAATTTATAATATAAAGACGCAGCAAACAATCTGTCCACACTGGTTCAACAGTGTTGCACGATATTGGTGCTAGCTGTATCTCTGTTCAACATTCCTTCCATAATGTGGCTGTGTAAGCACAAAGTTGCATTGAAAACTAGTGGAAGTTAATTTTTAAATTACAAGGTCTTTTTCACTATAGTTCTTTTTACCATTCAGATTTTTATATTTCCATGTATTTTCACAAGGAAAAATATTCGCATCTGATGGAGGATTTAAAGAAAATATCAAATTCTAGAAATTGTTTACTTGTTGCAAACTCAACTTAGACCCGCAAGCATTTCTAGGGGATGATCACTAAATTTAATGAAACCCTACTTCGGAACACAGGAGATATGTTCTCTTAAAAGGAAATTATGTTACCGTATCAGTAGAGGAAGGAGAATATCAGTAAATGTTTTTGGGTTTTTTTTATTCAAAATTTTTAGAAAACCATTACTTTTCAAACGAGAAAATGCAGAAATTGTTGTTATGCCTTGCATTTTCCTGCATCAATTTTAAGGAATAAATCACGTTCCTAAAATTTCCACAATCTACTAGTAACATTTGACAGCCAGAATAAAGATACAGGAGACAATTTGGATGAATCATGGAGAAGAGAAACTCAAAGAAATTCTTTAGGTCGTGCAGAAAACTTCACCGAAATGCTTCAAATGAAGCAAAAAATATGTGCCAAGAATTTGTCTTTTTTTTTTTTTTTTACACCAATAGGGTTGATTTCTTGGCAAAATAACTACTGAATTATATTTGTTTTAGAAATAGTGGTTATATATAATAAAACTGAGTACCTGCCACAGATTTTTTTTTCATTTTACGTAACTTTTTTCATTATCTGTAAAACCGAGCTATCAGGTTTTAATTTTTTTTCTTGAAATCCTACTGAAACTCACAAAACGACACTTGATGCGTCATATGTACTCTTTCTGCATGTATACGTTCCACTCTTTCGATTCCAAATTCTTGGATATTCTCTATAATTGTCGATTAAATGATTAAATTTATACTATTCTCTGAATGGGGTGTAAGGGTTTGGGAGAGACTATACTAGTCTTTTCCAACCAAATGTCAACCTCTCCTTCACGTGGTGCACCCTGTTTGCACGGACGAGGCTCTGGCGACTGAAAGATTCCCGGTATAAGGAGTCACCCACATGCTTGCCAACGGCCTCTGAAAGGAGGGCGGAAGAGCGGGGAGCGGTTCAGGGCACCCTCTTGCCCTTGGGGTTGGAAACGGCCCCTAAAGGTGGATGAATCAGAAGTGATCAACGGCATGGGGATGCAGAAGGCAACGGGAAACCACTGCATTAAAGACCCAAAGGGTATCCCGACGACATGTAATCCTCTCAAATTACATATATCATGATGGCTTCTTCCTGGGTAAAATATTCCGGAGGTAAAATAGTCCCCCAATCGGATCTCCGGGTGGGGACTGCTCAGGGAGGAGTCATCAGAATGGATAGAAACATTCTACGAGTCGGAGCGTGGAATGTTAGAAGTCTGAATAGGGCAGGTAGGTTAGAAAACTTAAAAAGGGAGATGGAACAACTTAAGTTAGATGTTGTTGGGATTAGTGAGATTAAATGGAAGGACGCACAGGATTTCTGGTCTGGGGAACACAGGATAATTAGCACACAAGCTGTCAATGGAGTCACTGGTGTAGGATTTGTAATGAACAAGAACGTAGGGAAACGGGTTAGTTATTATGAACAATTTAGTGACAGGATTATTTTGATGAGGTTAGAAACTAAGCCCGTCCCAACCACATTAGTACAAGTATATATGCCAACGTCACAGGAAGATGACGAAGAAATAGAAAAAATATTACGCTGAAATTGAAGAAGTTAATCCAATATGTGAAAGGGGAGGAAAATCTAATAATCATGGGTGATTGGAATGCAATAGTGGGAGAAGGAAAAGAGGGGAATACTGTAGGAAGATTTGGTCTAGGAGAAAGAAATGAGCGAGGAAGCAGGTTGCTAGAATTTTGTGAAAGATATAAGCTAGTAGTGGCGAACACACTGTTTAAGAACCATGCAAGAAGAATATACACCTGGAAACGTCCTGGGGATACAGGCAGATATCAGCTAGATTATATCATGGTCAAACAGAGATTCAGGAATCAAGTTCTAGACTGTAAAGCGTACCCAGGAGCAGACATAGACTCGGACCATAATTTGATAGTAATGAAGTGCAGGCTGAAATTCAAGCGAATAAGGAAGCAGCATAAGCAGAACAGACTGGAAGTGAATAAACTGAAACAATCTAGCACAAGAGAAAAATTTGCAGAAATGGTAGACTTAGGTCTAAGAATTAACTGTGAAAGGAGCTCAACCGAGGACGAATGGAAGTGCATTAAAGACCGAAATAATGAAAGCTGGCAAAGAAACCTTAGGCTTTAGGGAACAAGCTGCCCGAAAACCTTGGATCACAGAAGAAATTTTGCAGCTGATCGATCAGAGGAGAAGGTACAAAAATGCTCAGGATGAAGCAGGAAAAGAGCAGTACAGGCAATTTAGAAATCAAATAAATAGGAAATGCAAAATAGCAAAAGAAAAATGGCTACAAGAAAAGTGTGAAGAAGTAGAAAAGGAAATGGTTGTAGGAAAAGTAGATGTTGCATATAGAAAGATCAAACAGAATTTTGGAGAAATGAAGAAAAGAGGTATGAACATTAAAGCTGCCGATGGGAAACCTCTTTTAAGCTCAGAAGATAGAGCTAACAGATGGAAGGAATACATTGAGAAACTGTATGATGGGGACGACTTGAACAATAGTGTATTGGAAAAGGAAGGCGATGTCGACATTGATGACTTAGGAGATCCTGTTTTGAGGACAGAATTTAATAAAGCTCTGAATGACTTGAAAGCAAATAAGGCAGTTGGAATTGATGAGATCCCTGCAGAACTTCTTAAATCTCTAGGAGAGGAAGGAATCGAAAGATTATTCAAGCTGATATCAAAAAGTTATGAAACAGGAGAAATTCCAACTGATTTTAATAAAAATATCATCTTCACACTTCCAAAGAAAGCACAAGCTGACAAATGTGAGAATTATCGCACAATTAGTCTAACATCACATGCTTCAAAATTACTGACCAGAATAATATACAGAAGGATGGAAAGGGTAGTAGAAGAGATAGTAGGTGAAGATCAGTTTGGGTTTAGGAAAAATCGCGGTACAAGGGAAGCAATTCTGTCTTTAAGATTAATACTTGAAGGGCGGATCAAGAAAAACAAAGATACTTTTATGGCATTTGTTGATTTAGAAAAAGCTTTTGATAATGTTAGGTGGGACAAGATGTTCAAAATTTTAAAGAAGTCAGGTCTAAAGTATCGAGATAGAAGAATCCTCTATAAACTATATAAGAATCAAGTGGCTGTGATAAAAGTAGAGAATCACGAGAGACATGCATCAGTTAAAAAGGGTGTGAGACAAGGTTGTAGTCTATCCCCGTTAATATTCAACTTGTATGTAGAAGAAGCAATGAAGAAAGTCAAAGAAAAATTTCCATGTGGCATAAGTTTTCAGGGAGAAAAAATCAGTATGCTACGATTTGCTGACGACATTGTCTTATTAGCAGAGAGGGCTGAGGATATTGAGAAGTTATTGAATGGCATGAACAAAATACTGAAGGAAGATTTTGGACTGAATATAAATCAAAGTAAAACAAAAGTGATGAAATGTAGCAGAAATGACACCAATACTAGCAGATTAAATATAAAAATAGGATCGGATGCAATAGGAGAAGTGAGTGAGTTCTGTTACTTGGGAAGCAAAATTACAACCGATGGCCGAAGCAGGAATGATGTTAAAAGCAGAATAGCACTAGCAAAAAGAGCCTTCATGAAAAAGAGAAACCTTTTAGTTTCAAATATTGATCTAGGAATTAGAAAGAACTTCTTAAAACTCTATGTGTGGAGCACAGCACTTTACGGTAGCGAAACATGGACTTTAGGAATACCGGAAAGAAAGAAACTTGAAGCATTTGAAATGTGGTGCTACAGAAGAATGCTGAAAATTAGGTGGACAGACAAAGTAAGAAATGAACGAGTTTTGGAAATGATGGGTGAGAAAAGAAGTTTATGGAAGAAGCTTACAGGAAGAAGAGACAGGCTGGTAGGTCATATTTTGAGACATGCTGGATTGGTTAATTTGTTAGTGGAGGGAACAGTTGAAGGTAAGAACTGTAGAGGAAGACAGAGATTAGAATATATGAAGCAGATAATTGAGGACGTGGGTTGTAAGGGGTATGTAGAAATGAAGAGGTTAGCACAGGATAGGAAGGGATGGAGGATTGCATCAAACCAGTCTAAAGACTGACGACAGCAAAAAAAAAAAAAAAAATCTCTCTGAATTTCACTTAAATCCTCTGCTTGCTACCGTATTTGACAAAATGCGAGCCTCAACTCCTAACAAGATGCTCGCATCGAGAGAATGCTAACAAATACTTCACTACATTACCTATTATACTTTAATCTTTATTGCTAGAAATGGTATTATGCTACATACAACAACTGTTGTTGCATCGCACCATCATCATGGTGCAACACAGTTCAACAGAATGCAGCAGCAAGAGTCAACTTTTCATGTCAAAACGTGTCGCAGTTGCATAATGTTGCTCCACTGTGGACACGCCTTTATAAACAGCTCTCCGAGTTGTGAAGGTAACCATGGGTACTCCTGAGGATTACTGTAATTGGTGACGGCTCCCGGTGAATGACCGTAACTGATAACGGCACCAGTCACATCGATTCAGCGAGTATTACCGTCTCTGATAACGGCCCTATTCCATAAGGCACTTAGCACATTAAGTTCTCTAACAATGAAATATGTAATTCTAGAATTAGGGTGTTGACATTGGGAGCCTGGATGATATGTTAGGCAAGCTAACTTAGCTGCCGTTACTCTCGTAAGTGGGGAAGCACATATTTTGATCTGGCCCACCCGACTTGCAGCGTCTTTGTTCTAAATCTTCTTCCCGCATCTTCCACCCATGCCCGAGGCCGGACTCGAACCAGCGACCCCTGCAACGCGAGGCTAGCACAATATCCCCTACGCTGGTGGGTACTGTATCTTTCTACTGTACTGTATTTATAGCGGCTGAAGTTACATATTGGACCCATCGTATCACCCCGATCCAGTATTCCGGCGCTTTAACGTGTACGGCCAAACTGGTACGTACCTTATGATCTTACTCGTAAATTAATAAATAAGCTACGAGTAAATCAAGAGTAGATTATTCGAGGCGTCTGCGACTGTACTGTTTTACAGTGCATTGCGCTTGAGTTGCCGGGACGATGCTGATAGACACTGAGAAACGAACTGCCGTTCTCCACCTTGTTAGCAGACCAAGCAGTCAAAATTGATCACACCCGACCATAAAAGATCATCGTTGGAGCTAAAGTGGTGCTCCCGATGCTAACGATGTTCTGGTGCCGTAATATAACAATGACACTGACCCTCATCCGCTGTCTGCAACTTTAACAGGCTTTCCGCAGTTCAGCAACGCATATGGAAAGACATGCTCGGCAGACCATTGTCCTCCCCTCAAAATCATACACTGTAAGCTAACACCTGGTCATACCGCCAAGAACGGTGACCCAGTTCATGTCAGTCCAGAACTGCAGATGACAGATCTCCTGAAGGTTCTGGCATCGCAGCCAAGAGCACAACACACTTCCCCGAACATGACCAACTGGCCGTTTGATATTTTCTTAACAATTCACAACACCTTGTCTTATTGCTGACCATTCAGATTACCGCAACCTTCATGTCCAACAAATATTACATTAACAATCAAGAGATGCGTAAAGCGAAAGAAACATCGTGTAGCTCAGTGAAGATATAATAAGTTTAGGGAAGTTTCTAACTTCCGAAATGCATAAAATTGTCTGCCGGAGTTGATGGGCCTGCTTGTATGAAAGCAGTGTTTATAAATTACTTCTCAGCGGTATATGCGTTAACATATACACTTTCGTTCAGTCACCCACAAAATTAATTTACTTCGTAACCTATACAAATACATAAGCGGCCTAATGACTCAGTGGTTAGGGCGTCTGACTGGATATAGGAAGGTCCTCGGTTCGAATCCCTGTCACGGCGGGGATTTTCATAAATTCTTAAACTGACCTTCACCTCTGGCACAGCTTTCTGTGTTATGTGAAGTACGCCAGACCGCTCCTGTGATTCGGATTCCACGTTATACTGTTGGTTCCCCCTAAGGCTAACAACCCTCATTGTAACACGGATGTATATACATCCAAAGCAGATTCAAGCCAAACAAAGGCTTAACGTGGTCCTATTTGGCCCAAACGGACACACATATTACTATGTTATTCCGTAAATCTGTATCGTGACTGTGTCGGTTTATTACGCCATCACTAAAAAAAAACTCCTAACAGATTAGGCCATGAAGGAATTTTTATGGATTGAAAGTTATGATCTGTATTTAATTTAAGGTATGAATAATCATACTCGTCACCGGGCACCACAGTGAATCTAAAATCCTCTTCTGAACAGCAAATCCTTTTGCCTGTTACCTGGCATTAATAACAATGTACAGAACAAATTTTGATGGAGTTTTCGCAGTTTAAAAGGTTAGGGTCTGCCCAAAAATTTGAGCTGTTTTAAGTGAAATAAAAATAATTTTCGTTTGAATTATGAGCGCACTTTTAATGCAATGTTTCTATGATCGCTGATTTAAAAACGACCCTTTATAATTAAATCTTAAAAAAAAGCTAACTAAAATTGAATTATGCTTTGTTTCAATGTACTGTAGTAGTCCATTTCCTAGAACGCGATCATATTTCTTCTTCAGAAGCCACTCTTAAACACCAAGGATGGTTTGTTCTCAGTTTCTCTGACCTGGATTTCTCCATACATTCTGAATGAACTGATAATTCTCACGATTCTAGTTCATTTTTCACTTTGTTCTGCCATCACTGACAATACCGAAATGTTATTTTGCGAATTAGAACCTGCATAAATGCAAAACGATCGTTGTTCACATAAAGAAATATTTTACAATCTAACTTCGACCTAAGTAGGACTAGTAATAAGAAAAATCTCTGTAACATAACATTTTCAAGAAAGCAAATTTTTTAATACTGAGAAGCCACAAAAAAAAATTGGTGGAGGCAAAGAAAATATAGTGGTATAAAATATATCCGAAAATTAGTTGTGCCAATAATGTACGAAATAACTGGAAATGATTTGCCAAAAGGAGTTTCAAAAAGAATCTAACAAGGAGAGATATGATAGTGTGTTACAGTTTAAGAATTACTGACTTCATTAATCCCAGAGTAGGAAGTAGTGTGCAATTGTTTCAAATGAGTTTAGAAACTTATGACATAAAAAGACTTTCGATTTCCGTCTGTTCACGACTTTTAGAACATTCGCTAGCATTTTGTTGAAACAAATTAATTATATATACATTCGTCATGTAAGACAGATAATAAATACCTGTAAACATTACAATGAGCCCACATCTCCTACCTTAAGGCTGGACCAAATAATCTTTGTCAGGGGGACGGACTGCATCAATGGATCGTTGGTGGACGCCGAGCACTTCCCAGTGCCAGCGATGAACTTCAGCACTCTGTGGACGCTGTCAGAGACAGCCATGTCCCGCCCCGTAGACCCCGTCCCTCCGCAGTCCAGCATCACCATCTTCAACAAGTCTCGCCTCTACATCAACCTGGAGGCGTGTGTCAACACCTTGGCGGGGGAGTGCCGCGCCTTCGCCGACAGCCATGGCAAAGCCGGTCACGACGATACAGCGCCCTCACGCTTCCCCTGCTACTATGACAAGGTATTCCACAAGTGCTAAACACGTACTGATAGAGATGACCCAACGACTTTGAAGTTGAACCAGGCAAGGAAGGCGTTGTCAATTCAAATCGTCTGATATTTTTCGTTGACTAACACTCATCAGTAGGGTCGGGATCTTTAGGACAATTTTTTTCCTGCCTTCTTTTATTTCTGTAATGCTGAATTAAACTCTGGTTGAACGCATCTAATTTTATTTCAATGTACTTTATATAAATGCATAGTCAGGTCATTTTCCTAGTTTTTGTCATATTACGATAATATTTACGGTCATATGGTCATATTTTGAGGAAAAATTTGGTAACTTTTTAATAATACCGGGAATGCACTAGAAGTTATAAATGAGAAGAAATTAAGATAATTAATCGCAGAATTGTACTCCTATAGTAAAAAAAACCAATTGTCACTGCATTGGTCAGAATTCACCAGTCAAGAATTAAAGTTATATGTTATTGTCACTCTCTAAACGTTAATGTTCCCCCCGCCTTTTAATCTCGACAATGCAGCAGCAGCATGCCTGTGTCGATCCGCGTCAATCAATCTCTCAGTGTCACCAATACTTCTGAAAATATTTCCTTAGTCAGTGTTAAATCTGCAGAGGATCAGTGAGTACCGCCATGATGAAATTTTTATTCTGAAAGTGCGATGTTACGGAGTTACCTAAAGGAATTTGGAGAGGAGTATTTTAGTACAGGTGAAAGAGTTATTTTCTGTAAATTATGTAAAATTAAAGTGACTTCAACAAAACGTTTTAAAATTTAATTTCCCAATGGTTCAGTGAGTGCACGGAAATAAATGATGCTGTCTACATGAAAGCGACACTACTAGATAAAATAAATGATATATAATTGAGCATGTTTTAATTTTTTTTTTTTTTTTGCTGTCGTCAGTCTTTCGACTGGTTTGATGCATTCCTCCATCCCTTCCTATCCTGTGCTAACCTCTTCATTTCTACATACCCCTTACAGCCCACGTCCTCAATTATCTGCTTCATATATTCTAATCTCTGTCTTCCTCTACAGTTCTTACCTTCGACTGTTCCCTCCACTAACAAATTAACCAATCCAGCATGTCTCAAAATATGACCTACCAGCCTGTCTCTTCTTTCTCTAAGCTTCTTCCACGAACTTCTTTTCTCACCCATCATTTCCAAAACTCGTTCATTTCTTACTTTTTCTGTCCATTTAATTTTCAGCATTCTTCTGTAGCACCACATTTCAAATGCTTCAAGTTTCTTTCTTTCCGGTATTCCTAAAGTCCATGTTTCGCTACCGTAAAGTGCTGTGCTCCACACAAAGAGTTTTAAAAAGTTCTTTCTGATTCCTAGATCAATATTTGAAACTAAAAGGTTTCTCTGTTTTCATGAAGGCTCTTTTTGCTAGTGCTATTCTGCTTTTAACATCATTCCTGCTTCGGCCATCGGTTATAATTTTACTTCCCAAGTAACAGAATTCTCTTACTTCTCCTATTGCATCCGATCCTATTTTTATATATAATCCACTAGTATTGGCATCATTTCTGCTACGTTTTATCACTTTTGTCTTGCTTTGATTTATATTCAGTCCAAAATCTTCTTTCACTATTTTATTCATGCCATTCCGTAACTTCTCAATATCCTCAGCCCTCTCTGCTAACAAGACAATGTCGTCAGCAAATCGTAGCATACTGATTTTTTCTCCCTGAAAACTTGTGCCACACGGATATTTTTCTTTGACTTTCTTCATTGCTTCTTCTACATACAAGTTGAATATCAACAGGGATAGATTACAGCCTTGTCTCACACCCTTTTTAACTGATGCATGTCTCTCGTGATTCTCTACTTGTATTATAGGCACCTGATTCTTATATAGTTTATAGAGTATTCTTCTATCTCGATACTTTAGACATGACTTCTTTAAAATTTTGAACATCTTGTCCCACCTAACATAATCAAAAGCTTTTTCTAAATCAACAAATGCCATAAAAGTATCTTTGTTTTTCTTGATCCGCCCTTCAAGTATTAATCTTAGAGACAGAATTGCTTCCCTTGTACCGCAATTTTTCGTAAAACCAAACTGATCTTCACTTACTATCTTTTCTACTACCCTTTCCATCCTTCTGTATATTATTCTGGTCAATAATTTTGAAGCATGTGATGTTAGACTAATGGTGCGATAATTCTCACATTTGTCCACTTGTGCTTTCTTTGGAAGTGTGAAGATGATATTTTTATTAAAATCAGTTGGAATTTCTCCTGTTTCATAACTTTTTAATTTTTTGGTAAATTAAATGATTAGTCATATTTTGTCATTTTTACGTCATATTTGCCCTTTTTAAGGTAATATTTGAATGCATATTTCTCCATTTTTTTGTTCACAAAGATCCGAACCCTACTCATCATGGAGCGTCCACATACTATGTACCCCTATTTTGGACTCCGTTGAACCCCCTCCTCCCTCCTCCCCAACCTAGCCCAACTGCCTCGACTACCCCCCCCCCCACCTCCTTTTCCCTTCCCCGTGTGGCACGTAGTTTTTTTCCCTATTAATTCTAGGAGACATTTTGTACTGTTTTATCTTAACAGACATCCATTAAAATTATTGCGTATATTATGAACACAACCGATATTTTCGTTCGGTAGTTTCCTATAATTACAAATATTCTGAATGAAATGTTGACAATAGTTACTTCTGCAAATTATCAGTTATTGGGGTTTTAACTTGTCTCTCAGGTGCAGTCAAGGTTCACTTTATTTTTGAGATGTTAGTAAAAACCATTGTACTTATCTCATCCATCATTGTTTATTTATTTAGAAAATACAACAAACTATACCTGCTGCGTAAAAAAAAAAAAAAAAAAAAATAGACCTGCATTATTTGTTTTCTTTTATTTTACTGTAATTCTGCCACCTTTCTTTCTTCATTACCAACGAATGATTTTTTGATCAGCTTAAAAGATTTATCTCATTCATTGGATAGTGAAAACTCGTTGGAAAAACATTTTGGATAAGCTTCGTAAAGTTTATTCTACAGCGCCTCTTCATACCACACTTTGAAATTGAAATTACACCTCACCGAGCTCTATATTCAAAGTTGCACTGCAATTCACTTGAAAGAACAAAATTAGAATTATTCTATAAATGAGAGGAGTGGTCACACATGGGCCATTCTAATCAGAATAGCATTATTTCAAACTTTTTTTTTTAACTGCTTTACGTCTCTCAACATCGAGGTCTTTAGAGACGGGAAAGGATGGGGAAGGAATTCGGCCATGGCCTTTTTAAGGAAGCATCTTGGCATTTGCCTGGAGTAATTTGGGAAACCTATTTCAAACTGTTTGTTTCTGCTTTTGATAATCCTGGGTAAGCGAATTTGAATTTAGGTATGGCATGTCTAATGTTTTTAGAATCGTAATGCACCGTCGCGTGTCGCTTAGTTCAAATGCGCCTGCCGTGTGCAACCCAACGCTATGACTTCAAGTCATACGCATACGTGGCACTGTCAGTAGGATATGTAAATTACATACGGAGATAATCAAATGACGGAAATAAATATCCACATGCCGTTGTGTATTCTGTTCCTTATTTTAATTGTGATAAATAAGGTTTAATGAAAAGCTATGTGGCTGGGGCGAAACACCCCCCCCCCCTTCCACGCAGCCCAGCGTAGCTTTCTACCCCCCCCCCCCCGGAAGAGTCACATAGTTTATGGACGCTCCTCAATATTCATCTACAACTGTGGTGCATTTTCATTCGCCAGCACCAAATCCGTTCTGAATACGTCTTGAATAACATCTGTTCGAGGATAGTATAACCAGATATTAAGATTTAATCATCTATACTATTATAAATAATTAGGTGGTGCTGCTGCGCCTGTCTGCCACTTCGTCCAGGCATACCCACCAAAGATCACATATAAACACTCCACCCTTTGGAATCCTTCATTTAGTGGAAAGGGTGATGAGAGGATGTACCAGAGAAATTAGAGAGCTGGGTTACAAAACTTTGGTTAGACCATTTTTGAATATGGTGGTGTAGTTTGGGACCCACATTTTGGTTATCAAATAACGGAGTTGGAAGGTGTGAAAGAAGAGCAGCTAGATTTGTTTGTGGAAATTATCGCAGGACCCAGCCAGTAACTGATATTATAAGGGAGCAGGGTTGTGACTCATTGGAGGAAAGGAGGAGGGTGAAGAGAGTGCTGGGAATGTACAGGGCATATGTTGGCGATGGAACTTGGAGGGATATTGGTCAAAGATTTACGAACAGTGCATTGAAGGGGAAAGGCGACCATGACCACAATCTTGCGCTCGATTTCATGCAAAAGGGAGTGGAAAAAGTTTCTTTTGTTGGTAAGGGTGTCAGGGATTTTAACAAATTACCAAGTGTAGTGATAACGCTTCAGGAATTTAGAATAAAAATTTGAAAATAATTATAATAGTAAATGGAGTAGGAAATTAACATTCCAATTATAAAAGAAAATTTAAATAAAAATATGTATGTAAAAAAGGGGTAAATGAATGTCTGGGGGAATTGACACCGCAGTGTTGGATCCATCGCAATTAAAAATTAATAATAATAAATAATAACATTGTGTTTTGACTACATAAATTTGTCTTACCCGGGATTTTCCAAGGCAGTAACAAACAGTACTGTTTTGATGGTTTGAAATAAAGCTGTTTTGACACATAACTTTAGCTTCCTAAATACAGCGCGATAGAATACTCGGAAAACGTTAATCAAGCCACTTCATCAGATATTAACATTCCAATAAGCGCAACGAAATTGTGAAATTAAATTTAGGGGAACGCAATACTAATCACACCAATGTTCTCGCGATCAAAGCAGCGGGAAATGCTAGTCTATAGTAAGTAAACACACATAGGTTTACCCAAAATAATACCACCCTATACAACCAATACTCTACCTTCGAAGCGATTCTTTTGATGAATAAAACAAGGTTTTGTAGCAGTTATCAAGACCTCGGCAGTTGACGAAACGCTGTGATCAACTTAACAGACTACACCTTAGTTCATCCCTAGACACAAATCTGTCCAAGGAGCAAAGCTGAATAGGCTTTTATCCGGGCACCGTTTGATGAAATCTTGTAACATATCTTAGAATTTCGCATAGCGAAATTAGTTTCCAAGATAGCAAGTTGTTGTTGATTCCGCTGACATAAGTCCTACTAGCTTAAACTCTTGTTAATATGGCAACAGTCATCCTTGTAGTTCCAGTAAAATCACCATCAAAACCTTTCTCCATATTCTGTTTAGGTTGCTTGTAGTTTATAAAAAACTCAGGGGCATCCATTTGCAAAGAATCGTATGAAATTTTCATCTTGTTATCACAGTTATTTTAATACTTTCGGAACGTTTATCTATCTGCAACCTACCATCAGCATTTGTAAAACGTCAGGTTTTCTACTTTTCACTTTGACTGCAGTGCAGGCATCATTTAATTGAATTGCGATGGAACGCATGCTCCTGTAGCAGTTTACCTATTCACATGTTTACCCCTATGTTATTATTATTTTACCTTATATCCTTTGAGCGTAAATTTCCTCAACCATCTGCTTTTGTCCTTTACGAATTTTAGTTTTAAGCTCTTTCAGCGTTTCTTGGTAAATTATTCATCACTTTCCTTGGTACTTTATCCCAATTCTTGACTTCCTTGAGTACAAAAGAAAACTTACCCATCCATTATGCATGAGATCGAGTGCTAGCTTTTACTCATGGTCATCTTTTCCGCTAAATACAATTCTCCTGATTCTTCGGTTAGTATCTTTCCAAGCCTCATTTACAACAAACTCCTTGTACACTCCCAGCCCTCTCTTCACCCTCCTCCTATCTCCCAATCGCCATATTTTATGATATCAGTTACTGACCGGGTGCTGCGGTTATTTTCACAAATAAATCTAGCTGCCCTCCTTTGAACACCCTCCATATCCTGTATTTGATACCTGAAATGTGGAACCAAATGTATACCAACCTATTCTAACAATGGTCTGACCAAGTTACTGTAACGGACTTACTTCACTTCTCTGGTACATCCATTCATCTTCCTTTCTATTAAATGAAGAATTTTTTTACCTTCTCCCATCCCCTGCCGAACGTGTACTACCCAGTTGAGTTTACTATCAAATGTTATGCCAAGGCATTGACACTTCAAACCTTTAACAAGCAATCCTCTCCCAACCCTATCATCATAAACAACTTTTATCTTTGTATCTGTTTTTTTATGCTTATGGCTTTATGCCTCGTCGACGTCGAGGTCATTAGAGGCGGGATGGGATTGGGGACAAGGAATTCTGCCATGGCCATTTTGAAGGAAGCATCCCGGCATTCGCCTGGAGTGATTTGGGGAAACCATGGAAAACCCAAATCTGGATGCCTGGATGGGGATTCGAATCGGCGTCCTCCTGAATACGAGGCCAGAACATTAACCGTTCACCCATCACGCTCGGTCTTTTTACCTGTGTACATAATAAGTTGACACTTCTTGGCATTTATCTCCATTCTATGTTGACCTACCCACTCAGGTTTCTGTCCGGAACACCCTGTTCACAGATTTCTTCCTTTTTGATCTTATTACATACTATTTGTCATCTGTAAAAATCCAACTTCTGAATGTAAACCATCAACACAGCCATCCATTAGAATAATGAATACCAATTTTCCAAATACAATAACCTGTGGCACTTCCATTTTCACTTCCACCTCTTTTGATACTTCATTTTTTACTCTAATGCTTTGCTTTCTACCTTTCAAGAATTTTTCTACCAAGCAAGTCACTTTTTCATCCACTCCAATAATTTTCACCTTATTTAATACCATTTTATGGCTCACTCTGTCAAATGCCTTAGAAAGATCTAGCGCCTCCCTTCTCCATTTCATCCGAAATATCTTGCATGTAACCCAACAACTGGGATTCACGTGACTATTCTTGCCTAAAACCATGTTATCGATTTGCAAACCAGTTTCTTTCCTCACAGGCATTTCTAATGTGGTTGCATATTCTCTTCATCATTTTGCCTATCACTCATATCAAATTAATCGGCCTGTAGGTTTCAACCCTATTTCTCACCCCTACGTTATGGAATGGTACTACTATCTCTCTTTTCCAGTCCTCTAGAAAGCAGCAAGACTTCAGACTCAATCCAAGTAATATTTCAAGGTCGGTACAGTATCGTATCCAATTATATTTAGTATATCTGTAATAATATTATCTACACTGGCCCCTTGTGAGCTTTATTAGCTTTTTTAATTGCTTCATTATTTCCTCAGTATCAAATTCAAATTTTATAGTTTGCTCATTTCTATCTACATGAAGAAGCTAGTCCTTTTATTTACTCTGTTCCATCCGGATTGACAACTGCTAATGGTCTCACTAAACCAGACTTACAGTATTTCCGCCATAGGCAAATCCTCAGTAATTTCCTCTTCATCCTAATCTGCAACATTGTAAATACAATTCCTTCACCACCTCATTTTTTTTTTTTTTTTTTAAATAGCCATAGAAATTTTTGATTCATCATTTAGTGGTCCTCCTGAAGCAACACTATTCTTCATAAGCCAATCTTTAGCTTATGTCTTATAGTAGACACCCGTTTTGTGGATCAGTAATATGGGGTACAATATTTACCTTGTTATTAATTATCTACCATGTTATTAATGTTCATAATTAATAAGAATCACATTTTATGAATCATTTAAATTTTTTGATAACTTATTTATGAAGGGTGTGAATGTGAATTCACATTTTATCATTTTATCACTAAAAAAGTAGTAACCTGACAATTTATTCATTAACTTGTAAAGCATAGAGAAATTGGAGTAATTATGATTACGTGAATACTTAAATAATTAAAGATTTTCTCACACGGTAGTCATCTATAAAGTCGGTGGGATCGTTCTAGAACATTTCGAACTAGAGTCGTGCAAAAGCTGTCTAGGCTCGCTCGGTTTGTCACTGCCAGCGCGACCTCTGCCGGTAAAATGCCGGAAATTCAGTGCATAGGACCGAACCTGGACGTAAGCTCGAGCCTAACAGTAGGTTCCGTCTATTATTGTCGTGCTACGTGGGGTCGAAGCTTCGCTGAGACTCGCTCCGTACAATCGGAACAGCCACGAAATGCATCGCTATATCAAAGAACGAAGTAACTGAAAAATTAAACAATGGAGAGTATTTATCTTCTTATTATTTTCTTCGTGTTTTTGTATCATTTTATACGATTGTATACGTTATATTTCCGAAAATTCCGATACTTAAAAGACCGGACACAGCGCGATATTAATAAAAAATTAAAAATCGGCAGATTTCAACATTTCTGTGGTGATGTTCCGGCATTGCGAAGAAGTGGATAAATCTTACTCCAGAACATATGAATAATCTCTTGGCTATCAACAATCACTTATTAAAAGTGATATCAGTTATGGCATTAAAGTGAGTTCACTGTTGTGCATTAATAGGTACAAATTCTTACAAGATATCACATTTAATTGAAACCTCTGTATAAATTATAATGCACTAATTGTTTATGTTTGTAACACTTACGTTACATATGTTCATCAAAAACATACACGTTGCACTTCATGTCTATGGCAATTCAATTGATACAACTTACACAAAATGTTGGTATACTGTAGATACGGGAATGTCTCTGCCGTACAGTCTTGTTAAGTTTTCTATCTACATCTACATATACAGGGTGTTACAAAAAGGTACGGCCAAACTTTCAGGAAACATTTCTCACACACAAACAAAGAAAATGTGTTATGTGGACATGTGTCCGGAAACGCTTACTTTCCATGTTAGAGCTAATTTTATTACTTCTCTTCAAATCACATTAAACATGGAATGGAAACACACAGCAACAGAACGTACCAGCGTGACTTCAAACACTTTGTTACAGGAAATGTTCAAAATGTCCTCCGATAGCGAGGATACATGCATCCACCCTCCGTCGCATGGAATCCCTGATGCGCTGATGCAGCCCTGGAGAATGGCGTATTGTATCACAGCCATCCACAATACGAGCGGTGAATCGAGGAAGTACAGTACATACTAACGAAACTAAAATGAGCTCTAACATGGAAAGTAAGCGTTTCCGGACACATGTCCACATAACATATTTTCTTTGTTTGTGTGTGAAAAATGTTTCCTGAAAGTTTGGCCGTACCTTTTTGTAACACCCTGTATACTCTGCAATTCACAAAATTGTGGGTGGCAGATGGTATGTATGTACGTATCATCGTTGTTGCGCTGCACGGGCGAGGAAGACATTGCGCTATCCCTGCATTGCCGAGTCTTCTTTTTCCCACCGATCGTTCGTTTGACCACCGAACCTGGGGAAGCTCTAGCGGTCACAGCTTGCCTGAGTAGAGAGAACCGGTCACAGGAATAGCCGAGCGAGTTGGATCTGAGTAGACAGACATTTGCACGACACTATTTCGCACCACTTCTAGAAGGCTTGCTTCGAAACAACATATCCACAATAAACTTCGCACACTTTGTGACTGAACAAATTTTCTACTATAAAAACCGAATCACAGCCTGGATTTCCGATTTGGATGTCCCAAGAGTTGCAGTTTCCGTGATTATTAACCAATGACATTTAATTACTGATAATAAGATGTAAGTTGAAACAACATTGTCACCAATATTCATCAAAAATAATTTCAAAAGGATGTACGTGCAATTTACTTTTTGGCTGACCTAAATTGACAAATGTTCCAATTTTAAACAGAACAACTCGTTTGTGGTGGTGGCGCGGTTCGACCTGAATAAGACGTGGCGGGAGTTGGTGATCGGCGTCTCTGTGCCGGTGACGCTGTTCGTCGTGTCCGCCGCGACGCTGTGCGTCATGATGCGGTCTGTTCGCGTGGGCGACGACGCCCGCATGCGGTGTACCTGCTGTGGAGAGGCCCACGACGACGCCAGTAGGCTGGCCGCAGCTCCGCACTACGGCGAAGACGACGACGAAGATAACGAAACCCACAGGCCGCAGCTTGCTTGATAACCATCATCACACCCAGTCATTAAAACAGTCATTGCTGATTAGTGGCAGTGTGCTGTGGTATCGGGAAAAAGGTAACACTGTAAGGCGTAAACAGCAATTTACTATCACACTTTACACGAAAACAGCGCTGTATTATTCACCTTCAACACAAAGTTATATATAATGTGTGCGTCCCCTCCGGTGCCATAGAGCTCTTTGTAGCGTGCAATCAACTATTAAGTGTTCTCATACTTGTTGCACGAAAGCGTCCCCTTACTACCAGCAAATTTTGAGTTTTCTGCTGCTCAAGAATTTTGACCAAGTTCCCATATTAGAGGCATTTCACGTCTAATCCATTCATCGGAAAACTTGAATACACGAAATCCCGCCCAACACAGTCGAATTTAAAACACTGTGGAGGACTTCATCAAAAATAAAATTCGAAACCTTGTGAGAAGCATATCCCCTTCAGTCCCGAGCTCATACTAAAAGTGCAAGAGAACTACTATTGTATTATTTACTTTGTGTTAATGCTAGTTAACAATGAATGACCATAAAAAAATTTTGAAACAATAATTAATTTTTTTATGGATGGTATATATATATGATACCTCGGGAGTCAAGCAGGAAAATTATACACACAACTTTACTGCTTCGTGATACTTTATTTCATGGAAAAAATATATGTCTTTACCTTTATTTCGACGAGCCATGTTGTACAGCTGCAGGTTCCCAAGCTTCTAATCAGGGCTGCCAAAAGCAGAAGATATATTGTAGATTATACGATAGGCCAGGAAAGGTTCAGCTATGCAGTGACCCGAGAAAAAAATAATTCCTCGGGACTGAAGAGGATATATAGTAGAGCATCGATTATCCGAATACCGATCAACGGAAACATGGATTAAGCGAAAGCGTTCCAATCGACAAATTCGAACATTAAGGAACAGCCAATCTGTATCATATGTAGCTGGGTTGATTAAAAAATCTTCAGAATTTAAATACTACGAACAGTAAAACATTCAAGATTGTCCAGAATGTGATGTCTATGATCCTGTCCTATCGAGTATTAACGGATGATGAAATAATTGCCAGTGACATCGACGACGAGGAAGAACTAAAGCAGCGCCGTACTATATAAAACAGTACCGTCCAGCGAGAAAGCTTTTTCCTGCATTGAGGCGGCTATAAAGTAATTAGAACAAAAATAACATGATGTTATCCAACTACTACCTTTAAAATGATTGCGAGATTTAGCGGAACAAAAACCACTGTCTGCTCTGAAACAAAACTACAGTATAGGACAATTTTATGGCAATTTTAATCTTCTCAAACAAAGCTATCCTTTTTATTTTCTTACTTATGGCTTTACGCCTAGTAATAATCTCTTGGTGGCGGTGGCTCTACTTCAAAACTTGTTAGGCGCACTGTATGGCGTCAGCAATTAAAACTACTTGATTTTATCCCATTAACATTTTAGCATTGAGCCTCGCACATGACACGTCTCAGGGTTTACAAGAACACTATAAATGGGTTCACGCAAAGAAATGAATTTATTCAACAAACTAAATGACATAAAATTTGACATGTGAATAGTTATACAGATGGTTAGCTCAGTTGTCTGTTTCTAACAAGTCTCTAGCTAATTATGGTAGCTATTCAGGGGTATTTTCAGGGCCATGGTATGTTGCAACTAAGGATTGCAATCCCGCAGTGTTTTCAATCCCGCGGGATCCGCGCGGGATTTGCGCCAATCCCGCGGGATCCGTGCGGGATTAGTACAAACAGTTTTTTAACGCATATATTTAAAACATAGTTACTTAAAACGTTAATAAATTAAATAATAATTAAATTAATAAATAATTTTTAATGTTAAATGATAAAAATTAATAGTTAACAATATTTTTATTGGCAAAATGACATTAAAACTTTTTAGCGTGTCTTAAGTGTATTTCGAGGTTTTACATTTTTTTTTAATCTAAACCAATCTTTAAATAAATAATAAGAATGGAAAATATTGAGTCTTAGGTCATATTATGTGCCTTATAATAAATCACATAAGTTTAAAAATATGGTTTGCTTAATGGCCAAGTTATCAGAGTTTTTTTTCTTTTAAATTCTAAATAAACGTTTCATAACACCAAGAAAAGCATTTCATTTCACAAAGTGAAGTGAATATACTCTGTAAAGTGTAGACTTGGCTCAGAACAAGATCTCATAACTTTTTGTTACTGCACAAGCACGAGACTTGGCCTTTTTTTTGCGTGATTCATTATTATATCTCTTGATTCCTTGATTGATATTACAGTTGATTCAATGTTATTAAAAGAAACTACTCACCAACACGTAAACTTTAAAGTATTTCAGATTTAATTATGTGGCGTAACGAAGTTTTTAGAATGGAAATTATTATTTTTAGTAAGAAAGGAGACTTTCTCGGCGAATGATTGCAGTGAAGTCCTCATAGGTTGTATCTCCGGATTTCATTGCAAACACACGAAATTACACACGTGAGGAAGACGGCGGAGGCAGTTCCTACAACACAATTCGTCGATACAGCCGTGAAAATTTCATTCTAACCTTTTTTTACCTGTAGTCGAAATAATAACAAGGAGAAGAGGGATTAATCGAAAGCCTGAGCGGCACATGTAAGCAGGTGGCTTTCGTCAAAGAAACGCATTGAGGCAGCGGCCAATACAACAATGAGTCAAAGTATATACAATTTCCTTTTGATAGCTGTTAAATAAAAAGGTATGCGATCGTTAAAATTACGATAACATTAGTTTCATATCAACGAATAATCAAATTTTCAGCCGCAAATTAGGAAATTGTCACAATTGCTTTATCTGCAAATACAGAAAATGGGAATAATGAAACCGTGAATAAAAAGCTGTAACCGTGTAGTTCAGATAACGTGTGCGACACTTCAAAAATAATTATAGTTGGAAAATCGTACTAAATACGCACCATAACTCAAATTACAGAAATGTGTACTCGAAACAAACATAAGTTTTGATGAATACGTAAAAGTGTATTTATTTACTTACGAATGACGAAGGTTGACAAAAACAAACGCTTGTTCACACGAGTCAAATACCAACTGGAAGGGTACAGGCAAACAGTGCAAAATATCCGACAGAGACCGAGTGGGGCAGCGAGTCACGCAGACTGACACGCGTTTCCGCCGGATTTTGCGGATTGCGGATCCGCTTAATTTTGTGCGGGAATCCGCCAGACTGTCTAATGATGCGGGATCCCGCGGGATTGCAGGATCCCGCTTTGCTGGATTGCAATCCCTAGTTGCAACCTGTCGCACTGTTAGAATCACTGCTGTCGACACTGCAAGGATGCGCACCTCAGACACTCAGAGGATGGCGGTAGACCGGCCACAGCGTCCACTCACATCCACACACAGTCCACGAGTGGTTCCTCTCCACTCCCGCCTCGGAGCAGAAAATAAATGTAAATATCCCAGTGGTGTGTCCCTGGCCCTGTGGTTATCGAAGGCGAAGAATCCTCCAGAAACTGAGTTGTTGTCACTCGTCAGCATATTTTTCAAAGCTTTTGTCCCTGCTGGAGAGCTCACACACTGCTCCATTCATACCGGTGACAGCGCAATGGGTGGGTGGCTTGACGCACTCATAAGCGGCTGCAGCTCACTGATAAACAGCTTTCCCTCGCTCGTCCCATACTGCCTAGCTTTGGGAACGCGACTTACTGCAGCTTGCCAACCGACGCACCAAAAATTTAAATTCATGGAATTTAAATTTTTTATAAAGTCTTTTCTGCAACTTTATTCACAGTTGAGTTCCTGCCCTCATGATAGCAATACCCTGGATTTAAGAAGGCATAAAAACTATGCAAACTTTCAACTAGTTTGGTTTTCCATAACATATTTACAACCTTCACCCACTTTCAAATAAATTCCCCTGCGCAAATGTCATGCGAGGACGCGACAAAGGCGCCACACTGTGAATGTTGACAATACAACTCGCTTCGTGCGCAAAACTCCCGAAAGCATCAACCATCCAAACAACAGCAGGGTCCAACCTAAACATATTATTGTACATACAACAGAAAAATACACAACATTTAGAAAAACACCACACAATATACAGAACTTATCGTGGTACCATTAGCACTTACAATAGGTTCACGATGGAATGACTTTAACCGTTACAGGTCCATCAAAACAAGAAACTATCTCTCCACAACTCTTCCTCTATACAACTTAAATCTTCACTACCTTTTGTTTTTAACCTATAATCTATGCATTTTCTACTATTCCAAAACATCAATTGAGATATGGAGCTATGAGGGATCGTTTCCAAAAAATAAATCTACCATACAGAATAAAGCATAACTCTCCATAATTCACATAGACCTTCACACATAATACAATTACAGATGAAAACACGTGGCAATGTCAATCAGCGCCACCCAATAATCACATAAAATCTAAACTTAATGATCCAGTTTCTTAGAACATAATTACATGAGACTACAAGAGAATAACATTAATCAATGTCTTCTAATATACACAAAACGTAAGAATAACAAAGCTCATACTAAAAAAACAAGTACACATAAGACAGAGGATACACCAGTCACAACATTTGTACACATACCTTGAAAGTAACAGCATTTGTTATCACTACCCATCAATTGAGAACGGAACACTATTCAAATCAAAAATGCAATCAAGCGTTACTACGCGAAGATAAGTTCCTCTTCACAAACAACAGTCATATCACCCCATCCATTCACCCAGAACAAAATCAAGGACACATACCTGCCTGTATCCAGCTGCACTCAAAAGATCACGGGAGTAGTTTACCCGCCAGTCCCGCTATTCCGAAAAGTTCACACAAACATTGTTGACCACCCGCTGTTAGGGACAACCTCCGCCCCAGCTGATATTCCCAGATTCTCAACAAGCCACTTTCTCCTGTTTCTTCTTGGCATCTCACCTTTTGTCACTGCTATAATTTTGCTTGTTTTAACATTACGCTACCTCAGTATATCACCAGTCTTTTTGAACCGAACATACTTTAAAAACAATATAAATGCGTGTAGTGGGACATTTTACTCATCTATGCGGCCTTTCATATGGAGAGGGTGATGTTTAATACTTAAGATCCTGCTTTTCTCGAACTCACTTTGGTATTCCCTTTTTTCATTTACATCTTCGCGGGCCCAATTACCAGAACTTCAGGAACATAAGATAATTATACATTTTAACAATTGATAGCTTCCTTTTCTTAGTTTACCGGTCACTGTTGGGCATATTGCGCCACACCTGTGATGAAATCACTCCATCCGTTGTGTACCTCCCTGTGAGAGGCTGTTCTTTATTTAATTAAAGCAACAATCTGCTTCTGCCGCTTATTGGCTATTCGGGGGATTGAGCTGCCCAGCTTAATGGGGTGGACTTATTTGCCACATTAGAAGACTGCTGTAGACACTCAGTTCCCACTGCAGACTATCTGCGCCTTTCTGACGCCATGCCTCTCTCCGACACACTACGTAGACAATAAGGAAATTCTCTTTTCATTGAAAAGACCATTTATGTGTATTGGTTACTCCCACGAGCGACACTTTGTTCACAACTCTTATCGTCATATTTAATTCTGAATTTGGCCGCTAGATTATTCTCTTTCTTGCAGATGAACACTTTTGGTTTTCATTCGCACGCCACTTGAAGCGCATTATTTATAAGCGTGATTGTTTTACAGGATGTAGCGTTTTCGCAGCCTATCAAGACATTATGCAAGACACCAGCGAACTTATGGTCATCTTTCCGTACTGCGTTTCTCGCCGTTTGCATACCGACGACATTTTCGGCGTTACCAGAATCCTTTCCATATATTACTGTATTTCTATTCGTGATGACACTTACTTTCTCTTTATGATCCTCTAGAATATGCAGTTCATTTACAACTTGTCTGGAAAAACTCTTCTGCGTCTCACCGAGACTTTTGTATTGTGCTTTACACTCGACAATACTCTTGCGAACCTCACTGATCTGCCCTCCGATATGATTCATCCTTGTTTCAGTGCTTGCTTGTACATCAGCGACTTGCAGTTCTAGTTGGTTTGTTCGCGCTTCCGTCCGTTGTTCCCATTCCAACATTTCTCTTTGCATCTGTGCTGCCTGCTCGTTAACGTGATTCAGGGCGCTGGAGATTATGATTTGTTTTTCCTGAATCGTTTTCAATGTTTTCTTGACTCCCCTGAGTTCTTCAGACATGGTATTCTTTAAGCCTCCAACCTCCTCTTTTATGAGTACTACCATTTCTTCTGTGGCTTTAGTCTTGACTAAGCTTATTTCGGACTTCAGCTGGTCTTGTACGCTCTTTATCTCCGACATCATCGCGAATAGAATATCAAATATTTCGGCTTCGCTCTGTGGATTTTTAGCTGGCTGCGGCTGTTGGGCAACCATTTCTCCAGAAAAAGACATGGTACTTCCATCCCCTTTTCTCGTTACGCCCAAGATGCGCGAAACGGGCATAGTTTCTTCGCAATTTGAAGTGCCGTCTTTGATTTCCATGTTAACTAATGTGTTATCTTCCCATCAATTTAGAATACATGAGACTTTCAACGCTGATCTGTCTGACATTAATTTTACTTCCACAACAGTTCAACAACCGCATCATAAAATCTCCAATAAATATCTTCAAACAATGAAACATCAACAAACTATTCATTAACATAAAGCACATATACCAACTACAACACTGGTCGGACCGCCAGGCATGAAAAACACAACATCCAGACAGGAAAACACTACCAACATCAAATTCTCTAAGCACTGATATCTTTTAAACATAAAACCCACATATATCAGCTATCACAATTTTTTTCTGACCACCAGACATTCTGCAGCAGAATAACACAGTGAACATGCCATTTTACAAATAATGTCAACCACATGAATGAAAATCAATATAGGTCACATCAATGTAACACCAACATACATTTTGTCTCTCTATTCCAACCGCGAGACATTGACACCTCTGCTCTCACAACCAAATTTCACAGCAAAAATACCAATATCATAAAAAAAATACATAGATAACGTGTGTGGAATCCACTGATAAATAGCTGTTCAGTGTATCACACATGTGCTAGCAATCATTTCATCAATCAATTCCCACAATCGTACAAAACAGTCAACATGGCATATTTCAATATACATCAATAATGGCTGTGAAAATCAACAAAGAGTTCTTCAAAGTATCACATATGTACAGCCTGTAACTGCGTCCATATCGCCCTTACAAATCCTAGCTGTTACAATATACAAACATTACACATGAATATATAATTATTGTACATGTTGGATTGCTGCTGTTACTACCACACCGGAAAATACTGCAAACACAGAGAGTTCTAATCACTACTACGACTTGCTTCCAGCATAGCAAAACAGTCGGGCCTCAGGTTTGTGCCCCATATTGTAATAATCTCTTGGTTGTGGTGGCTCTACTTCAAAACTTGTTAGGCGCACTGTATGGCGTCAGCAATTAAAACTACTTGATTTTATCCCATTAACATTTTAGCATTGAGCCTCGCACATGACACGTCTCAGGGTTTACAAGAACACTATAAATGGGTTCGCACAAAGAAATGAATTTATTCAACAAACTAAATGACATAAAATTTGACATGTGAATAGTTTTACAGATGGTTAGCTCAGTTGTCTGTTTCTAACAAGTCTCTAGCTAATCATGGTAGCTATTCAGGGGTATTTTCAGGGCCATGGTATGTTGCAACCTGTCGCACTGTTAGAATCACTGCTGTCGACACTGCCGGGATGCGCACCTCAGACACCCAGAGGATGGCGGTAGACCGGCCAGCCTGTCCACTCACATCCACACACAGTCCACAAGTGGTTCCTCTCCACTCCCTCCTCGGAGCAGAAAATAAATGTAAATATCCCAGTGGTGTGTCCCTGGCCCTGTGGTTATCGAAGGCGAAGAATCCTCCAAAAGCTGGGTTGTTGTCACTCGTCAGCATATTTTTCAAAGCTTTTGTCCCTGCTGGAGGACTGACACACTGCTCCATTCTTACCGGCGACAGCGCATTGGGTGGGTGGCTTGACGCACTCATAAGTCATAAGCGGCTGCAGCTCACTGATAAACAGCTTTCCCTCGCTCGTCCCATACTGACTAGCTTTTGGAACGCGACTTATTACAGTCTCGTCAACATCGAGGTCATTAGAGGCGGAATGGGACTGGGGACAAGGAACGGGAAGGAATTCGGCCATGGTCTTTTGAAGGAAGCATCCCAGCACTCGCCTGGAGTGATTTGGGGAAACCATGGAAAACTCTAATCTGGATGCTCGGATGGGGATTCGAACTGGCGTCCTCCCGAATGCGAGGCCAAAACGTTAACCATTCACCCACCATGATCGGTGAAAGCTTTCCTAATTGTAAGACATGTTGCTACACAATACAGTACATATACTGTATGCAGTTTTCTGTTTAATATGTATCACTGTTTCTTGGTTTCATATTCCTCGTTAGTGAAAATTTTTCGTTAATGGTGTGTCATATGAATAATAAGGTATCCGCACAGCCCCTGTCCCCAGTTGTTTCGGATAATCGATTATCTATTGTCATTCATCATTGCTTCAGTAAAAAAAAAACCAGAGTACTATGCAGTGCCCCGTCCTTGTGCTGCTTCTTAACTTTGTTGAATGAACGTGGAGAGCCTCTGGGTCTTATGATAAAACTGGCTTTTTGTGTTTTTAAACGCTAGGTATTGATTTCTTGCCACCCTTATACAGAACAGCCAAACATAATGACTGCAACAACCGGTCTCTGCGCACCTATAGCTGATGTGATGCTAGATATGTCTATCTCGCAACCTGAAATAACAGTCACCAAACTGGGCTGATACCTAATTTGCATCAAACTATGTGCCCTGAATTTTTTTCAAATATTCCTTACTGCATTATACCGATGTTATAAATTTATTTGAAACCGGGTAGTGCGAAGTTAAATATGAGAAATAATATAAATATGAGTAATAATAACAAGTGTCCAAATGCATATATAGTATCCTGTTTTTCGATTAATGAAAATTCATTATCACAATGACTGTTCGCGAGGTATGAGAATTAAGAAACGTTTGAACGTTCAAAATTTAACCGTCACATTTTTGTTAATAATATCCCATCGTTAGTCGAAATAAGCTTAATTTTCATAAAGTATTCAGAAGCAGTTAGCGTCAAAGTACTTACTACAATTAAAAGACAATCTAAATGCAAAATTTTTATACTTGAAAGAATTATTATAACAAGTATACATTATTTTCATTTTACAACATTCCTAGTAACATAACAAAATATATGGTTATAATAGCTGCCTTCAACAAATATTTTGGATCAGCATTAAAAGTACTCAGGCGCAATACACTAAACCTGACGAAAGGAATAAACTTTCTTTTTCAAATGTATACACGAAACATTTATTGTAGTCACATTTATCCCGATTACAGCGTCCCTCGCCCTACGAAGAAATTGGTGATTTTAACTAATTATTGTAATTCTTGACGTAGATATGCGGATTTACCTCACAAGTCCAGTATGGGGGAATAATTAAAATTACCAGGAGCTGACCGTTAAATCTTTTTTAAAAAAAAAAAAAAAACATCTCCGTTACAATAGATGGAATGCGCACAAGCATAGGTCATCTATTTGCTACTGGAGACGGTTCGACGCTTTTACTTCCAGTTAGTGATATTTCAGGAAAAGAATTATATTCTTATCCCTTTCTATCATTTTTTTTAACATATTCTAATAATATCATCAACAAGAAAGAACTTTGGATTGACAGGGAGTCAATAAAAAATGATTCTACTAATAGTTCAATAATAATGATCATTTGGTATTAATTTAACGTTTCAACCAAAGGAAACACATATTTGTGGTGGAGAATGATTTTAATTTAATGCTGCAGATAAATTTTCCAACATTTAATTTTTCATAAAATTCTTATGCCAATAGCTTATTTCAGTGAAGGTAGAATAGAAGCAGCGAAACAAATTGCCATTATAATATTGCTGATGTCCCTTCAATAACAGTAGCTAAATATTTAACGTACTGAGATAAATGAGCTAAATATAACATTTCTCTTAATTTCTGAAGTGTTGTGTTCTCGGTTTATGTAAAACTATGTGACATTACTTAATCACTGACGTAAATATGCATTCCACTCTAGAAATATTTAACCAATTAAGAAGCATAGGTATTTGGAACCAACGAAGAAAACTGGTAAAGTGTCTATTGTCTTCGAATATTAAAGTTCTGTGACGGTTGGCAGCAGATATTTTTATTTATTTATAGTGTATCTTCATTCCATAATTACCACCAGGAAATTTATACCCACTTATTTTAAACTGTGTAGCTCAAAGGCAAATGAATCTCAGCCTTCTTTTTGTATTGGTACCATGATAGAAGCCGTTTAAAACCTTTAATTACCCAGATCATATTGCAAAAAAAAAAAAAAAAAAAAAAAAAAAAAAAAAAAAAAAAAAAAAAAAAAACCCGGTGATGATGTGAACTTAGGAAAACAAATAAATGTTTTGAATGTTTTTGAGACACATAGCTTGGAAAATTTTTCGTCTAATTACTAATTACAAAAATAGCTGAAACTCAATAATCAAAACTTTCTAGAACTATCATCTTCGATCCCGATCAAAATTCCAATAATGTGATATCATAAAACTGATTAATCTCAATCAAACAGTTTTCAGCTTTGTAAAAATTTAATAAATATAAAGAATTTTTGCAACGAAATACATAAATTGTTATAATGATTCAAACTTCCGGTATTAATGATCTAAATGAAGTTTATTTCCAGTAGTTGATCTTTAATGTTGCATATTAGAAAACAGTGTTTTAAAAACGAAATAGATATAAAGTCAAGACCTTAAGTTATGCACCAATTTTACAACACTGACTGAATCCTATTTTTTATACACAGGACAAATTTATTATATTCCGACACTTTAATCAGTAGCATATAATGACTACACTTTGTCATTTAGGATTTGGCAACCTATTCTGACCAAATTTACAAAACAAAACAGGATTTATGTCTTCTTAGTCTTTTTACAGAAGTTTTGATATAAGAATTTATATATATTATACACTCATATTGAAATGTTATATAACAATGTTGTCAATGGATTATAAATAAACTCGACCAAACGGAAATGATGTACTACAACAAATTGATTTTTCTTCTGAGGAACTACTTTTTTAGGGAAAGTCACTTTTTCTGAATTTAGCTTATTTCATGTGTGTGTGTGTGTGTGTGTGTGTGTGTGTGTGTGTGTGTGTGTGTTTGTGTGTGATGACTGTACTTCATCAAACTGTAACTATTTTGGTATTCGTCTACGCTTTTACTGTTTGTTAAATTTTAGTGGAATATCATAGTCAAGTATTTACGTCTAAACGTATGGATGTTACATATACTCGCATGTTTATAAGCTGCGATTCAAGTGTCTTATATTTTCATAATTTTAATAAATAATATTAACAAATCCTAACTGTAATTGGCTTTTATGAGCTTATTGTACTTATGTGTAATGCTCGCAAGTAATTCATGGACTCAGGTGTTTCAAAAATGTGTGCCAAGTACATGGTTCCGAAATTACCTGACATTACAAACACCAAGAATAATATTTTTAGATCTAAGTATCATTAAACAATATTTTCTATCTGTTTTAAGATGCTCGTATTACTAATTAAGACTAATAATGTAAAACTAGACGATCCATTGAGCATCGAAATTATTATTTTATATGTAAAAATATATCTATGAACAACTTCTCAGCACGTATTTGCTGATTAAATGTTTCATCAATTGCTGTTTCTTGACAGAATATATTGTATTTTTAAAATGTTATGTAATTTATTTGATTGCGTTGTTATATATATACACTATATATAAATGTATAAGATTACGCTTTTTGTCTAACTGCAGCTTTTTGTATGTTTATATTATTCTATTATTCACAAGAAAATTTACACGTGATGTAAGTTATGTATATTTCTCTTGATGTAATAAATAATAACTAACAGCAATTACTATTTATTTACATCTTCTAAAAGGAAAGCAGATTACACACAATTTTATATATATATATATATATATATATATATATATATATACAGTTACTAAAGAAAAGTTTAAAAATTCAAAGAATATTGTTAACCTTGGAAGTAAATAGTGTTGAACTTTTCTTTAGATCACGAATGATGGGGTCTCTTTGGAGACATAGGAATCTCATGAACTGTTTAAGCATATGAAACTTTAATCACAACGCCTGTTTTAATGAGGGATTGGTGACCCTATTCTAATTGGTGGAACTTATGCCTGCGAAACGTGTAACATATGTTTTGTATGATAAGTGAATTTGTGAAATCTGTAGCTTAAATCGCGGAAGTTGGCATTTGCTTAGTTGATTGCAGGAAATCGCCTAAAAACAGCAATCTGGATGGCCGATGCGCGAGGCCGGGATATTAACCCACGCCCATAATAATTTCCCCAGTCTAGTGTTGTGACGCTTTAACCCGGGCAGCCATACTGGCGAGTAAAGGAATTTATAAAAATAAAACCTTCAGTAACTTAGGCAACTACAAGACATATTCAGAGCTTTTCAAAATAGGTCATCAACATCGCTGTCTGCAGCTGGAACATCCAAGTAACTTAGTATACAAATTTTATCCCTGAACATCCTCCATATATTATAACACATTTATTTTCAGTGAGATTTTGTCCTGCAGCTAAGAGGTAGCTAATCAATTGCTCGTAATTGTTTTAGTACATTAGTATATCTTAAAGTTTGTTATGCTCAGTTACTGACGATATTGGTACTGAGTATTCAAGTTATGCAGAAATCGCTATAGTTTAATTGTTTTATTCTGATTTATTTATTTTGTAGCTTAAAACTGTTTGATAATCCTACAAATACAGCACTGTCTAAACAATGTACGGATAAAAACACAAACTTACAACAGGAAGGACTTACAGGCACATCTCCTAGAAATCTTCTAGGAAGTCAGTTCAAAGGTTGTATCACAAGAAAAGTTTAACATTCTGTACAAATTTTCCTGAGCGATTGTCTGCACTGTACTTGGTTGTCTTCAGTGCTGGTTCTCCAAAGTTTAATTTATATTGGACTATTTTTAACTGTGCTGTAGGCATATCATCATGAACGTCCTTATTTATATTTCATTCACAAATATTTAAATCATAGAACAAATTTCAAATTAAATGTAGATCTTATCCGCTTCGAGCAGTTGTAACGAAATAAAGGTTGGTCCCAGTATGTTATAATTTTGTAGAATAGTCTGCACATGACTAAGTACTTTTCACAAGGTTCTACGATTTAGTTTTTCAGGTTAGGCTACTAACTTATGGGGCGGGCTACATAAGTCTGTATTTGAGCGAACCCTCCGAGTTTGTTACCAGTGGCGTGTAGATCTTGAGGGTCAGTTCCCTCAACACTACCAGCCGTGAGCTAAAGTCATACCCGATGGCTCACCACATGACACCTCTGAGACTCTCCAAAATAAAAGAAAATGGAACCTCTATCCATGTCGCTGCCATACTCGCCGACGATGGTCATTCAAGGTAGTGAAGAATCGTGATTCATCGCTGAGTACAATGTGACGCCATTCATCAGCAGTCCAGTGAATCGCGATTCTGCACTACCTCGAATGACCATCGTCGGCCAATATGGATATCCCATACGTCCAACATTTTGGTGAAGCACAGCAATGTTGCTTCTGTCGTCATAGTGTGAGGAGCCATCAGTTATGACTTCTGGTCACTGCTGATAGTGACAGGTATAACAGTACGTCACGGAGTTCCTGCGTTCCCAGATGTTACCTATCATGTGACAACTGGGAAACTGGACTACACTGAACTTTGCTTGATATGTATGCAGGCCCGCCGTATGCAGGCGTGCAAGGCGTACACCGTACGCGGGCGGCACGTCAAGGGGGGCGGCAAGTCGAGTGATCATGTAATATTCAAATTCATTGTCATAATACCCACCTCACCTATAACATAAGGAATGTCATCACATGGGAAAAAAATCCGATCGGTGCGCAATTACTATTTTCTTTTATATTATAGTGTTCACAGCGCCATTTATTGGCATCCATCAGAACTAAGGGAGCGTCCATAAACTACGTGGTTCAGTCTAAAAAAAGGGGGATGGCTGGAAAGCTACACTGGGCTACGTGGGAGGGAGAGGGGTTCAAAGCCATGCCACGTAGCTTTTCATTCATATTATTTTTTACAGTTAAAATGAGGTGCAGAACTCACAACAGCATTTAAATATTTATTTCCGTCATGTAATTATCTCCATATGTAATTTACGACAGTATGACAAGAGAAAACAGTACAAAATGTAGAGACAAAAGCCACGTAGGGCTACGTGAACGGGGGTTCACAGTTGGCCAAAATGGAGTTACGTGATTTATGGACGCTCTCTAAGATGCAATGCGAAACGTCTGTCGGCAAGTTGAACCGCCCGGTGGCGCCCGATAATCCAAATATGTTTGCTCTATGACAGGACTGGAGAAATTAGGGAATCCCCACAAAACTTCCTTCTCAGGTTGTACTTGTAGGCACTCGAACAGTGCTGTTGTACATCAAATTGTAACTATTTTGATAACAGTTCTTCTGACGTGGGTCTAGGTGTAAATAATGATATTTTATTATCTGGACGTTGTGTATCATTTTCCTCGATTGCTGATAATATTGATAAATAAATAAAGCCAAAGCAACTGAATGTTTGAGCATTTATTGAACTCTCGGACGCGTTTCACTTCTTTTTCAGAAGCATCTGCAGTGGGTTCTCTTGATAATTACATACAAATGTAGCATTGCTGCTGAGAGTGAGCATAAGTAAATGCAATAGACCGAAAAATGTAAGTAGATTTTAATTTAGATAATAACTCCACTGTAAAAAAACACAACAACATAACCAATTTGTAACATTTGCACATAATTACCAGGAGAACCCGCTGAAGATGCTTCTGCAAAAGAAGTGAAACGCCTTCGGGAGTTCAATAAATGCACAAACATTCAATTGCTTTGGCGTTATTTATTTATCATTGATATTTTAACTTATTTACTGTGATTATAATTCACTGTATCATCTGTCAGTGAAAAGTATAAGTGCAAAAAAAATGGTAATTATGGTAAGTACCTATGTTTATTTACCACAATATTTGTTGCTGTTACTAATCGTTTGTTTGTAGCAATTAAAATTAAAAAAAAAAAAAGAAAAAAAAAAAAAAAGCTGGCCAGGTGAGTGTCTGACTACGCACAGGGTAGGTTCCCGTACTCAGTACACGCTATCCAAATTCTTACAAGACATCTGAGCCCAAACTCGATGTATTTTAAAAACACAAAGTTAATTTTGCAGTTCATTCATACAGAATATCTAGGAACTTATACAGACTCAACTACATGGTTAAGTCGGTTGATTATCAATCGTAAACTACAGAAGCCTACTTATCCCTAACAGTTTTTATTTTAAATTCGTTATATTTGCATATTATTGTATTAAAAATTTTAAAAATACTTACCGTTTACGATAAATTTCGGGGACCGCAGATAAGGAAAAAATTTTAGGAACGCAATTTCGGTAGCAGAAACGAGAAAAGAAAGAAAAACTAGTGGGTTCTTTAATGAAAAGTTTAAGCAAAACAAAAACAAGGAAACAGAATGTCATGAAAATAACTTAGCTTCAACAAGCACAGCCCTAAATCTAGGAGCTATGTAGGTATCTGAAGAAGAATATGTATGTTGTAGTCCTTCTTAGGAGGAGACTACAGTAAATCAAGAGAACCTGTAAGCAATTTATCGTGGTCAGTGATACATAGCATCTTAGATTGTGTCCTTATTCTAGGAATCTTCCCAATGAAGAAAAAATAAAAGAGAATGGCTTGTTTACTCTATTTCAAAAGATTTAGTCTATTGTTGTAAAATATTACTTCAAACTTTTTTTCTGATTGGCAGCATTTATCACTAACCTTGAAAAGAAATGAAACAAGCGTTTTCCACACTGAAAACAATTGGGAACAATTGAATAATATGTTAAAAATTAAAACTACTGTAAACCAGATGCAACTGAGATTACTTGAATCAGAAAAAAATGATGTATTGGAAAGAATAACAACCGTTAGCAAGTTTTTATCGCATCAGTCTGGCTTTTCGGGGCTCGTCAAAAATATATGAGCATGATAATTGTACTTTTTTAAAAACAATTGAGATGATAACATCATTTGATTCAGTCATGCGGCAACATACACACAGAATTCAATCCTTAATAACTAATTCAAGTCGTATGACTCAGTATTTAGGAGATCAAATTCAGAATTAAATCATTGATTTATTCGGCACGACCAAAAAAATTATTTCCTGTATGAAGTCAGAGAATCAAAACATTTCTCCATCATATTAGATTGCACACCAGATGTAAGTCACACAGAACAAATTACAGTTGTACTCAGGCATGTTCTTTTAAACATCTAAACTAAAAATATTGTGATATGCGAAAATTTCATTAGTCCTAATATAAAGCCAACTCCACAGGTGAAGGTCCATTAAATTTTGTATGGATTTATTTTCATGATTGAATCTCAACACGCAAAACTTACGCGATCAATGTCATAATAATGGTTCTAATACGAGTAAAAAATACAAACATTTGCAAAAAATAAATAAATAGAAAAAAATAAAAAATAAAGTTTTATTAAATACAATAGTTGCCAAAGCTTGTTCCAAGGCAGTATCTCTTTAACAAGGCGATTGTCAGCAATACATGCTAATAACATTTCCTCCAAATACTAATTCTTCTATTGATACAATATTAGCATATGATTTTTGAATTTGTAACAAAACCTTAACACATACAAAACACAAAACCAAAAGTCGAACATCAGTCTCCAATTTACAGATTACATGTTTAGTGAACAGCATGAAATAAGCCTTTATTTGCCATCATCAGTGTCACCAGTGTCAACTGACCCTTTGGAGCAATGGAAGTGGTTTTCCATCACTTACATAAGATACTCCATAATTATCTAACTGTTCCAGGAATGGCAGTCCCCAGCAAAAAATTATTTTCAAAGGCAGGCAGTATAATCACAAGGAGAAGAAACAGATTATCGTCAAAACGATTGGATAAATTATTGTTTTTAAGTGACTGTACAGTGGAAGAGCGGTGACTAAGATTAGTATGTATTTCAGCTCCTTAATTCTACAGTTTAATGAGCCATTGCATTTTGCTGTTGATTTGATTTATAACTAAAATAAAAGTTGAGTCTGATTAGTTTAACCTTATTTTAATAAACTTAATTATAGCTGTGGACAGAAGAATTGGCGGGTCAGTGTTAACGCGCTGTTGCCGTACTTGGGGACAAACTCGCGATGCGCTCTCTTTCTATCACCGGAAAATTGCAACGCTGTGCGGCCTGTGTTGCCTAGTCCAAGCGGCAGCCCACGCCCAAACCTTCCACCTCCCTTTCAACACACAAAAAATGTGTGAACCTGTGAATCGGAGTTAGAAAGTGTGTCAGTGTGAGGGTGAGCTTGCTCGAGAGAGAATATTTTGATTTTAGCGTTTTGCGATTTAAATAATTCGTTTTAGTTATTTATTAATTACAGTAATTTAGTGTCCTAATTTTACCGAACAAAAAGTGCAGTAAATTGTAATAACGGTAATTTAGCAAGAGAATCGTGCTACTAAAAATGGATACTCAGGAAGAGACTTATTCTCCTACTCCAGGTGTTTCCGGACTAACGACTCCAACAAGACGCACGTCATCGACAGCAGAACCACCGCGGCTGAAGAAGACAACAGAGTTTCGCCGGCAGAGTAAATCTATCATTCACAGTGTATATAAATATTTCAAACTCCTTGTGGACAATGATGGTGAAATTTTGTCTTCTACATGCACGCTGGTAAGAAAAGACTTGAAAAATATGGACGTACTTGATGTTAATGAAATAAAAAACTGTAGTGATTTGTTACCGCAAAAAACAACCATATTGCGAAGAAATTTAGGGAATGTACAGGCTATTTGCGCTGAAGCTTGTGGTGTCAGTTTGAGAACTGTCCAGCGAGTGTGTCGTGAGGGAAAATCGCCTACGTTTGTTTCTCCAAAGAAAAATGTGAAACAATACAGCACTATAACAAAGCTTAACGACTTTGACAGGGACATTGTCAGGAGAACAGTACACGAATTTTACGACCGTGGTGAGTACCCTACCTCAGAAAAATTAAGAAAAATATTAAAAGAGAAGATAAATTTTACAGGATCTGCACGATCTGTAAGACGCATATTGAACAATATAGGGTTTAAATACAGGCGTCAGAATGATGGTAGGCGATTTTTGCTTGAGCGAAACGACTTAGTGTCCTCAAGAGTCAAATTTTTGAGGAAAATGAGCTCCCTTCGTAGCTCAGGTGACACGCGACCCATTTTTTACTTAGATGAAACTTGGGTAACTCAGAACCATTCTTTAAAAAATATCTGGCAGAATTCAAATCAAAGTGGGGGCTTAAAGGTACCTGTCGGAAAAGGGGCAAGGCTAATTGTTTTGCATGCGGGTTCAGCAAAGACAGGCTTTCTCCAGGAAAGTAAGTTGGTCTACAGATGCAGCAAAACCAACAAATCTGAAGATTATCACTCAGAAATGAATACAACGACGTTTAAAGATTGGTTTCTCAACAGATTTTTGAATTTTTTGGAGGAAGGTTCTATCATCGTCATGGACAACGCCAAATATCATTCGGCAGTGATAAACCGAGCTCCAACAACCAAATCGCCGAAAGCTGATATAGCTGCTTGGCTAACAGAAAAGAAAATTTCGTTTTTGCCTACGGAGACTAGAGCTGAGATGCTGGAGAAGGTTCGCATGAATAAAGAAGAACCGGTGTATGAGTTGGATGTACTTGCAAACGAAAGAGGACATGAAGTAGTCCGATTACCCCCTTATCATTGCCAGTACAATCCGATAGAGCTCATTTGGGCCCAAGTCAAAAGAGAAGTGGCGGAGAAAAACAACACTTTCAAAATCGCCGATGTCGAACGTTTGTTGCATAAAGCCTTGGAAAACGTCACCGTCGAACAGTGGCAGAAATGTGTTTACCATACCGAAAAACTGCAAACAGAAGATTTCGAAAAGGAAGTGGTCCGAGATAATGTAATCGAGCCTCGTATAATCAACCTCAACGAAGATTCAACGACAGAGAACGAGAGCAGCGAAGAAGTGGAAGATGATGATGATGAAGAAGAAGGCGTTGATGGAGATGAATAATGACAAGTAAGGTATTAAAGAACATTTAACATATTACGCAATAAACTTATCAATTACTGAGCAACTTTAATAGCTTGTACTTAACAGTTTAAGATACTATAAACATTTGCTGTGTTAATGTTATTTAAAACCCCAAACTCATATTTAACTTGTTTTATTGTTGGTAGTAAGTTACGATATTACTGTTGGATATTATTAATTTTGCTTAAAAACATTTGGCTTTCTAATAATATTCATGATGACAATATAACATTTTTGCTTACTTTTATTATGGTTGATTTTTATAAAAAGAACTGCAGTGGCCATACTTCTTTTCTACATATAAATTTTTGGTATACAGCAATTTTAATTCTATAGTCTATATATATATATAATTTTGTCGTCAATTTTGCAAGTTTTTCAGTGCAGAGGATAACAAAGTATAATTTTGATTTTAGTTGTAAATAAAATTTAATACGTGCTTAACCACAAATAAAATAAAGAAGAGTAATTCAATACGTTTTCTTAATTTCTCGAGAAAGTATTCTTCAGTTATATCAAATGCATTTACACGAACATAACTTTCTTAACGAAATGACATAAATCAATATTTTATCACAAAATTTCGATTATAAATTATTTAAAATACAGTATAAACTATTACTTCAAGTAAAAAGGTGAATACAACTGTTACGCGCGTGGTTTGGCAACGGCGCATTCTAGGAGACCCGCCAATTGTTCTGGCCAGCACTATAATACTAAACTAGCTGTTCGTAAGCGTGGACTTAGAATTGCCAGAATTGGATATAGGAAGCTGTAAGTTATGTAAGATTTGTCACAAACAACACCGAGTCGGCATAATATGACGGGAAAGTCATCACTATATCACTCTACCGTCGAACCTGTCTCATGAAGAGATACAATGACCAACATGTTTAAAAACAGAAAAAACGACGGTGCGGGGAGCGGTAGAGAGGGGGGGGGGGGTAAACTGATAGCAGCTTCAATTTCAGCTTGATCTTCTCTAGTTGCTTCAGCAAGAGCATCAGATTATTGGGTTCTAATAACTTTAGCTGCTCGTGCTCCATTTGTCTGTCACCATTCCATAAGTTATCAGAACTTCATGAATAAAACTATTATTCATTCCGAAAAAAGTATGATGTTTCCTTCCTAATTTTTTTTTTTTTTTTTTTTTTTTTTTAATTTATTTGGCCTTTGGTATAAACCATACAGCCAGCTTGGTTACAGTTTGGTTATTTCTACAAGTGGGTTTTTAATAGTTTTGATGTCTGGTTTCATTTGATATACGTTCATCTACTGTGCATCATAGATCACATGCTCAATATAACCCAATATAATACAATATAAATACAATATAAAAAACAATAATACAATATGATACAATAGTTCGATAAAATACAATATAAAATTCATAACATACCGTTTTAACATAAAATATTTACAACTTAAAATACAATATATAACATGCATCATGTACATACAAAATTCAGCATACAAGTTTTGTAAATTGTTCCAGTGGTTACATGTACCCTTAAGCCACAGTTTAGAATACACAGCCTTTGGTACAGAAATCAACAGACTGGTTATCTTTCAATGTAATGTGGGTTTTAGAAATGAGAATGTCATATTTCTATGTTGTTTCTTATTGCAAAATTGAAGAGAATCATGAAGATTTCCGTCCTATTTTCGTGGAGAAGGGTCTGCATCTTGGAAGGGAATACCACACCGTGTTTAGTCAGTTCTTCTATTAATTCAGTTGATTCTGCCCAGCGGCGTCCACAGGCAAAAAATATATGATCTACGTTCTCGACACTAATGCCATCACATTCACAAATGGGGGAGGTGATCGCATTAATCCTAAAGAGGTGGCTCGCGAAGCGTCCGTGGTTGAATTTGAGCCTAGAGACAAAGGTTGTGATCTTCCTTGAGATTTGGATGTTGTCATGCCAGTGTGAGCGTGGGATAGTTGGATGGATTTTTCTATAGTATTCACCTTTATGTGTGTCTTTTGACCGCCACTCTCTGTCCCATTCTAATCTGGTTTTATTGCGGAATATAGGGGTCAAGTCCGACGCCGGAATTTGTTTAATTTTCTCACCATTGAGTGCTGCTGCCTTAGCTAGTCGGTCAGCTACTTCGTTGCCTCTTATTCCTGCGTGACCTTTGGCCCATATAAATGTCACTTCCGATCCTTTATCTCTGAGTCTTGCTACTAGCTGTACAATATCATATATCAGCCAGCTTCTGCCGTTGTCCGCCGCCAGGTTAGATAATCTCAGTAAAGCAGATCTGGAATCTGATATGATGATTAGTCTGTTCGTCCGCAAATGTAAGCCGTATTCTAGGGCTTTTAAAATGGCTTGTAGTTCGGCGGTATAGATCGATGCCTCTTCCGGGAGTTGATATAAGCCCCTCTTTTCATTAGCAGGGTCTGCGAAGGCGCAACCCACCCGATTTCCAGATTTAGAGCCGTCTGTGTATAAGCATATGGGGTTATCTGCCAGCTTTGTAATGCGGTCCTTTAAGATTTTTTCATTGTGGTTGCCTTCCGCTATAAATTTTGTGTCTAGGATAATGTCTAGTCTTGTCTTACCTCTCGATAGTCTGTGCAGATGTACCGGAAGGAGGCGTGATCTATAGATTATGTTGCTATATTTTTTAACTTCTCGGAAGGCGGTTGTTAGAGTAGGGGCCGGCTTCTGTTTCCAGTACCTCCGTTCCGTGTATTGCATTGTGAGAGCAGATATTTTTGCAATAAGTTGATCATCCTTTACTTCGAGTAGTCTTAGGATGAACTTCCGCCCCAGAAATGCCCTACGGATGTGTAGGGGTGGTTCTAAGCATTCCACCAGCAGTGCGTTTGTCGGGGTAGATGTCATGGCTCCGGTGCATAGTCTAAGTGCACGATACTGGCATCTGTCGATGTCGGTTAGTAACGATTTAGAAGCAGAGCCAAAAAACATGTTGCCATAGTCGAGATGAGGGCGCACTAGGGCTCGGTACAGCATTAGTGTGATCTTCCTGTCTGCACCCCAAGCTTTACCTGTCACTGCTCGAATGATGTTGATTGCCGCTTCGCTCTTCTTCAGTATGTGCCGAATGTGAGCTGACCAAGCCAGGTTAGGGTCCAACCTTAGGCCGAGGTATGTAACAATTTTTTTCACTGGGAAGTTAAAGGGTCCCAGAGAAATATTTGTCATCTGGGGCAGTCTGTGTCGTGTAAAGACCATGACGGACGACTTTTCAGGGGAGAGATCAAGGCCGTTGTGCATCATCCAAGTCGCCAGCCTATTAGTGGTTGCACTTAATGCTCTTTTACAGGCCTGCAGTGATAAGAAGCTTGTATAGATGCATACATCATCCACATACTGAAGAATCTTTACGTTCGCCATTATGTTCTTGTGCAGGTCGCTGGAATAAATATTAAACAGTAGTGGGGAGAGGATCGAGCCCTGAGGTAGACCTTTGGATGTCAATCTTGGTCCATACGTCTTGTTCCCCTCACGTATGATCACTATTCTATTCTCGAGTAGGGCAATTAGGTTGTCTATGAATCTGTCTGGGATCTTCATTCCCCTTAGTTTGTCAGCCAGGATAGGAAGAACTACATTGTCGTATGCTTTTGTAAGATCGGTGAATAGTGCGGTTAAGTAGTGATTGTTTCCATAACACAGCTGGATATCGGTGACTAGATGAGCCAGGATTTCGTTAGTCCCCTTACCTCTTCGAAAACCTATCTGTAGGTCTGGCAATAGGCGGTTATGTTCGATGTACCATTCCAATCTTTCTTTTATCATTCGCTCCAGGGTTTTCAGGGAGCACGATAGTAAAGAAATTGGGCGAAATGACGAGCTTTCTGCGGGGTCCTTGTTTGGTTTTAGTATTGGTACTACCCTTATTGTTTTGAGGGACGGTGTGTAGGTTCTAGATGTCCATATGTTATTCATTATTTGTAGATAGATCACTTTGCCGTTTTCGGGTAAGTTGCTCAGCATGGCGTAATGAATTTGATCTGGGCCCGGGCAGGAGTTTTTTGTTTTAGTAAATGTATTTTCTAGCTCATCGAGAGTAAATGGTTGTAGGAGAGGGTGGCTTGTATTACTATACCGTGAGGGAGCTGGTTCTTACACTACACCAGTCCGGGGTCAGAGACTTTAGGAGGTTCATGGCGGCGGTCTGTGGGATTTGAGTGTGATGGCTGGTTGACCTGTCCCGAACTGCTCTAATCTGTCTCCATACCACTGTCGGAGGGGTTTTTGAGTTTAATGAGTTGCAGAAATTTACCCAGTTTTCTCTCTTCTTCTTCTTTAGCAGTCTTTTTGTAATTGCTTGCGTCTTATTGAGAAGAATGAAGTTGGATTCGGTGGGTTGTTTCTTGTAACGCGTCAGTGCTAGTCTCCTATCTCTTATGGCTTGGTTACATTCCTCGTCCCACCACCTGCAATAGGTTCTCCTTTGTGCGCGTCTTGTCTTGGATTCCGGAATGGTTGCTGCAGCCGTTTCTTCCACTATTGTCACAAATTTCGAATAGTCCTTTTTGTTGTCCCCTGTCAGTTGAAGGTTTTTGAATTTCTCTGTAGCTATCTGTTTATATTGGTGCCAGTTGGCTTTTTTAATGTTCCATCTGTAAGTAGGTGTTAGCACCTGGTTGTCTTCTATCTGCGCTGGTGTTGACATCAAGATAGGGTAGTGATCAGAGCCCGACGGATCTGATGTTGTTTTCCAATCGAAGTAAAATGCACACTCTGGGGAAATAAGTGTTATATCTACAACTGATTTTCTTCCTGAAGGTCGTTGTAATCTTGTCTCAGAACCGTCATTTAATATGACCAGGTTCAGTTCGTCTATGAGTTCGGTAAGTACATTTCCCTGGCGACAATTGTATTCGCAGCCCCAGCTCTGGTGATGGGCGTTTAAATCCGCCATTATTAATATGGGGGGTGGTAGTTGGAGCAGGATCGATCGGATTTCTCGTTTTGTAAGACGAGCATTTGGAGGCTTATAGCATACTAATACGGTCATTTTCCCGAAGTCGAAATTGATGTTAGCTGCGCAAGCTTGAATGACAGGTTCATGTACGTTTAGTTTTATTTCTTTGTACTGTAAGGTTTCTTTTACCATTAAGGCTACTCCGCCGTACCCGTCCTCCCGGTCTGCCCGTATGATGTTATATCCTGGTTTCAAAAAGTTGGATGTTGGTTTTAACCATGTCTCTATTAGACCCGCAATCGAGATGTTGTGTTCATATAAGAGGTGGAACAGATTTTCCCTGTTTGAGTGGATAGACCGAATATTCCACTGCAGTACTTTATTGAACTTGGCCATAAGGGGAGATATCTATCGAGTCGCTGATCAATTTGGTAATGTTTTCTCTTATTGCCTCTCTTGGTATTGAGCTCTCGCCAGGTTGAATTTTCTGTACTAAGGTGATGATGAAGTTAATTATTGTGTCAATTAGATAGTCCTTGCCCAGCAGGGTTGGGGGGCCTCCTCCTTCGATTACAGAATTAGATCTGTTACTTGATAATGGTTCTACTGTTCTTTGGTTCGGTATTAGGTATTGCTGGTAACCCTTCCAGCTGTCGCTATGCTTCGGTATAGCTGTCTGTTGAGGACGGACACTTCTGTAGTAGCTTCCGGATGTAGTCCTGGAGTCTCGTCTACGTGGTTCTGTATTTGTGCTTTGGTATAGCTTAGGGGGATTAGGTTGCGCTTCTATGCTCTGAGGCTGCAGGGGTGTCCCCTGGTTGTTGGGTAGTGTCGGAAATTGGGAAATGTCTCTGGTGTCGGGTGGCGGAGCTGCCGCGGCCCTAGCGTAGTGACTATTGTCAAATGAGGCCAGTGCCTCCCGATAGCTAATTTCTTGAAAGGCCATCCTACTTTTTATGGCTTTCTGTTTCATAAATTCCGGGCATGTTTTATCAATGGCCGAATGGGGGCCTGCGCAATGCAGACAGACGGGTTGAGAGGGGTTTGAGCAATTATTGCTATCGTGTGAGCCGCCGCAAAGCTTACAGCGCGTTTGGCTACGGCATTGTTTGCTGTTGTGTCCATAGCGAAAACAGTTAAAACACTGAAGAACCGATTGTACATATGGTTCTACCGGGCAGCGGACACCATGGATTTTTACATTCTCAGGCCTTCTCTGGGACTTAAATGTAATGGCACAAACCGGCAAGGCTTTCTTTGTAGTCAAACCGTTTTCGGCCGTGTTTTTGTAAAACCTTCTTATTGCAATTACTTTAACTGGGCTACAAATGACTGCTAAAATTTCCTCTTCTGTTAGTGACGTCTCTATGTTCCTGATTATTCCTTGTCTAGTAACTAGGTGGCTCGGAATATATGCTTCCAGATTGTGTTTAGGGAAAACGTTGCTTTTCACTAGATCATTGGCTGCCGCCGCTGTAGATAGTTCTATTTTAATACGATTTTTTCCTGAGGGGAAAATGTTAGTAATACTGTTATAATAGTTTCCACTTTCCGACCTGAGTAACTTCCCTAAAGACATTGGGTGCAATCTACCAACATTTTTATCAAGGCTTTCTACTATGATAACAAACGGACCGTTGTCATACAACTCGTAGTTATTGCTGCCAAGCCTAGCGGGGTTGGATGGGGATGTCACTTTACTTACGCCGTTCTGCGATGTGCCCTGTTGTGGTGTTGTGGTTGTGTTCTCGTCTGCTCCGGGTGCCACCGTTGACTGCACTTTGGAGACGCGTAGAATTTTTTCCGTCTTCCCAACGGGCTGATGGTCGTCTTGATCCCAGCTGGGGCGTTTCGTTGGTCTTAGTTCCTCTACACACATGGAGAGCTCGTCGGCTGTTACATTCTCCGTCACTGTTTGTATTGCATTTCTTATCGCTGCTGGTAGCTCGTTGTTGTCGTCTGGCTGGGGGCTTGGGTTCGTTGGGTTTTCTGACCGCGTACCACCTTCACCATAATTCCCACCGTACATGGTGGAATACGGCGCCTCCGCCGCCGGTTTGGTAACGATTTACTTAATCGGTGTTGTGCTTGAATAACTATTGCAATAAACACACGGAAAGTTAACGTTGGCTGAGCGCACGGTTTGTGATAGAGTTAGCTTGGCACACAAGGAAAGTTTCGCGCACCAGGAAAACTGATGTTCACCGTACCGATGCTCGAACTGAACTGGTTTCCTTCCTAATGATACAAAGTATTTCCTTGCCAAATACCGACAATATCGATATAACCATTTAGTCGTCAAAACGTAACAGACAGATAGAGACTTACTTTCGCAATTATAATATTATTAGTGTAGATCGCACACAAACTGACTGTGAGAGAAAAAAAGTTTGAAGAACCAATAAATCGTTATATATATATTTAAAAAAACCTAAACCCTTACGGCACTGTTAGGCCGTCTACGATTTGCTACGCATTCCACCCCTGAATTTATGGGACCTGTATTTTAACAATGAATCCTTACAACGGAACTTCCAGGTGTGACTCATACGATCAAAGAGAATTCTTAAAAAAGTTTGCTGGGATTTGAACTGGGGGCCACACACGAAGCTTCAGAAAGTTTATCCAATAAACTACTGGGCCACTCAGTTGGTAGGTATTACAGAGACTTATACATGATATGCGTCTGTCTATCACTGTACAGTTAGTTTTTTCAAAATTCTGTGACAATATATATTATCTACACAGAAAAAAGTATCCTATGTCCTTCCAAATGGCTTGTCAAATTTCGTCATGATCGGATTAGCCGTTTAGTCCTGGAAACGTTGTAAACAGACATACAGATAGACAGAGTTACTTTACCATTTATAAAATTAGTATAGAAGATATAGATTAGGGTGGATCACACACAAACTGATTGCGAGAGAAGCAAAGCATGAGGGATCAACATAGCGTAAAAAAGTAAACGCTTCCAGCATTGAATGACCGTCTACGATTTGCCATGCATTCAAAACCTGAATTTATGAGACCTACATTTTAACATTGGTTTCTTACAACGAAACTTCAGGCGTGGCTCATACGGTTAAAAACAATTCTAGACGAAAGTTAAAAGTTCATCTCGAAGGAAGATTGAGCCCGCACTACTAAAATTTTCTACATCTCCGCGACCGACCAACGCGCTGACTACTTAATGTGTCTCTCTGTATGGGATAGGTTAGTTTGGGGACAGTTTTTATTACTCATTGAGGGGAAAACATGACTATGGTTCGTCAGAGACGACCTTATGTGAAAAACCCCTAAAATTTTCTTACAGTCATATCAGTTCTATTCAGGCTGATATGTGATGCTTAGTGGTACTTTGTATTTGTGCCAGTGCCTTGGTTTGGTTGTGCCAAGGGTATGGAGCCTTTCATCCTGTTCTCTGTTTTGTTCTACTCACTGATAGAATTTTTCAGTTTGCCTGTAGATCTCGACGTAGATCCGGTTTACGCCGGCTTGGTCATGTAAGGCGTCTGTCGGTGTATACCTTGATGCACGCAGAATGACCCGCAGGCATCGGTTTTGGAGTCTTTGGAGTTGGTCGATGTTTGTTTTGGATGCCGTTCCCCACACCTGGCATCCATAGAGGATGTAGGGGAGGATGACTGATTTGTATATTCTGATATTTGTTTTGATGGCTAATTGTTGGCTGTAGAGAATAGGGAACAGGTTGTTCAGTATCGCAATGCCCTGTCTTCTTCTATCTAGGATATGCTTCCTGAACATTAGTTTTTTGTTTATGGTGACACCTAGGTATCTTGTGTCTGGGGACCACTCGACTTCTTGTCCCATGATTGTCAGTTTCGTATTGATTTCTGGTCTCTTCCGAGTGAAATAGACGCCGCACACTTTGATAGATTTATCTTCACTTATTTATGCGACACCATTTCTCTAATTGGTCCAGGCCATGTTGCAGGTGGTTGATGTTCAGATCGTGTCTCCTGCCCGTCGCGTTCACGCTTGTATCGTCCGCAAATTGCGCGATGTTAACATGCGGTGGTGTCGGTATGTCGTTAACTCCAATTGGGAAAAGTATTGGGGCCAGAACAGAGCCTTTCGGTATTCCGGCCAGTATCGCATGAGTTGAGGAGTTTTGCCCTTCCACTGACACGAAGAACCTTCTGTTTTCCAGGTAGCTTCCGATCAACTAAACGTAGCAATGTCGTATGGACGTCTGTGTTCTTAGCTTAGTGATTAGGTTGGCATGCCACACCTTGTCGTAGGCCTTCTCGATGTTTAAGAACACAGCCGCCGTCGACTTACTATAGTTAAATCCACGTGACACGTCTTCAGTCAATCGGAGGAGGTGGCTTGTGCTTCCAACTCTGCTTTGGAAGCCAAACTGTTCTTTTCTAATTGTTTTTTCCGCTTCCAAGGTGTCGTTTACCCGCTTAAGCAGAACTCGTTCCAGCACCTTGGATGCGGAGGGGAGTAGGCTTATTGGCCTATAGTTAGATGGTATTCGTTTGTCTTCCCCTCGTTTTGGGATGGCCGTCACTTTGGCGACTTTCCATGAATCTGGGAAGTGCCTTTGAATTAGGCATGCGTTAATTATTCTAGTTAGCAGCACAATTCCTTTGGTTGGTAATTTCTTCAGGTGCAGGTTAGATATCTTGTCGGCTCCTGGGGCTTTGTTACTAACCAACTTCTTTATTATCCTCCGGATTTCCCCTGGTGTTGTTAGCTCGGGCTCATCCTCTGGTTGTTCACTCATGATGTTGCGTGCTGTGTTGGTAATGTCGTCTGATCGTGCGTGCTTCTGCTTCGGTCAGATTGTGCTCTACTTCTGTATGTTGGCTGACGAAGTATTCCGCCAGCACCTCTGCCTTGGCCACTGGCAGGAAACATGGCCCTGCTGGCCCGGTTATTGCGATGTTCGGCTTCTTGGGCTCCTTGATGGCGCGCACTAGTTGCCATGCATCCCTGTTGTTCAGGGTGAGGGTTGTCATCCTGGCTTCCCATTTCTCTGCCCTGTGTTCTGTCATGCGACCTCTCAGTTCTGCTGATAGCTGTTTATATCTTCTTTTATCTTGGAGGTCCCGGAATCTCTGCCATAACTTACGAGTAGGAGGAGACTGTCTTTCCTGGCCAGAAACCGGGAAAACCCGTGACGTCACTAAGTGGTGGGGGGGACCTCCCTCCCCTCCCCTCCGGCGGGCTTTTTGAATCAGCCAATCAGCGTTCAGGTGGTGGGGGGTACCTCCCTTGGCGGGCGTTCAAACCTCAATTTAGTTCCTCAACCAGCCGCACAGATAGCGACACCGGGTGGGCTTGCGCATATGTTCACCGATCGGACGCACAGATGGCACCATCTCCCAAGGGCTTAATATCTTTGGGCGCAGATATTCCACACCGCCCACCCAAGCCCTGAGGCAATGGCTATTTCTGTTCTGGAATGCGCGCGTTGTGAAATGTGTACACTGTTTCAACACACCTACCAACAGGTAGAAGAATGATTATTGGAGGAGATCTAAATTCCAAAAATCAAGCCTGGAATTCTAGGGTAAATAATACAAAAGGAGACCTACTCCTGACGCTAGTAGAGAGGCGCAACATACAGGTGCTTGGCCCAAAATGAGCCACACACATCCCCCACAACAGACGACACCGACCAGATGTCCTTGACATGGCCATCGCGAAGGACATCACACTCCGGATAAAACTCACAACAGTCAACGAGCTGTCATCCGACCACCAACCAGTTCTGCTTCAAATCAAGAACTGGGTCCTATCCCACACAACCGAGAGAAAATCCAAAGAAGTGGACTGGGACTAGTTCAGTAGAATAGTGCACAAGAACTACCTTTAACTTGGGGTCAAAAGAAAACATCGAGGAAGCCATAAACCACCTAAACACCGTGGTAACGGAAGCATTTTTTTTTTTAATAATAACTGCTTTACGTCTCTTTTTAACATCGAGGTCTTTAGAGACGCAACGGAAGCAGATAAGAGAGCTTCAAACACTACAATCCGCACAGCATTCATCGACGACCTGCCACCAGATATCGAAAACATCCGACAATTAAGAAACACGACCCTGTAAGAGTAGGAGGAGACTGTCTTTCCTGGCCAGAAACCGGGAAAACCCGTGACGTCACTAAGTGGTGGGGGGGACCTCCCTCCCCTCCCCTCCGGCGGGCTTTTTGAATCAGCCAATCAGCGTTCAGGTGGTGGGGGGTACCTCCCTTGGCGGGCGTTCAAACCTCAATTTAGTTCCTCAACCAGCCGCACAGATAGCGACACCGGGTGGGCTTGCGCATATGTTAGTTCACCGATCGGACGCACAGATGGCACCATCTCCCAAGGGCTTAATATCTTTGGGCGCAGATATTCCACACCGCCCACCCAAGCCCTGAGGCAATGGCTATTTCTGTTCTGGAATGCGCGCGTTGTGAAATGTGTACACTGTTTCAACACACCTACGGAAATACCCACTCGACTGTTTGCTTTTGCGAAATGTGTACTCTACCAGTTGTGCAAGCGGTATCTCTTGTGTAAGCGCGGAGTGAGAGGCTCCACGCGACGCTATAAAAGGAGCGCCCGTGGCCAGCTCTGGCTCTGTACCGTTGCGAACCTTGCCGTGTGCGCTTCTAGCAGTTACCGCAGTGTGTGTTTCTCGCAGTGTTCAACACAATGTCTCAGTCTTATGAAGGTAATAAGTTATAATTATTATTATTATTATTATATGTGTGTGTTTGTGTGTATGTATCAGTGATACTAAAGATGAATTTTCTTTTACAGAGCTCCCAGTTCTATCTGCTGCTGATGTGGAAGAGTACCTCGCAAACAGTAAGCTAATTTCCTTATTGTTAGTAGTATTAGTTTAAATTATTATTATTATTAAGACTAATTTTTCTTTTTCCCTGTTTCAGATCTACAACAGATCTCACCGCTGTTTAGCGATGATTTAGATAATGGTAAGTTTTTGCATCTAAACTGGAATATTTTTGCTGTAGATGTTTACTTGTTGCATACTATAATTTATTTTCTATTGTAGAACCACGAGTTGTCTCAACTCCGGAGCTGCTGTTGCTATACACTTTAGGTATGTATTTGACTGTAATTAATTTTTTTTAATTTCTCGTGCGTGTGTTGATACTAAAAGAAAATTAATTTGTTCTGTTGCAGAGCCTGTGAATGCTACTGATGTTGCTGGCAATAATTTTGCAAGGGGTAAGTAGTACTATATATTTCATGCTGTAGCTAATATTGTTTGATTTTTTTTTATGTAACCAACTAAAATTTTTTTTGTTGCAGAGCCTATGAATGCTACTGATGGTTCTGACAATAATTTTGCAAGGGGTAAGTAGTACTATATATTTCTTGCTGTAGATAATATTGTTTGATTTTTTTTCTGTAACCAACTAAAATTTTTTTTCTGTTGTAGCTTCAGCTAGCTGTGTCAATGCATCCTCCGAGCTGACTAGGTATTTTGCCAATTGTAAGTTAAAAAAAAAAATTTCTTAACTGAATTACTTTAAACCTTTTTGGCTGTGCAGTAAAAAAAGATGATTTTTTTTTCCACAGATTGCCCTGAACATGATGATCCCAACCAGCCTGGGGACGTCTTTGTTGGTAAGTGTTTAGATTTATTTTTATTGAGTTTTACTATCTTTTCCTTGTCTAACTAAAATTTATTTTGTTATAGGTCAACATGGTTCCTCGGGACCCCTCCAAAAAAGGATGAATAATGATGATGATGATGATGATGAAGGGCCATCTAAAAGGATTAAAATGGCAGGTAAGGTATTTCTTCTACTTTTTTTTATTATTTTATCTCTTAGACTTTTAACCATGAAAAAAAATCTGACTTTTTTTTTTTTGTTGCAGATGTATATATGTCGCCGCCGGACCCGGAAGCGTCGGACGTGCCACAGCCAAGCACCAGCGCGTGGGCAGAACCATTGGAGGATGAGCTTCTTGCTACTTTGTCACCGCTTGAAGCTCTCTGGGCGACAGACGAACCATCCTCCCAGTGGCTGCCCAACACTCAAGCGACCGGGTCCGGCGTTAATGAGGGTGGGGAAAAAACAGGTAAGCCGGATGCTACGCGCTTAAAGCCAACTATCAGGGCAAGTGCTTACGCGAATAGGTTACTTCACGTCACTGTTGTAAATACTGAAAATTTTAAAGATCCTGGTAATTTTATTAGAGCATGTTTCAAAATTTTTAATGATCAAATTTCCGCGATTATTCGCAATCCTTCAACACCGGCTATAAAATGCCAGGTGGGGTTGGATTGCCTTTTCCAAATCCAGAAGAACAATGTCACTAACGTCAGCCGTATTTGTTTTATGCCCAAGATGCGCGAACTCACATTAAGCGCTTCCCTGGAAGAGTGGTATGAAGTCTATGTGTTTCAAGATATCATGAAGAGATTTAGTGAATTCCAAGACCGGGATAGTGGCAAATGCCTCGATCAAATTAACTCCCTCGATATCCATGTTGCTAAATACGAACCACTTTTTCGGGGCTCTTCATTTATAGCACTGCCATCCGATATCCAAGCAAAGAAGGCAATTATCAATGTTAAAAACAAAGATGATCGTTGTTTTCTTTGGACGATCCTGGCTTTTCGCGAACAGGTGCACCACAACGCGCAAGAAATTAGTCATTATATTAAAGTACGTTCCAAGTACGATTTAGATTTTGCAGGCATAGAATTCCCTGTAAAATTGTCAGACATTTCTAAATTTGAGAGGCAAAACCCTGAATATTCGATCAATGTCTACGGCTTGGAACCAGACGGTAGAAGACATAGAGTTGTAGGCCCCCTCCACCATGCTGCAGTCAAACGCGGTTTCCATATAAACATGTTGTTGATTACAGAGGGTGAAGATAAATTTCACTACTGCTGGATCAAGAACATGTCCAAGTTAGTCAGGTCATCTATAACTAAAAATACATCTTCCATTTTCATATGTGATAGATGTCTGCAGCATTTCATTCGCGAAGATCTCTTGGAACGCCATGAGGTCGATTGCGCAAGGGTTGGCGCTGTAAGAGTAGACCTACCCGGCGACGAAGACAAAACCTTAAAGTTTAAGGATTTTGTACACCAACAGCGTGTACCATTCGTCGTTTACGCGGACTTTGAATGTTTATTGAAACCCTTTGATACGTGCAGACCCGACCCCAACGCCTCTCACTCCACATCAGTCCAGGAACACATCCCTTTTGCTGCGGCATACCAGGTCGTTTGCGCATACGACCATCAGCTGAACCGATTCGACTCATTCTCGGGTAAAAATCCTGAGACGTGGCTGGTGGAACAACTCGTGAACCTGGCCCATGACGTTGATGAAATTTACAAGGCGGTCACACCTCTTGTAATGTCGGCTGATGATGAGGCAAAATTTACCAGTGCCACGGTATGCCACATCTGTGGTGACGGCTTTGAACCGGGATCCGTTAAGGTCCGCGATCATTGCCACATCACAGGTGCTTTCAGAGGGGCTGCACACAATAACTGTAATTTACAGTACAAGAATCAAAGGCACATACCCGTCTTTTTCCATAATTTGTCTGGCTATGATGCGCACTTCATTGTTAGGGCCTTAGCACACCTCGATGAAGATGGGATAGGTGTCCTACCCATCAACACTGAACGTTATATTTCATTTTCTAAAAAGATTAAAGGTAAATCAATCACTTTGCGGTTCCTGGACTCGTACCGTTTCATGCAGTCCTCGTTGGATAAGCTGGTTGGGACTCTTGCGGAGCGTGACATGCACATTACCAGTAAGCATTTCACGGACCCCGAGCAGTTCCAACTGGTTAAGCGAAAAGGAGTTTTCCCTTACGAATACATGGATTCGTGGGATAAACTCAAAGAGGCCACGCTCCCTCCCAAGTCTAAATTTTACAGTTCGTTGTCAGAGTCTGATATTTCGGATGACGACTACGAACACGCGACACAAGTGTGGCGGGTTTTCCAGATCAAGAATTTAGAAGAATACGCAAGTCTGTACATGGGGACAGATGTACGGCTACTTGCGGATCTGTTTGAAAAATTTAGGGCTGTATGTTTGGACAAGTACACCCTGGACCCCGCCCACCATTTCACAGCTCCAGGCCTTTCGTGGCAGGCCATGTTAAAGAGAACGCGTGTCGAGCTGGATCTTCTGACAGATATCGACATGCTTCTCTTTTTTGAACGTGGAATTCGTGGTGGTATTTGTCAGTGCGTCCATAGGTACGCCAAGGCAAATAACCGGTACATGGCGGAGTACAACCACGACGCACCTGAAAATTTCATCATGTATTTTGATGTAAACAATTTGTACGGCTGGGCCATGTCGGAGTATCTACCCTCTGGAGGGTTTCGATGGTTATCGGCCGAGCAGATTGCTAGCATAGACTTCATGAGCGTAGCAGCCGACTCACCTAGGGGTTTCGTTTTAGAGGTAGACTTGACGATTCCCCAGGATATACACGACTATCTAGCAGACCTACCGCCATGTCCAGAGCACAAAGCCGCCCCTGGATCTTCTTTCCCCAAGCTGATGACAACGCTGGAGGATAAGGTTCGGTATGTTCTCCATTACCGAGTCCTCCAGCAATGTATAGGCTTGGGGATGAAGTTGGGCACGGTACACCGGGTAATTTCTTTCAACCAGTCACCGTGGTTGAAAGAATACATCTCTCTCAACACGCGTTCTCGTCAGTCAGCCAAATCAGAATTTGAGAGAGACTTTTTCAAACTTATGAATAATTCAATTTTCGGCAAAACCATGGAAAACCTTAGAAAACACCGCGACGTGAAATTGTGTACAGGTTGGCCGGGCCGCCGCGGTGCCCGGAGGCATGTGGCTTCACCACACTTTAGGCGTATGACTATTTTCGAGAAAGACTTTGTGGCTCTGGAGATGGCGAAAGTGCGGATACTTTTCAACAAGCCGCTCTACGTCGGGATGTGCATTCTCGATCTGTCTAAACTGCGGATGTATCGATTTCACTATGAATTCGCCATTCCGCAGTTTATACGCCCCAAGTTACTTTATATGGACACAGACAGTTTCATCTATTTGGTGAACGGCTGTGATCCATATGAAGTGATGAAACGCAACAGGGAGGAATTCGACACATCTGGATATAATCCCAGCAATCGTTTCGGTATAGACCCCTATAACGAAAAGGTAGTTGTTCAAACATACAGCCCTAAATTTTTCAAACAGATCCGCAAGTAGCCGTACATCTGTCCCCATGTACAGACTAGCGTATTCTTCTAAATTCTTGATCTGGAAAACCCGCCACACTTGTGTCGCGTGTTCGTAGTCGTCATCCGAAATATCAGACTCTGACAACGAACTGTAAAATTTAGACTTGGGAGGGAGCGTGGCCTCTTTGAGTTTATCCCACGAATCCATGTATTCGTAAGGGAAAACTCCTTTTCGCTTAACCAGTTGGAACTGCTCGGGGTCCGTGAAATGCTTACTGGTAATGTGCATGTCACGCTCCGCAAGAGTCCCAACCAGCTTATCCAACGAGGACTGCATGAAACGGTACGAGTCCAGGAACCGCAAAGTGATTGATTTACCTTTAATCTTTTTAGAAAATGAAATATAACGTTCAGTGTTGATGGGTAGGACACCTATCCCATCTTCATCGAGGTGTGCTAAGGCCCTAACAATGAAGTGCGCATCATAGCCAGACAAATTATGGAAAAAGACGGGTATGTGCCTTTGATTCTTGTACTGTAAATTACAGTTATTGTGTGCAGCCCCTCTGAAAGCACCTGTGATGTGGCAATGATCGCGGACCTTAACGGATCCCGGTTCAAAGCCGTCACCACAGATGTGGCATACCGTGGCACTGGTAAATTTTGCCTCATCATCAGCCGACATTACAAGAGGTGTGACCGCCTTGTAAATTTCATCAACGTCATGGGCCAGGTTCACGAGTTGTTCCACCAGCCACGTCTCAGGATTTTTACCCGAGAATGAGTCGAATCGGTTCAGCTGATGGTCGTATGCGCAAACGACCTGGTATGCCGCAGCAAAAGGGATGTGTTCCTGGACTGATGTGGAGTGAGAGGCGTTGGGGTCGGGTCTGCACGTATCAAAGGGTTTCAATAAACATTCAAAGTCCGCGTAAACGACGAATGGTACACGCTGTTGGTGTACAAAATCCTTAAACTTTAAGGTTTTGTCTTCGTCGCCGGGTAGGTCTACTCTTACAGCGCCAACCCTTGCGCAATCGACCTCATGGCGTTCCAAGAGATCTTCGCGAATGAAATGCTGCAGACATCTATCACATATGAAAATGGAAGATGTATTTTTAGTTATAGATGACCTGACTAACTTGGACATGTTCTTGATCCAGCAGTAGTGAAATTTATCTTCACCCTCTGTAATCAACAACATGTTTATATGGAAACCGCGTTTGACTGCAGCATGGTGGAGGGGGCCTACAACTCTATGTCTTCTACCGTCTGGTTCCAAGCCGTAGACATTGATCGAATATTCAGGGTTTTGCCTCTCAAATTTAGAAATGTCTGACAATTTTACAGGGAATTCTATGCCTGCAAAATCTAAATCGTACTTGGAACGTACTTTAATATAATGACTAATTTCTTGCGCGTTGTGGTGCACCTGTTCGCGAAAAGCCAGGATCGTCCAAAGAAAACAACGATCATCTTTGTTTTTAACATTGATAATTGCCTTCTTTGCTTGGATATCGGATGGCAGTGCTATAAATGAAGAGCCCCGAAAAAGTGGTTCGTATTTAGCAACATGGATATCGAGGGAGTTAATTTGATCGAGGCATTTGCCACTATCCCGGTCTTGGAATTCACTAAATCTCTTCATGATATCTTGAAACACATAGACTTCATACCACTCTTCCAGGGAAGCGCTTAATGTGAGTTCGCGCATCTTGGGCATAAAACAAATACGGCTGACGTTAGTGACATTGTTCTTCTGGATTTGGAAAAGGCAATCCAACCCCACCTGGCATTTTATAGCCGGTGTTGAAGGATTGCGAATAATCGCGGAAATTTGATCATTAAAAATTTTGAAACATGCTCTAATAAAATTACCAGGATCTTTAAAATTTTCAGTATTTACAACAGTGACGTGAAGTAACCTATTCGCGTAAGCACTTGCCCTGATAGTTGGCTTTAAGCGCGTAGCATCCGGCTTACCTGTTTTTTCCCCACCCTCATTAACGCCGGACCCGGTCGCTTGAGTGTTGGGCAGCCACTGGGAGGATGGTTCGTCTGTCGCCCAGAGAGCTTCAAGCGGTGACAAAGTAGCAAGAAGCTCATCCTCCAATGGTTCTGCCCACGCGCTGGTGCTTGGCTGTGGCACGTCCGACGCTTCCGGGTCCGGCGGCGACATATATACATCTGCAACAAAAAAAAAAAAGTCAGATTTTTTTTCATGGTTAAAAGTCTAAGAGATAAAATAATAAAAAAAAGTAGAAGAAATACCTTACCTGCCATTTTAATCCTTTTAGATGGCCCTTCATCATCATCATCATCATCATTATTCATCCTTTTTTGGAGGGGTCCCGAGGAACCATGTTGACCTATAACAAAATAAATTTTAGTTAGACAAGGAAAAGATAGTAAAACTCAATAAAAATAAATCTAAACACTTACCAACAAAGACGTCCCCAGGCTGGTTGGGATCATCATGTTCAGGGCAATCTGTGGAAAAAAAAATCATCTTTTTTTACTGCACAGCCAAAAAGGTTTAAAGTAATTCAGTTAAGAAATTTTTTTTTTTTTAACTTACAATTGGCAAAATACCTAGTCAGCTCGGAGGATGCATTGACACAGCTAGCTGAAGCTACAACAGAAAAAAAATTTTAGTTGGTTACAGAAAAAAAATCAAACAATATTATCTACAGCAAGAAATATATAGTACTACTTACCCCTTGCAAAATTATTGTCAGAACCATCAGTAGCATTCATAGGCTCTGCAACAAAAAAAAATTTTAGTTGGTTACATAAAAAAAAATCAAACAATATTAGCTACAGCATGAAATATATAGTACTACTTACCCCTTGCAAAATTATTGCCAGCAACATCAGTAGCATTCACAGGCTCTGCAACAGAACAAATTAATTTTCTTTTAGTATCAACACACGCACGAGAAATTAAAAAAAATTAATTACAGTCAAATACATACCTAAAGTGTATAGCAACAGCAGCTCCGGAGTTGAGACAACTCGTGGTTCTACAATAGAAAATAAATTATAGTATGCAACAAGTAAACATCTACAGCAAAAATATTCCAGTTTAGATGCAAAAACTTACCATTATCTAAATCATCGCTAAACAGCGGTGAGATCTGTTGTAGATCTGAAACAGGGAAAAAGAAAAATTAGTCTTAATAATAATAATAATTTAAACTAATACTACTAACAATAAGGAAATTAGCTTACTGTTTGCGAGGTACTCTTCCACATCAGCAGCAGATAGAACTGGGAGCTCTGTAAAAGAAAATTCATCTTTAGTATCACTGATACATACACACAAACACACACATATAATAATAATAATAATAATTATAACTTATTACCTTCATAAGACTGAGACATTGTGTTGAACACTGCGAGAAACACACACTGCGGTAACTGCTAGAAGCGCACACGGCAAGGTTCGCAACGGTACAGAGCCAGAGCTGGCCACGGGCGCTCCTTTTATAGCGTCGCGTGGAGCCTCTCACTCCGCGCTTACACAAGAGATACCGCTTGCACAACTGGTAGAGTACACATTTCGCAAAAGCAAACAGTCGAGTGGGTATTTCCGTAGGTGTGTTGAAACAGTGTACACATTTCACAACGCGCGCATTCCAGAACAGAAATAGCCATTGCCTCAGGGCTTGGGTGGGCGGTGTGGAATATCTGCGCCCAAAGATATTAAGCCCTTGGGAGATGGTGCCATCTGTGCGTCCGATCGGTGAACTAACATATGCGCAAGCCCACCCGGTGTCGCTATCTGTGCGGCTGGTTGAGGAACTAAATTGAGGTTTGAACGCCCGCCAAGGGAGGTACCCCCCACCACCTGAACGCTGATTGGCTGATTCAAAAAGCCCGCCGGAGGGGAGGGGAGGGAGGTCCCCCCCACCACTTAGTGACGTCACGGGTTTTCCCGGTTTCTGGCCAGGAAAGACAGTCTCCTCCTACTCTTACGGGTCGTGTTTCTTAATTGTCGGATGTTTTCGATATCTGGTGGCAGGTCGTCGATGAATGCTGTGCGGATTGTAGTGTTTGAAGCTCTCTTATCTGCTTCCGTTGCGTCTCTAAAGACCTCGATGTTAAAAAGAGACGTAAAGCAGTTATTATTAAAAAAAAAAATGCTTCCGTTACCACGGTGTTTAGGTGGTTTATGGCTTCCTCGATGTTTTCTTTTGACCCCAAGTTAAAGGTAGTTCTTGTGCACTATTCTACTGAACTAGTCCCAGTCCACTTCTTTGGATTTTCTCTCGGTTGTGTGGGATAGGACCCAGTTCTTGATTTGAAGCAGAACTGGTTGGTGGTCGGATGACAGCTCGTTGACTGTTGTGAGTTTTATCCGGAGTGTGATGTCCTTCGCGATGGCCATGTCAAGGACATCTGGTCGGTGTCGTCTGTTGTGGGGGATGTGTGTGGCTCATTTTGGGCCAAGCACCTGTATGTTGCGCCTCTCTACTAGCGTCAGGAGTAGGTCTCCTTTTGTATTATTTACCCTAGAATTCCAGGCTTGATTTTTGGAATTTAGATCTCCTCCAATAATCATTCTTCTACCTGTTGCTAGCAGTGCGTCAAGGTCCTGTTCGTAGAGGACTCTGTTGGGCGCTATGGAAGCCGACACCAAAACAATGTGGCCCTCGACAGAGTTGATTTTAACTGCAGAGGCCTCCATGTCGCTTAGCTGGGGTGTCTGGACGGGTTCATGTGTTAGTTTCTTGCTTATGATGATCGCCGTTCCTCCGCCCTTTTGGCCCTGCCTGTCGTTCCAGTATATTTTGTGGCCCGTTATTTGGAATTTGCCCCCTGGGTTTAAGAAGGTTTCCGATAGTAAGACTATATCCAGATCGTGCCGTCGGATGAAGTCCTGGATTTATAGTTTTTTGTTCCTTATGCTGTTAGCGTTCCACATTGCGATTTTGAGGTATTTGTGGTGTCCTTGTGGTCTCGCCATCATTTAAGTAGTGACATGACTCCTTTAATTAGGGCAAAGAGTTTTTCATTTTCGTCTTTGGCCTTGTTTATTTTTCCTACTATTTTGAGCATTTTGCTCAGGAAGGATTTTAGTGGTGGCTCCTTATATTCATATTGGGCCAGCTGACAGCATACGCTTGATTTGACAAAGGGAAACCTTATTTTTATTCCAATGATTCTGATATTTTGATATGTTGTAAAGCATATTTTAAATGTCAATTTCAGTTATGAGAAGTTTTGTCCTAGGATTTGTGGATTTCGAGTTAAAGTTGTAAAAGCTTTAATCTGTCATCATTCCTACAATTCGTTAGTCTGTGAAATGATTCTGTTATCAAAATATTCTATAAAAATTTCCTCAACTTTTGACATAAAACTTGTCCAGATCCCAAATGTATTTGATAGTGAAAATTGACTTTGACTATAAGTGCAAAGTCAGCTAAAAAACTTTAATGTCGATTATCTCCAAATATATTAGTGCTACCGATCTGTAATATATCTCAAACTTTACTAAATTCGATTATCTATCTGATGGTAATATTATTTCCTCATTATCTATTTCCCTTATGCAAATCCTTTGTTTCCAAATTGATGCTTTGTAGCAGCAATTATGTTTAAACCTTAGTTTCCCTTTTACGGCTTATATATCGTCGGAATCTTTACGAAAAACACTCCATGTGTTCAGTGAAAGCTTCTCTTTAATACGAGGGTGAGTCAAATGAAAACCTTAAATATTTTTTAAAATATTATTTATTGTGCAGAAATGGTACAAAGCTGTATCACTTTTCAACATAAACTCCCCCACGCTCAATGCAAGTTCTCCAGCGCTTAAGAGCATACATTCCTTTACAAAAAAATTGTTTTGGTAGTCCGCGCAATCATTCATGCACCACGTGGCGTGCCTCTTCATCAGAACGGAACTTCTTTCCTCCCATTGCTTCTTTGAGTGGTCCAAACATATGGAAATCGCTTGGAGCAAGGTCTGGTGAGTATGGTGGATGAGGAAGACACTCAAAATGCAGGTCTGTGATTGTTGCAACTGTTGTACGGGCAGTGTGGGGCCTTGCATTGTCATGTTGTTAAAGGACACCTGATGACAGCAATCCACGTCGCTTTGATTTGATTGCAGGCTGAAGATGATTTTTTAAGAGATCTGTGTATGGTGCACTGGTGACAGTGGTCCCTCTGGGCAATGTAATGCTCCAAAATGACGCCTTTCGTCCCAAAAGAGAGTCAGCATAACCTTCCCTGCTGATGGTTCTGTTCGAAACTTCTTTGGTTTTGGTGATGAGGGATGGCGCCATTCCTTGCTCGCTCTCTTCGTTTCCGGTTGGTGGAAGTGAACCCAGGTTTCGTCCCCAGTAACGATTCTTGCAATGAAGCCATCACCTTCTCGTTCTAAGTGCCGAAGAAGTTCTTCACAAGCATCAACACGTCGTTCTCTCATTTCAGGAGTCAGCTGCCGTGGCACCCATCTTGCAGACACTTTGTGAAACTGGAGCACATCATGCACAATGTGGTGTGCTGAACCATGACTAATCTTTAAACATGCTGCAATGTCATTCAGTGTCACTCGGCGATTTTCAATCACTATGGCTTCAACTGCTGCAATGTTCTGTGGAGTCACAAATCCTTGTGCCTGGCCTGGACGAAGAGCATCTTCCACTGAAGTCACACCGTTTGCGAACTTCCTACTCCATTCGTAGACTTGCTGCTGTGACAAACATGCATCACCGTACTGAACCTTCATTCTTTGACGAATTTTAATAATTTTCACACCTTCACTACTCAAAAACCGAATAACAGAACGCTGTTCTTCCCTGGTGCAAGTATAAAGTGGGGCAGCCATCATTATACTGATACTGCGACGGTATTTGTGAATCTGCACTATGCTGCCACATACAGGCCATTCTGCACGCTGCTTGTAGCACGTTTACCAACTTACAGGATAACGGCGCGAAATTTCGATTTTTTATTACAAATTTAAGGTTTTCATTTGACTCACCCTCGTATAAATGTCACTTCTATGCCCTCAGACCCGTCTGTACGCAGAAAAGTTGAATTGCAAAGTCAGCGAAATCTCTTATTTTGTCTAAAAAAAAAAAACATACCTACTTTCATGTTAGTTATTGACTCTATCTTTTCATATGTTGCGTATTATCTTATGCCGAACATTTTGAGTTCTGAATCTTAGCTGTACCTTGAAAATTGGGTGAAAAAAGTTTCTTGTGCAATATTTTCCACGAACTAGCAAGATCACCAATTTAACGATATCTCTTTAATACAATTTTCTAAAATGTAAGTGTTAAACCTAATATGAATTGTCATCTCGTTTCACACCTTTGAAAATAAATGTGGCCAAAAGGCTTCTAAAAAATTTTGACTTTCTTGTAGTACTTTCAAAAACTTATAAAATAGCTCAAACTCTCCTTACTAACATATTTTCTGACTCTCAAACTACTGGAAAATGCTTCTAAAACGATCTGCTGTTGGTTTTAAATGTGTTAAGGACCCTTTAAACTGTTTTCGAAAGTATACTGACATAAGTAATGTTACGGTATGTGACACATCCTAAGAATGAAAGTTTAGAAACTGATTTTCTGTATTCCTGACTAATAGATAATGACAATTATGAGTAGGAACAAATGCTTTTAGGCAAAATAAGGATGCATATGGAATTTTAACCTGCCAATTTCGATAAAAGAAGGCCTGACAGAAGCAGCAAGTATGGAAAGATATTATAGTAACTGAAAAACTGGTTTATTTTCCTCACACTGACTAACAGCATTTAAATTGTCACTATTATCAAACATGTATTTAACACTTTTTTAAACCCCTTTTTTAAAATTTTTATCCTTTTTTTTTTAAATATTATGACATTCTTCCATTTCAAGTTATAATGGTTTACCATTGTTTACCAACTGTCTACTTTGTATTTGAAGGAAATGTGGAACTTGTGGCTTTCATCCTATCATATTTGTCATGTTCAGGAATTTGTAAACTGTAAATTAAATTGTTTGAAATAGAAAATCAGCATGAATTTGATGGATTAACATAAAAAGTATTTTTATTCAGTCACTTCATAAATATTTTAAATTGGTAATAGTAAATAAGAAATCTTATAAATTTTCTAGATAATTTCTTCTATTAATGGGTTGACTGCGTAACAAGCAAAATATTATTTCTTGAAATGAAATTAAAACATTCATATTTTTTGTTTTTATATGTACATAAAAGTTGTTTGCCTCAACCACAGATGGCACACTATGAAACATAAATTTGCATAAAAATTCTATTGACTCCACTTTCTGTGCTAGTAAGTAAATTTATGTGACGTCAAAAAAAGTATATTTAATTACGACATACAATAAGTAGCATCCACTTCTAAGGTTAAGGATGAGAAGTTTCCAGATTATTCTCAAGTATAAAATGAAAAGTCATTTTGTATATAAAACAGTCTTTATCCATATAAACATACACACAGCTCACATGCTATATAAATAAAACTTTTATAAACCATATATTTGATTTTTATTTTATATCTAAAACATATTGATATTCACTATTTTGAAAGCACAAGATTCATTACATATATTATTTTCAAGAATTTTAATCCTGTTTTCTTTCCTGACTCTTGCTTTTCAAAGCTATTATAAAATATTTACTCACGTTACTGTACACTCCTTCAACAATCACTTTCTTAATTTGTTTCAAGGTTTCCATAGAAAAATAATAATAATTTATTACTTGCTTGCTATAATTTTCTTCCTCAAAATTGTAACATCCATCACTATAAATCCTGCTACTGCAACAATCAGCAGTGCTATTACAATATATATTTTGACAGCAGTGCACACGTAATGACTATAGGAAAATGCTATGACAAAACCAATAGACTGCCACAGTCTGAAGTTGCTATAGGCTGCATCCTCTTTACCAGGAAATAATACAGCATACAGGGCTGTGGAAATGAAATACAACATTTTACTGACAATACTTTTTTCCAGTATGTTTTTTTAAGTTGTTTGTTAGATATATGAACATTGATACAGCCTCACAAATACGTAAGTAATATTAGCGATATTTTATCAGACTGTCTTTACAATATCTCTCATATGGATGCAATCTTTGGGGTAAAAGGTGTTGATAAACAGCAAGCCATGAAAGTTATGTCACTATCTCCATAACAGAACACAGAAGAATTTTGACTCGCAAGGTTCCATTAACATTGTACAACAAAACTTACTTGCTGTATGCAAAGTGAAATAGCTAAACATGTGTGAAAGTATTAGGAACAAATTTTCCAGTTATCAACAAACAAAAATTCTTGTGTTAGATTTATTAACTGTGACATAACATACTATTGGAGACAATAATAATGGCATGTACAAGTAAAGTCAAGCAACTGGGTTACAAAACCTTAGTTGACTTCTTGCCTGAGTTGTATGGATGGTATGGAGCCCACACCATAGGTATCAGATATTGATGGTTTGTAGGGTGTAATCAGGTACGCCGTAAGCAGGCAAGCAAAGTGTGCACTGCATAGGTAACTGTATTTAAACAGGGGTGTGGCAAAATCAGTATTGCACAAGGGCATTCAAACAGCTAGTGGCGAGCCTGGATGTAATGGTACAGGTAGTTAAGTTCAATTGACCAGTGTGAACATGTAACATTACTAGTCATTGAGTCTCCAGAAATTCAAACCAACTACCACACTTGACCCACCACCTAATCCAAGGAACCATTCCATCCCAATTTTTGAGGAATTCTTATCTACCAGTTTGGCTTCAGCCAGTTTCCTGAAATCCTTGGCAAACACCAGCAATCTTCCCCAGCCAATACCCATGCCAAGAAACAATTTTCTACCAACCCAGACCTCATCATCCTTCCTGCTAAGAAAGACTCAACCACTGTAGTTTTGATATGGTGTGACTATGTGGCCAAAGCCCTTCATCAGTTATCAGACAACAGCAATTACTGCCACCTCACTGAAGATCCTACACCTATTATCAACAAGAAAATACTGCAATATGTACAGCTTAGTGGGTCCCTCCAAGGTCTCACCCCACCATCCATTTCACTTCTTACTCCTGTAAATCCATGCACTCCTACCCTTTACCTCCTTCCAAAAGTCCATAAGCCTGGCAATCCAGGATAGTTGCAGCTTATGGATCACCAACTGAAGGCCTCTCTGCCTTAATGGAACAATAACTACAACCTATAGTCTATCAGCTTACCTCTTATATCAAGAACACCGAATATTTCCTGTTCCACCTTTCAATTATATCCACACCTCTTCCTTCAAACTCTATCCTGGTAACAATTGAAGTCACATCCCTGTAAACACACATTCCATACTGGCATGGCCTCAGAGCAATGGAACATTTTCTGGATCAGTGCCCTTGATATGATATCTTTCATCATCCAATTGGTTCACATGATCCTCAACAATAACTGCTTCTCCTTGGAAGGCAATATCTACCACCAAATCTGTGGGATGGCCCCCTCATATGCTAACCTGTTCATGGGCCACCTGGAACAGACATTTTTGGAGAAAGTCCCTATCAAATCCCACATAAGGTTCAGATTCACATACAAAATTTTTATGATCTGGACGCATGTGGAAAACAATCTTTTAAATTTTCTGAACAATAACAATACCTTTTAAAATTCGCAAATTCATATGGACCTACTCCCACATCCAGGCCACATTCTTGGATGTGGATTTGTCCTTCTCCAATTTGTCCTCAACTCCTCACTCCACACCAAATCCACCAACCTTCGATTTTAAAAGTTGCTATCCATACAATACCAAACGTTCCCTCTCATATAGTCTTGGCATTCATGGTAGTGCCCATGCTCCAGCCAACAGTCCCTCAAGCACTATTCAAACATCATCTCATGAGCATCGACATCCCGCAACTACCATCTGGCTTTGGTTCACAGGCAGCTTTTAAAGGCTATTTTACAACCTGCCCAGCCCATCAAATATCCTAACCCCCCCCCCCTCCAAAAAATCAACCATAATCCAGTCCTGGTCACACAATACTACCCAGGCCCCACATCCATCAACAGAATCTATCAGCAGGGTTATGACTTCCTGAAAACCTGCCCAGAAATGAGATCCATTCTTCCAAAATACTCTGTGCCTTCCCAGAACTTATTTCAGCAGGCCTCCTAAACTTGGTCAACTCCTAGTCCATAAAAATAGTCTTCCTTGTCCCAACAGAAGGCCCCAAGGCCTTTTCCCATGCAATTGGACCCCCCCCCCCCCTGCAAGGTGTGTAACATTCAAAATCCTACAACCACTCTCACATTCCCTGTCACTGGGGAATGCTATCCAATCAAGGACATGCCACTTGCAAAACCTCTTGTTTAATATACCTGTTAACATGCAACCACTGTCTGGTTTTATATATAGGTTTGACCACTAATCCACTAGCCCTAAGAAAGAATGGCCACAGGCAGACAGTATTCACATCGAACTCAAAGCACCTAGTAGCTGTCCATGACACAAATCATTTCAGCTTTTCTTACATGGTCCATGCTATCAGAGTCCTCCGAAATAGCAGCAGCTCTTCTGATTTTGGAAGGTGGGAACTTGTCCACCAATACAAACTGGGCACAAAGTAACCTCCCAGTCTCAATTTAAGATAATGCTTAGTCATTATTATTATTTATGTTAATTTTTTGCCTTCCTTTCCCTTTCTCCCCTTGCCTCCATCCCCACTACCTAAATTGAGCGATCACTAACCATAGCAAAGTTTTTCAAAGATTTTTTAATTTGTAATTTATTTTGCCTATTTATATTTAGATTCCATTTTACTCGATTACTATGTTGTTTTCATCTACCAGTCGTCAGTTTTGGTATTTAGCAATGCTCAGGTGTAAGCTTTGCATCACTACCTGTCCTGGCTGTCACTATGTGAGGCAGTCTCCTACACAACCCGCCCTCCACAAAGTTCTCTTGTTGATAATGGGCTAAGACCTGAAAATTACTATAGTACGTGTTTTTCACCTGTTATTTGTGTTCATGCTCCACATATATTATTTAAGTTAAGTGATGGCTCATTTCCAAACATTAGCTTTTAGAACTGAAAGTAACAGCATTGCTAACCGATTCTTAATGAAATGTATTCTATTTTATCTAACAATAATGTGAAATCATATCAAGCCTTATGACCATGGCGGTTAATATATAGTGGGACATTCGTTCAGAAAAAAAAAAAATACTGTCTCTTCTAAATTATTTTACCTAGTTAATTTCAAGTCTTATTAAAAGAGGATGCTTGTTTGCAATGAGAATAAGAAATCAAAAATAAACTTTGTGATATATTTCAGAGAGTAACTTCAAGCAATAAAAAACAAAAAGTCAATACTGGTGGCATGTCCTTAATTACACACAAGATTATATTTATACACTTGAGTTTTGCATCTGGCACATGTACAAAATTGGTATGTACGTGGTTATAATATTCTTTGTGTGTCATTATGCTACAGTAAGGAAAGAAGAAATGTGATGGTGGTTTTAAAGGTAAATCCTAGAAGTGAAAGAAAGGTCAACCATAAGTTCAGGGAAAAAGATACTGTTCCATGAGCGTTCTGGTAAGCCAAAATATTCATTTGTGCTGCGACCATCAAGTAAGTGTTGAAATTATTCACATGAGAAATTACCGTCTCAGTTACTGAGTAAATTACCTTATTGTTACTATCCATTCAGACATGTAGAAAAATTATGGGTGCAAACAACAATATAAACGAAAATCGGAGGTTAAGAGCAGATGGTGAAATTGGGTGTGATGCAGTCCATGTGACATATCAAAAATTCTTTAGTATATAGCTTATAATAGTATGTAATAGGGCTAACTGTGCAGGTCTTCTAATCTTGACTCTTTCACAGGAATATATCTTTCAATTCATTTCAGGATTTTATGGTTCGATTCTTATAGACATGTACCTTTTTTTGGTTGGATGTCAACTGAAACATGCAAAGGATTGTTTTCTTATGAGAATTCTAAGTATGATGAGTTCCCCCCCCCCCTTTTTACATGATTTAATACGTCATAATAGTAGTTGCTTCAAGGGCTAGGTGAGAAAGGGAGTGGTCTTATTTGTTAGAGCAGAGCTGATGTACTGTGGTGTTGGAAAGCAGGTACATAAAAAAATTTCCAAATGGGGAAAATAATTCCAGAACATAAGGTCACTGGAAGAGTAACTGTAGAATTTGTGAAAACTTTGTTACAGGTAAGAAATGTATCAATCCTTGATGCCAAGATATAAGTTGCAGTGAGGTTGGGGTGATTTGATGTGGCAGGGTTTGAGTCAATGGCAGTTGCAGAATGTGTATTTTAGGTGTACAGGTGTTTTCAATTCGTAAGGTCTACTGATGTTTACATCAGGTAGGGTTAAAAGAATTTAAGGAAAAGAAAATAGGAAGATAAAAAGTGTGCAAACTGTACTCGATACCTAGTATAATTTCAGATGAATTTTAGGAAATGGCCCATGGCTCTATATAGAGGATATTTGAGATACACAAGCTTGAGATATATTGTTGAAATTGTTAAGGGAACATTTGCTGACAAGTGCTACCATCATTAGTATTTAGTCTGAAAGCATTTGATGAGGGGATGATTACTTTTATTTAACTGTATATATAATTTTCGACACGGAAGATACACTTGCCATGCAATTATTCTGTTGGAACAGTGTATCTTCTATTAAATTGTGGATTTTAGGTACTCTGTAGATAGAAGAGTTGTATAGAATTTCAGAAGCACAGTGCAAGACTCTGGAGAAGACTATAGATAGTCACAAAGTTATGGACTTATTTTATAGATGTGAAAAAGAAGTATGGAGAAAGTACTTTATCCTGTCACAAAGCAGAAAAATTACTGCAGTTTGTACCCACTGATACATTGCCAGCAGTCAGGGTTTACACTTTACAGCTCATCTACGTCAATTTTACTGGAGCCAGGAGCAGTTGGTAGACAAGAAACTGGAAGTAATTTGGCTACATCCCTTTGGAGGAACCATCAAATCATTCACCTGATTTCGAGGAGCCATGGAAAACTGAAATCTAGATGGTTTGAACCCGCCTCCTTCTGAATGCCAAGCACAACTATTACCATTCACTCACCAGGCTTAGTGGTAAGGTCATAATTTCTGAATAGTTCTATCATGGCACTAATCTCAGTATAACTGTATAATTGAAGCCAAGATGGAGATTATGAAACAATATGGTAGATTTGCCAACATAATTGTAACTTGTGACAGTGTATTCCCACCACCCGCCAAATTTTATTTCTGTTTGTATTTTTTTTTATTGCTATTTGATTTTGTAGCATTTCAAATTTGTTTTGAAACAAAGACTCCAAATTATTTATTTTCCGTTGAGAAGTACACAAATGATAAATGATGAAAATCATATAAACATTTGAAACAAAAATTACATGCACACTAAGAACATTTTATGATGGATATCCTTCCACAGTCATTTATTCTCCAGAAGGTAAAATATTAATTTAATTTTTTTATGTTAAAGATTATCAATTGTTGTTGAATGTTCTTTGTAAATAAATCTGTGACTTGTGTAAATATAGATGTGTCGGTTTTGGAATTATACAAAAAAATTATTCTCCTTCCCTTATTAAATTATTTAAATAACTTTGTAATTTTACTGACAGACTATATAAAGTTTAATCAAGATCAAAATTAAAGAATAAAAGGAAGGTACACCTAATCTGTATGCTTCAAACTTTAATCGAAAATAATGTTGCCACAAACTGAACTATTGAGAGAAAATGAACTTATGCTCCAGAAAGAGAGATATTGATTTAATTTTTTGTATTAATGATGATCTATGTTTCCTGAAAGTTCTTTGTAAAAAAAAATCTGTGACTTATGTAAATGTAGAAGCAGCAGTTTTGTAATTATACAAAGAAATCCCACTGCCTCCCTTAATCGGTTATTTAAATAACAGAATAATTTTTTACGGTAAACTATGCAAAGCTTAATGACAATCAAAATTAAAGCACAATTTACATGGAGATTTTGAGAACTGTTTAACGGGAGAAAAATTTTTCAACATAACTAAAACAAACCAAAAATGCATGAAGGTCGGTAGTTTAATGAACCCAAACACAAGAACCATAAAATGTTTAATAAAATGAGAGGTCTTACTATGTAATTGAATCACCCGGAATCCACTTCAACAACACTCTCTGCATTTCAAAGATAATGGCTACGCCTACAAGATCACCGAGCCTCTGATATCGACCAGTTTCTGTCGGTGAAGTGACTCAAAGAAAACTGTTTTCATCACCATAAAAATATTCCATAATTTTCTGTATTGTTCCCCTCTCACCAAGAATTCCCAGTCAGTTAACGCTCTGCCCTCACATTCTGGAGGACAGGGGTTTGAATCCCTGTCCGGGCATCCAGATTTGGTTTTTCCATGGTTTCGCAAAATCACTCCAGCCAAATGCCGGGATACTTCCTTCAAAAGGGCATGGCCAAATTCCTTCCTGTTAATTGCCCTCAGTCCTTGCTGGTGTCCCACTATTTAAAAATCTTCCACAATCGACCACAGCCATTCAACTGTGTGCTTCAATGTGGAAGAAGGGTCGTTATTCTTTGTTATTGCTATAGAATTGTGTGTCATAGCTTTTTGATGTAGTAGAATGGCGAGTTGTTATCAAGATATTCGAGTTTTACAAAACGATTTGAATCAAGGTAAGTGACAACAGCTGATTATTTTTATTTGGCGATTTTCTTTAACAGGAGCAGTTTCTGTGTTATATGTGTGCAATGTATTTGTAACTATTCAGTTTTCAGATAAGTCTGCTGAATTTTCCTAATGCAAGCACAGTTGCATCTATCTTTATCTGCCACTGTTGCTCATAATGATTTGAGGGATTGCCGAACAAAATTTGTACCGTAGGAACAGCAAGGCACATGTATATTTGTTTTCCTAACTACACTTCAAACAGTCACCATCCAGAAACTTTAATTTATATACTGAAAACAGAAAAATATTAGTCGTCCACAGTTAGTTCAGTTGACAGAATGGTATCTGTTTTTTTTCCTACAAGAAATCATGTAGATCATTCGGTAGAGAATTAGGGTTAACTCACAGTAAATATGCATTACAATGAGGTTACATGTTCTGAATCTAGTGTACAAATGTTTGAAGGTGAAAGCAACTGAAAACTTTAGGAAATTTCTGAACAGAATTGAAGTTAAATTTTGTAAGTAGTTGAATTGGTGTGATGAAATTTTGGTCATCTAGTGTATTTTCCCTTGTGTTTTTGGTTCTTATTACACATGTTCTATGATTCTCCACGTACATAGGATGCGGGTTGGATACACAGTCCAGAATTCAATGCTTTGATTTTTTTTTTTTTTTCAGGCGAACGTTCTCCATACTGTAATGAACATACGTAATCCTTCAGTTAAAAGGTGTTCAAAATGGCTAACAATAATTTCACTGTCAGCTTTGCATTGCTTTTTTTTTTAGAAAGAAAAATTAATTCTTTTGATCAATCGAGTTTTCCTTTAAGATGGAAGTAAGGTACGAACATGTTCCTATGAAAATAAATTCAGATTGAACATAATTACCTTAAATATTAATTCAAAGTTCCTTTTTGGACCGTAAAAATGAAGCAATATTTCTCACAATGAAGTCATACCTAATGAAAGTGCGCACAATGCTGACATTTTTGTTCTTTTATTAATATTCCTGTGCTGGAATACCGATATAATATCATTCATCAATTATGTCCCATAAAAAAATTTCCGATCTCGACATATGTGTTCATAAACTTTGTAAGTCAGAATCTTTCACTGATCTTATTAAGTGAGTGACACTAGAGAACAAGTTTTAGATTGCCAGTTGAAAGATAATGCCAATGCAACTGTTTAATTCATTTATTGTTGCGTCGTACGCGTTTCACCTCTCATCGAGGCATCATCAGCGACAAATATTCATCGCTGATGATGCCTCGATGAGAGGTGAAACGCATATGACGAACCAATAAATGAATTAAACAGTTGCACTGGCATTATGTTTGAACTGGTAATTAACTAAGCAACTGTGGAAACATGGCCTCCAACAACATTGCTTCAGTTTTTAGATTTTTGTGGTAAACGTTTTGAAAAAACTACTGTACGTCTAGACGTGAAATTGAACATAAATTAGTTCACTCAAATAATGCAGAGTTATCTCCAGATGTGTCAATAATCATCATTTTTGCAAAAAATTGCAATAATTTGTATTAGCATATATATGTAATGCCATGAGTGATAATGGTTCGTTTTGAAAATTATTTTCATTAAACTTATGAACATAGTAGTGGTGTTCCGATTCCACCGACAACTAAATTTTGTAAAATATGGAATATCACTTGTACAAGAAAAAAATTTCCATTACAACTAGCTTCCGCAATCACAATTCATAAAGCTCAAGATTTAACATTAAATACAGTTGCTGTAGATATTGGAGAAAAATAAAATTTTGTTGGTTTGACATATGTTGGGTTATAGAGAGTAAAAACTTCAGAAAGACTAGCATTAAATAGAAGATTTTCTTATGACAGAATTAGCAATATTAAAAATTCTAGTATGTTAAAATGTAGCAAACAGGAATAAATTTTGTATCTGATTAAAAACAAATTAAATAAATCGATATTCTATTATTTAAAGATTGTGTCTTATTATAAATGTGTCTTTATTTATTTTTTATTTTTTTTTTCAACAAACTAAAATCATGGATTTTGATTATAGTAATTTCTTTAATTGTATACAATATTTTTTATATATAAAAAAAACTTCACAAGCCACCACAAAGCAATACTTTTAGCTAGTGGTATGCTTATGCACTCTTGTTGAATCATCGTAAATTTTAAAGCATTTTTGGGCTATTTTGTTGCAAAAGTCATCAGCTGTGAAGTCTATCTGTATACTTACTATGTTTTAAAATTTGTATTGCATCCTTCATATGAAGTCATGTTTGTGTGGCCCTCTTTCAGTATGAATGCTTACATTTGGCGCATGATCTGAATAGTGGAAAGACGAGGGTTACAAAAAATTTTGATGGACATCAAAATTTTTCCAGAGGGTGAGGTGTTATGGCAAAGCCATTTCCCAAGTCTAGAATTAATACCAAGTATGGGTCTGAGCGAATAACCATACTTTATACGGTCATTGGCACCCCATCGGATGGAGAGTGCACACGAAGCCATTTTGGGTTAAGCAGTGGCCGCGCCGGCCTTTTTAAGTAACACTCGAAGCTCGTTATCAATTGGAGTCATGTCCACAAGTGCCAGATGAGTATACGGGCCAATCGAGCCATCGGGAAGGAATGAGTGAATCAGTTATTCAGTTAACCGGCCCACCTCCGCATCCTGTGTCATCACCAAATGTAAGCATACCATGCAGTTCAAATGGGCCATAATCTATTGTTAGGATCTATCAGATAACCTTTCTGCTCATGTGACATTGCTCTCTATGAGAGTATCTGTAAATATACTTCCTTAAGAATGACCCCGTGTCATTAGTAGTTCTGGCATGAGCTCCACAGAAGCACTTAACCATCTTGGGGTGCTACCCCTCTCAAATAACAATATTCAAGTAAGCCAATCTGATCTCTCCAGCCATCATCCTATAAATGCTTGGGGATCTTGGATCTATGGTAGCTGGCTAGCTTCTAGCCTCGGAATGTTAGCAAGGCATGTCTTTAGGGGTTAGATCGCTATGGTTACCATACTGCCAGCAGGGGAGTACTAGAGCAAACCCATTGGCCATAGTCTTTCAAGGTGGCCTGAGCTCCTATATTGGAACAGGGTCCCAACACTTTCTTGTGTGTGATAATTTTTTTTTTTTTAATGAATGGTGCTTTGGGTTACAACAGATATCACTGGCCATTTATTGACTAAATTTTCTTTTTTATAGTTTCTTTATTCTCTGCCACTAATCTCTTTGAAGCAGTAACACTCAGTCCTGGCACTGGAGAGGATGTGGGTTCAAATCTGTGTTGAGGCTTACAGATTTTTGGTTTTCCATGGTTTGCCGAAATCACTCCAGGTGAATGCAAGTATGGTTCATTTAAAATGCTACTGCCAAATTCATTCTTCTTTCTGGTTCACAGTTCTTCCCTGACTCTAAAGACCTTGATACTGAAGAGTCATAAAGCCTGAAGCAAAAAAATAATAATACTCTCTTTGATGCAAATAAACAAGTTTTTCAGGGCTTATCCTATAAATAAAGCAAATTGTTAATGGTACTTACTGGGTCAGTAGTATGCTTGAAATTTACAATCTTTCCTGACAGCCACTTGCCCTCTCATCTGGTAACATGTTTACTGCTCGCTTGCACACTTTGAAAAAAATGCTCTTTTTAGGCTTTCTGCAGTCAGGCATGAGACTTTTCAGAGTGAATGGCCATTGATGCTTACCAAAGTGCTGCCTACCTTTAATGCCCTCAACATCAACAAGGCATAAAACAATAAGCACCTCGCCAAACAAACAAATCGTTTTTCTCAAAGATGACTCCATCATACTATAATCTGTATAATTGTAAGGAAAGGGAAAATGACTCATCACTCACCAAAGTTGAAGGCAGCGACAAGAGAACATATATTACGAACACACAAATAAATTCAATATTTCGGTTATTAAACCTTATTTATGACGGAGAAAATATTGAGTTTATTTGTGTGTTCGTAATATATTCTCTTCTCTCGTCGCTGTCTTCAACTTTGGTGAGTGATGAGTCATTTTCCCTTTCCTTACAATTATATTGCCTAAAGCAGTTTCCTTTTTCCTTAGTTTAATTAATACTATAATCTTTACAGTTAATAAATTAATAATTTATCAGGCAATACTAGATTTTCATGAACTGATGTTATAAATGCAAAAGTGAAAAAGACATATTTCAGTGCTTAATTTATACATATGTAAGGGTATTGTTTTGTTACAAGAGTTAGTGATTAGTTTAAGTTACAAACTGGTAATTCATTCTTCTTCAGCTATAACAAAAAGGTTCCAGTAGCAGAATGATGATGATTAATTTTATTGATTGCCATGAAATTATTCTGAAGTTGTTACCAAAGGCAAGCCCTTGAATAGGACAGACAATCTTGGTTTAGAGGAAAGAGTCAAAGACAGGTTGGGCGCCAAATGTTTGTTTGCTTAAAATCAGGCAGTAATATTGCAAACAAATTGCACAATACATGAATCAATTTTGATGACATTGGTATGGCTTGGAATTTTGATGTGGGTAGTGATAGTCAGAATGAGTGTGTGAACTGTAGAGATGTTGAGAGAAGACTATCTGTAATGTAGTTTTCATGTTTTTAGGCTTGTAACACTAAGAACAACATTCTTCACACCTGGTTATAGGGGACAGGAGGTAAATTTTGTGAAATAAATTTTCTGGAGTAGAGGGTTGGTTGCCTCTAACAGTATATTTTTATGTGAGAATGTTTAGAAGAGCTATGTTTTGACCTGCAGGGTATCAAAGGAATAGAAATGTTAATGGTGGAAATCTAGGATTAATAATCCATTCATTGAAATATATATTGCTAAGTAGCCCTGTAGAAAGCAGACATGGAATTATTCACCTGATTAAATAAACAGGAGTGAAATAGTTTTTGTTTACTTTTGACAGAACCTTGGTACAGCTAATTAGGTGATAAAAATATAAAATTTTGATATATAGCATTAATTTTAACATTAACATCACAAATTAATTCCATCCAATTGCTATAAAAATCAATTAGTTGATTTTTTCTCTGATAAAATATTTGTTGCAGTTTGATTCAGGTAAGTATACTGAGATACATGCAATTTTTGAGTTTTTATAGCACAGAATCTGCTGACATGATCCAGAGTTAGCATCAACATTGGCCCTTTCCATACAAGAGGTTATTTAGACACTTCCATATAGTCTATTATTTTTTTCTGAATTGATGTCATTCCAGCTACATATGATAGACTTTTACTGCTGATTCTGCTTTTATTATTTCTGATAGTATTCTCTTCTCATCTCTTGTATATGTAATGGTAAGCAGAATAGTTCATTACAAGGTAAACTCTACATAGTTAGCTGCATCTTTCCTTACACTTAGCAAAGCGTTTCTAGCTGGTATATAGAGTATACTAGTAGTAAGTAAAAATATAGCAGATGTTATTGAGGACAGAAACTTCTGAACCCCTTTCATTTGGATGTTACATCCTGTTGTCTTTTAGTTCATTGTGGATGAATGAGCAAATTTTATGTTAATTTTTGTAAGCCAACCTCACCTCTTATTTTATTTAGTCCCAATGTAAATGATTTTTGTTTCTGCAGACACGTGATCTAACATATGATCATTACAAAATAAATCTCAAGAGTATAGCAAAAAAGGTACTATCAGCATTCCTATGATTTCCTAAAAAATATGATAACATTGCACACTTCAGAAACCATCAAAGTGAATTTAGCTTGTGAGATATGAATTTAGTTTCTCATTTAGCAACCCATAATTTGATCTCGCCCAAAAGGTTTAAAGATTTAAAGATTTAAACCTACTTAAAAGAGTCAAATTATATGGCAACAGCAATGTGTCATTAAAAATGAAATAAAGAAAAAAAATTTGGGAAGTGTTTTATATGCTGTCACAAATTATTTCCAAGAAAGAGACAATCATATGTTTGATTTTAAATGATATTTTCCTAAAAAGGTCATAAAATTTTTCATATAAAATTACTATAAAAGTTAATGTAGTTTTCTGCTCAAATACTAGTATCACATACTTAATGTCTGTATGTAAGTTTATATTTTCTATGTGAACAATAGTTTCTGAGATGGTACAATCATATAAGGAAACTTTTCCACCACAAAGCTGTATAAAGGAACACATGGATAGATGTTTGTGTCTAATGAATACAGGGAAATTTATTGAATTTAAATGGCCCAGTTTTTATAATTTGTTACAAATAATTTCAAATTTCCTCTTGAAACATAAATATTTTAGATCCTTTATGCCATAAAGAAATTTTTTTATGGCAGAATTTTACATGCAATTTTTTCCTTAAACATTAGTACATTATGAAAAATTTTCATTTATGTATTATTGTTGCCTCATTGACATTGAAGTCATTAGTGGTGGTAAAGAACTGGGAGATAAGTAACACCAAGGAAGTTGGCAATAGCCTTTTCTCCTGGAGTGATTTCAGGAAATCAGTAATCTCCATGGTTGGATGGGGTTTGAATGCATGTCATCCCAACTGCCAGGTCCAAGCATTACTGCCACCCATCAGCTCAGTCATAGAGTTTAAATGATCATAAAGTTCAAACATACTTACAATTTATCTGAACAGCCCATTGACCATCAGCAGCACCCAACAGTCCAGCTACAATGAAGTATAGCACTGGGTGAGTTTTTGCTGGATTCCAAGCTAGAGTTGCAGCCATAACAATTATATGCAACACTGCTATTATGTAAAGAAGTAGTGCTGAACCAACTTTCTCTAACATCCAACCAGTAATCAGAGCACCGCCTGAGTTACATAAGCCATACACCACAATAACAAACCCAATCTGTGAAATGCCCCATGCACAAGCCACAAATGCCTGTAATAAGGAAACAAAATTGTCATAATTATATTAAATCTTGTAGAATCATGACCTCTAAACAAAATATTTTTCATATCATGATCACTAAACAAAAAATTCTTCATTTACTGATACTGGAGAACATACTGAAATGTGCAAAGAACAAAAAAATTTTTATAGCCCATCATAAAATTCAGTGTGTTCCTAATCTTCAGCCTAAAACTTAATTTTATCTATTATGTGCTGTATAGTCATTTGACAGCTATATTTCGACAACCGATACAAGAAGTACATTGTATAAACAAAATTTAAGGAGCTTAAGTTGAATTGGTAGGAGTATCATACTGTATGAAATATATTAGTACTTACTGCAGAATATTCAGCTTCTACAAATGCATAATCAATTCCAAGCCATAGTGATAGAGGTAGCATCAGAAGCATTTTGCGATCTGAATGAAGCCGTAGGGTGGCTGTCACCTGTGACAGTATTCCTTCTTGTTGATACCTATAAATCATCATGAAGTAATATTTCCCTTTTGTAATCCCTCACAGAAGAAAAACTTCAAAGCTTAAAATATAGTGAAAGTTGTATACTAAACTGTGCAAATGGAAAGTCATTCCAATTTAAGGAATAAGGCTACAAATAAAGAGAAAGAAGATTGATAAACAACTGTTATTCAGCTCATTTCATTCTTCATATTAACACAGTTTTGTTATGTTACATTTCATCCGAACATGCTACACAGAAATAGGTGGAAGATTTGTGACAATGTTAAGTTAAGACATGACTTCTTTTCTACAAGCACTTCTATTCATGAATTTTAATTGATCGTACCACCTAAATAGTGAAATTTATGTGTGTGATAAATATATGAGGGTGTTATGACTACCTTTTGGCTTTGACCATTGCTTATGATACTACTGCAAGACTTCAGAATGTGGAATTTCATTAATACTTTGATAATTACTCTCCACAAATAATACCAGGTATCAAACAAAATTGTGTAAAATTACTTATCACTTCCATCTGGAATAGCATATAAGCCATGAAATTATATGCTACCATTATTCAATGCCACTTTGGTATGAACATCCAACAGTGAAAGGCCCCATACTATATTGCAGATGCTAAGAATTTTGCCCCTGTTGTATTGTCTGCAATCTTCTGACAAATTCCAATGTCATTTTCCACCAAAAAAGAGGCATGCTTTAAATGAAAGCCTTTTCATGTCCATAATATTTTTTACAACCTGATACCATTGTTCAAATCAGAGCCTTAATATCTAATACTCTGTCAACAGAAGTTATGTCTTATGATAATTTTTGCAGTAAATATTTAAAGTAATACCAACAACTGCAAAAATGTATTTAAATTTGGAAAAATACTCATAAAACAAAACATAATTTTATACAAAAAATTGAAAGTTTGATAACTGCAGATATACAGTAGTAATAAAACACAGTATTAGTTATAAACCTGATGCTTTTAGAGGTATCATAAATTACATACCTAATTTACACTCTGAAATTACAAAGAATCCTCTGAAATGATTCCAATTTAAAAAAAAAAAAAATAAGTAACTGTTCGTTAATTTTGTTACATACATAAAAGGAAAAATTATTTTGAAATTTATCTCAACTGCTACCATGATGTAACTGAAATCCATGGAAAATATCAAGAAAATAAAAATATTCAAACCATATTTCCTAAACGAAGCCTGTAAGGCCCCAGTCCTAGACCTAAATGCATTTATCTATGTAGTTTGGTTTATGGCTAACACTGCTAATAGATAGGTGACAATTTTTGGTGAACTTAGACATAAAACTTCATACAATAGCAGAAGGTAATGTCATCCAGTTCAATATTGATTTATTAATGGAGAGGCTACAGAACTGAAATTATTTCACAGACAGCAGTATTTAAAATAACAAAACATAGTATTTATAAACTTTATTTTATTTTAGTAAGATTTCATGTAAACTTAATTACGGTTCTACATGAACCATAAGTGTCTTGGAATATGATTAAGATCACATGATTTATCTCCAGTTAATCACATGTAATTCAGTTTTAATGTCCCAATATTTGTACATGAGAGGGATGTAATTACATTTAAATGCAGCAATTCAGAATTAAATTATCTTTTCTCAATTAATTATCTGACCTGGAAGACATGTAATCTTATAAATTTCTTTCAGTTTTATAAATCTGATTTATTGTTTTAATGAATATGAAAGGTCAGGGTGAAGAACTGGTTTTGTCCAAAAAACATGGAAACTAATGTTTTAACATATTCTTACAGCCTCCTGCCTTCTCTTTCAATCATGTGAAACACCAGAGGAAAATATGCTTTTAGACTACTGTAATTAGGGAAGAAAGATTTGGCATAGGGGGGAACAATAGTCTCAGTAGAGTAGGGAAAAAATTATCAAGATTCAGACAGTGATGGGGAAAGCACATCAGCTGTAGTGCCAGATCAAGGGTGGGGCAAACCAGGGCACTTGTCCTGGGTTCCTTCCTGGGTTCAGATTCCTTGAACCATCACTGATCAGCTGATAATCAATTGTTTTGTTTAATTAGTTTGTGCATGCTTGGTGCTGTTGTACTTGTGATTTTTTTTTCTGTTATCAGTCCATCTCTTCCTATCTTGTGCTAACCTCTTCATCTCTACATATCCCTTACATCCCACGTCCTCAATTATCTGCTTCATATATTCTAATCTCTGTCTTCCTCTACAGTTCTTACCTTCGACCGTTCCCTCCACCAGCAAATTAACCAGTCCAGCATGTCTCAAAATATGACCTACCAGCCTGTCTCTTCTATCAATAAGCTTCTTCCACAAACTTCTTTACTCACCCATCATTTCCAAAACTTGTTCATTTCTTACTTTGTCCATTTAATTTTCAGCATTCTTCTGTAGCACCATTTTTCAAATGCTTCAATTATCCTTCTTTCCGGTACTCCTAAAGTCCATGTTTCGCTACCATAAAGTGCTGTGCTCCACTCATTGAGTATTGAAAAGTTTTTTCTAATTCCTAGATCAATATTTGAAACTAAAAGATTTCTCTTTTTCATGAAGGCACTTTTTGCTAGTGATCTTCTGCTTTTAACATCAGTCCTGCTTCGGCCACCGGTTGTAATTTTGCTTCCCAAATAACAGAATTCACTTACTTCTCCAATTGCATTCGATCCTATTTTTATATTTAATCTGCTAGTATTTGTATCATTTCTGCTACATTTCATCACTTTAGTCTTGTTTTGATTTATACGCAGGCCAAATTCTTCCTTCAGTATTTTGTTCATGCCATTCAGTAATTTCTCAATATCATCAGCCCTCTCTGCTAACAAGAAAATGTCATCAGTAAATCGTAGCATACTGATTTTTTCCCCCTGAACACTTATGCCACATGGAAATTTTTCTTTTACTTTCTTTATTGCTTCCTCTACATACAAGTTGAATATTAACGGGGATAGACTACAACCTTGTCTCACACCCTTTTTAACTGATGCATGTCTCTCATGATTCTCTACTTTCATTACAGCCACTTGATTCTTATATAGTTCATAAAGTATTCTTCTATCTCGATACTTTAGGCCTGACTTCTTTAAAATTTTGAGCATCTTGTCCCACCTAACATTATCAAAAGCTTTTTCTAAATCAACAAATGCCATAAAAGTATCTTTGTTTTTCTTGATCTGCCCTTCGAGCATTAATCTTAAAGCCGGAATTTGTGGATATAAGGTTTGTTTCCACATCAAAGTATCACTGAGTAAAATGTTTCTTCTGTGGTAAGTAAAGGGTTATTTTACCCACCCTTCCTTTTTTTAATTTCATAACAGCATTGTCACTTTTATATAGTTTTAAAAAACTGGGTTGAATAGTCATACTACGGGGGATGATTGCAAATGCCATAGGCTAAACTGCTTTGAAAATGTTTGATCAGATGACGGACGAAGATTAACAAGAGAATTTATTAAACAGATTCATCTGATAAACAAAATGCCTGGTTGGTTGTGCTTAGTAAAGCTTTGCCAATTATAAAGGCATAGAAACAAAAATTTAGTTCATTTGCATTATCAGAGTAAAAACCCTTGACATTTTTCATGACATACATGCTGCTATAAGGGCCTTTACTTCTATTCATAGGATCACTTCATGTGGAACCCAAACAATTGGAGAATCATCGGCTTCTATTGGTATTGTAAAAGCAGGTGGAAGGGGTAATCACAGTAACAGGTTCCATAAACTTAGTAACAAAAGTAAACTTCATGTTGACAAATTTCTTCAATCACTGAAAGACAAATAGTCTCTTTACTTAAAGATAGTGGCAAAATTTATTTACTTGAGGAGCTCAGTATTTTAAAGTTGTACTCAATGCTCCAAGACTTGAGCAGTTTCATGTGACATCTACAGAGAAAAATTTAATTGAGATTATAATTTCTCATATTGGCACCCTTGTAAATATGTGTGCAACACTTGTGACCAACATTTCAGCAATAAATGTTTTTTGTGCATTCCATGATTAAATATCATCATCATTTATTTTTTTATACATTGCAACTTAGTGTATGTTTGGTTTCATAACCTTGCTAAAGGGTAATGAATAGAAGATGTCAAGGCTGAGTAAAATAACTTTTTTCTACAACCATTTTTATTTGAATTTTTAATATATCATGTTTTAAGTTCCGTATAAACTGTATCATGATATTAAGTAACAATGAAAGGAAAGAAATGCCGCGAGGCAATATTTACATGGAAAAGAAAGGGAAAATACACCCAAAACTCACCAAAGTTGAAGGGAGGAGGGCAGCAGCAACACAGCACAACACACAAACAAAGAAAAAACAATATTTTGGGTGAAAATCCCCCTTTTCAAGTTAACGGAGAGGTGGCTGGTCTTGCGCAAGACTTGCGTATTAAATTATAATTATGTGTCTTATAAGAGAATTAAACTTAATTTTGAAAGAAACTGTTTTTTTTTTTTTTTATCTGCTTAACGTATCTCTAACAGCATGGTCTTTAGAGACGGGGTGTTTTTAATATCCTGGAAACTTTGTTGAATGGTCTAAAAACATTCTTTCATCTGACCCTTCATATGTTTTTATAAGATGGTTCTACCACTAATTATGCAAGTAACACATAATTTATAGAACAAACAACAAGTAGACAAAATGCACAATTAAACTTAACGGTATGTCAATGTATGTAAGTAAGATAGGATACTGTCACTTACCATAGATAAAGGCAGAGGGGCCAATGAACAAAAAAATAAAATACACAACATTTTGGTCAACAACCCTAGTTATCTAGGAGGCAAGATATATGGCAGGGGAAAATATGTGATCCAGAACGAGCACATGAATGAACCAAAGATGAAACACGTAGGAGGTTGCAGCTTGAACTGGTCATGGAGGGGAGAAAGTTGAACAACGGCAATTGTGAAACAGAATTATTTCTGTGATTATCAGTAGAGGTAAATTTTCTTTTTTTTTCAGAAATATAATTTGGATCTATTAAAAGAGTAAATAAGTAAATAAATAATATATGTATTAACAAAGTATATATGCAAACTGACTAATTTTACAATTGTAAGTGACAGATTTAATGTAGGTTGAGGGCAGGTGGATGTCTGGTGTCTACGAGGTGTTGATAAGCAAAGTCCCATCTACAAAATTCTGAAGAGGTAGTGACATCTGGAAAAACTCTGACAGCTTTAACCATAAAACAGTTGTTACGATTGTTGGAATCATGAGAGCTGGAATGGATTTCCACTGGATGGTCTAGGTTGGCAGTATAAAGTTTTTTTTTCCTTGTCACCATTATCCAAGTGTATGTAACTAAATATACAGTAAAAATTAACTGCAATCAGCAATGAATGAGGGACATATAAACAATTCTTTTAAATCATAGGCAATTTACTAGAAGTGACATAACTAATATTCAATACACTCAAATTCCACCTAACACAGTATTAAACACAAATGTAATATCAATCCATCCCTCCTTCCTGCAGGTTTGGCAAGGGATATGAATACTTTCCTTGTTGAAATTAAGCACTGTGCACCATTTCTAATTAAAAAGAAATATAAGAAAAAATTGATATCATCGATAATGGAAGTCACAAAATGAAAAATTCAAACATTGATCAATACACCAACTTCTATTTGTGAATCTCAGTTTTGGATGATTTCTGATACAGTTCCCTTACATTCATAGTCAGTTTATTACAAACTATTTTTCCTGTTACTCTTTTAATTTTGTGATCAACAATTTTTTTTTTTTTCTGCCTACATGAATAATATTTTTCTCCTGGTTTCAAGATTATGGATATCATGATTCTTTACTATAAAAAAAAATATTAATTACATAGTTTTTCACAGCGTTGAGAATATAAATATTGTTCTCGGGTGACTAGCCGAGTTATAGGAGTGTTATAGTTACACAATATTTTGGCGCGCTCAGTCACTGTTGCCATATTCTGGTGAAGTGAAGTCAGGAACGTGTAAAGTTGCTGAGCTAGACCTGACTCCTGCTGCTACGCTGTGATTGGTCGGCTGTGGAACCAATCATAGCTGGGGTCAAGTCTCATCGCGACTTGAATTGATGCCAAGATGTAATTACGGCTAGATTCAATGTCCCATTTTCACATGGCCTGTAGCGGATGGGCTGAAAGTCATCACTTGTTCGAAGATGATATCTGAAAACAAAGCCTTCGCCATAAATTGCTTATCCATCTGTTGTGTCAACATGGTTCCGTTGCGGGCCAGACTCATATTGGGCCATGCTGCCATGTGATTTGTCAGCTTTGTAACCAATCGTAGCTGGGATCCTGCCTGGTCACAACTCATCGTTCGATAGAAGGAAAAAATCAGAAGGCAGAACCTTTACCATCAGCTGCTCATTAATGCATGAGCAACAAATTGCCCGCTCATGTTAGTACTGAACTCCCCGTTGATCTGGACATGCCATGTAATGCGTCCTGGGCATGCCGTGTAATGCGTCTCGGCTGCGCTGTCGACAAATAGTATAAATGATTGGCGCCCAGGCTTCACTCAGCTGGTACCCACTGTCGCTGTTGAAGAGGTTAGACAAAAGTCGAATTTCTATTGCTTCAGTAAGAATTCTGTTCCAGCTGCTCCCAGTATGCACCAGTACTCTAGTATTTTCGAATTCAAAGCCATGGCCATGTTTGAGGCTATGTTCCACCACCACAGACTTTACTTTCTGCCCCAGACAAAAATGTCGTGCATATTCTAGACAACGTTGGTGAACACACCATACCATCTGGCTGATGTAGCTCTTCCCACATTCACAACTAATGCAATATACCCCAGGTGTCCACAGAGCAAGGTCATCCTTGGGGGAGCACAAGATGTTCTTTACCTTCAGTGGTGGCAGGAAAACGGTCTTAATTCCACTTTTTGCTAGAACCCATCCTATCTTCGACGTTGTACCGCCAGAGTACGGCAAGAAGGCGAGACAATTAGGTGGCTCTATATTGGTGTTATTGAGCCTATGTGTCAGCTCTCAGACATCATGAATTAAAGTCACTCCTATTGTTTCAAAGTCAAAATTCACTATATTCTCACAAATAATTTATACACACATTACGGTTGATGGCTTTCAGAAATTTCTTCACCCAAATTACTGATTGCAGATTATGAAATTCAACCAGACAGACCGAACCCCGTATTTAAATTTGAATGTCACATACTGTTTAATGAATGTTGCCCCACACTATCAAAAATCAAAGATGGCCACAGCTAAGCATGGCTGGCACGCTTTCCTGCTTGCACTCCTGCTTAAACATGCCACACTCAGTACAACCTGCTACACATAGAGCTCACTGATGACTGAACTAATTCTTAAAATGGCCTTTTTTATATCTTTCATACCCCTGGCAGAGGGCCAGGGATGGGCTGTTGGAGAGCTTATTGCTCTTTTCAGCTGCAGGAGAAGGTTTTTATTTTTTCACAAAACTTTATTTTTCTAATTTTTCTGTAGATTAAATTGGGGTTTACACACGATTATGGTTTTTCAATCTTTGGACCTGAGTCCTTATGTTTCTGTGAACCTAAGTCCTTAATTTTGTTTTTAGTACTTCTAGGGTACTAGTGTTGATATCAGTTGCATTAGTAGTCATACTATCCTGGTAAGGGTCATATGTTCTTGGCTTCTGACCCCCACTTCTTGGCTTGGATGTCTGTAACATGGCTCACACCCTCCGTCGTCTCCATGGTCGGTTTCCGCTCTTGCGCAGTAGCTCCATCTTGGTGGCGTGTGACCTTGGCTTGCAGGAGGGTGGTGTGCGTACGTGACCCATGGTGCAGCCTGATTGTTGCTGCAGCTTGCCTGGTGGGGGTAACTTGTCAGGGGACGGGGGGCAGTGCTCCTCTCATAATCCCTATGTATGCTGCCACAGGCTGTTTCTGGTCCTCTGGATGTCTTCTTCCTCTTTTTTCCACAGGCATCATTCTTGGCTTCCACCTGGCACTTTGTTCACTCTTGCTGGCTGCGCTTGGGTCCAGGTCTGGCTGGACAGCAGGAGTGGTATGCTGCATGTTGCCCCACCACCCTTATCTTTATAAGCTCTAACGGCGTTGGCGTAATACTACACTAAAGGCACAAAATAGTTCTATGATCTCAGCTAACATCACTTCTAGGGTTCTAAAAAGTTATCAATAGATAGATTTCCTCATAACTAACATTTTATATCGTTATAAAATTTTCTGTAGGATTAACAGATTTGCCGTAAAAAGTGAATCTAAGTGCTCTTAAGAAGTATGACACAAATGCTAATAACTCCACCAATTTAGGCAATGGAGTGTTTAAGCAAAGTTTTTAAAGCTTCAAATTGAATTAGCTATCATTTAATACTAAACACGGCCAGTTTATTTATCGGTATCAGAAAAAGCTTAAACATGTGGGTTTGTGACGTCATCACTAACATCAAGTGTGGAAATATTATTCTGAGGGCTTTAAAACTTATTTTAAATGATTCTACAGCATCTCAAATACCTAGGAAGCTTTTAATCTTGCCTCTGGCTGCTGTATTTGATTTATAATTAATTTCTGAAAATACGTTACTTCCTGGTTGAAGCTGCCATGAGCAAAAATCAATATTTTCCTTAATTTTTACTCTGATACTGCATGTTACTCAAAAAAGCTTATGAACTTTGATTAAAAAGTGACTGTTACATATTCTGAAAGTATTTTCTATCACTGACTTTATGTGGCGGGCTCGTAATGATTAAGACTGTCTATAACCACGAGGAGACTTTACTGCATTTTATTTGAAAACACTCTTTAAGAAATCTAACTGTATAAGTCTTTCTTAAATTTTAGCATGTTGTACTAGAAAAAAAATACGTTTATCTCACACAACCAGCTGCTGTCTAATATTACTTCAAACACATGGTTTCACGAAGTTTACAGTGCAAGTTTACAAGATAAATTATATTACTGGTGTTTTATGCTTTAAATTCTTTCTAATGGTTTCTTTAGAACAAGATTTATTAACTAGGGGCTGTTTATTATTATTAAGAACTCTTAAAGTGTCACAAAGTGTTGTATTATGGTGAAATTACTTTGTTACAAAATATTGCATTTATGGTGGTGGATTAAAAGCTGTTTAGGTATGTTTAAAGCTTAATTTTTACTATTTCAGATTGGTTTAGTATCTGTTTTGACTGTTTAGTTAACTTTGTGGCTTTACTTTGTTGCGTATATGGCTGAAAGGCTATGATATCGGGTCTTTCACTTTTGCCTGTTCTACTGTAAACAAACTTTGTTTTAAGAATTTCCAGGATTCTAACATACCTTACTTTGAACATGAAAGTAGTTTTATTATTCATAATCATTAAAAATTACAATAAATCTGAGTAACCTAAACTATGCTACATCAGAGTTTTTTAATATGTGAGATATGTCTAACTGAAGTATTTGAGAAGAAGTTCTTTTTCAGTCATATTTCAGACTGTGTAATAAACACTTGCTGAAATATTCTAAATAAATCTCTTTAAAGAAGTATGAGCTTTTTTATTGAACAATGATACATTTTATAGTTTAATACAGCTTGTGATGTCATGAAGCAGTAAAATAATAAAGAAGGAACTCTTTGATGAATATTATTGACTTGCATAATAATTTGACCCCAGCAACAAAGGATGTTATTGTTTCAATATATTAAGTATCTTACAATGATATCCCATTAATATCACTATCAGATTATCCTCTTTCATGTTTAAAATGTAACACATCAGGTAATGTAGAACAGTACACAGAATGAGTTGGCATGTGTACTAGAGTGTACATGGAAAAAATATAGCCTTCTAAATTATGCAGAGCTCAAGAAAAAATTTTAAAAATGTATACTATTCATATCCTATGTATTTTCACATGAATCAATTTACCGATTTTTGTAAGTACTTGACTTCTCTTTCAGGTAAAACTTGTAGATGAAAGGAACTGGTCATACAATCCCATTTTGTTTTTTATCTGTCTCATCTTTGATTGGAGTTAAATTTACATAACTTTTAATGAAATAAATTCTGCCTGTTTGACGTGAGTTAGTAAATATATGATCATAACCTTCAAATTCAGTTTTTAGTAAAAATTTGCAAATATGGTTTCTGAGAAAAAGGTAGTTGGGACCCATGTTAATTATGCACAAATTACCAGGAAAATCTATTAAATAAAGAATGTGAAATCATTTTATTTTAACATTTGACCACATGGTATAAACAATTTGGCTTATTTGACATTCATAATTTTTGATTAACTTATCATCTGAGGAAAAAGTGATAAATTTCTTCGCTAATTATTTCTTCCACTAATGACAAAAATTACTAACATACATTTCTCTAAAATTTCCTATGCAAGCTTCATGTGTCCACAATAAACTGTATCCAAATTTCTTTTCTGAAGGTCATTGAGAACTTTTCCTCAAAAGAATATGTTGTTGGCATCAACCATATCTGGAGGTCCTCTTTGTGGAATATAAGGCTCAGATATTTCACTATCAATGAAGGAGATTCCTTCACTATCCAAACTTGCTCCTTGTAGCTCTTCTTGGTTGAAATTAATGTTTCTTCTTCCATTATCTTGAAATTGTAAGCACCTTAGAATTTTGGCAAATCCTAGATTTGCTTAGGCGGGACTTAGAAATTTCGAGAAGAGCAGTTTTCAACTTTAAGGAATTTACCTGTAATCTTGCTCACAGTTATAATTCATTATAAAAATCATTTTAAAGTGTATTTATCATATCGTGAAATGTTTATTTCAGGAGATATATAGGTTTGTTCATGTTTTGAAACACGCGATCGGAAAAGTAGAAATTCTAAGATTTGCAATATCTTTAAATCGAGTAAAGCTACAACCGAACTTTTATCACCAGCTATAGTCAGCACTATCCCCGATATTTTGGCAATAAAATTAAGTAATTTGGTAAAGTCTAATTAGTGATTTTAATTAAGAGAAAATAATAAGCTTTTTTATTAAAAGAGATATTAATTTAAAAATTACATCAGCAGATAGCCCTAATTAAGAAAATTTCGTACATATATTAGTTTCCATAAAAAGTTTTAGTATTTGTCTGGTAATCAAGTTTTTAAAAATAGATTATTGCTGATTGTCGGGTAGAAGTTCGGGAAAGTCCACAAAGTCCGCCAAGATTGATCACGTGATGAATTTAGTGTTAAGACGCTAGAAACCTTTTGGAATGATAAATTAAATTAAAATAGATAGAACAGGATGATAGAAAGTTCCGGTAAAAATCTCAAATTAAACTATCGTATACTTTTGAAGATATTAATTAAAGAAAGATTTGCCAAGGTCATAGGCGCGCACTGGGCCATAATAGTTCATGCGGTAAGCACACGTTGTCTCATTCTTACTCCGGGAAGTGATCGAGCAACTCCGCGCATGACTTTATCAGTGATGTTTAAAATAGGAACTTAGCCAAATGTAGTCTGTTCCTGTCGGTCTGTTCCGGTCTGTCTTTCACCTCGCTTAGTCTTTCTTGTTTGCGTCGGTTGGTTGTAACTCGCCATGCTGGCTAGTTCGACCATGTTGAAACTTTGGTGTCATGTTATATATCAACTTTAACTTTTAATTTGAACTTTTAAATTTACAAAAGGGGTCAGTCAGTTAAATTTCTCTCCACAACCTGCAAACTTTTGGTAAAGTGTATTCGATTTGCCAACTCAACTGTTAAGTGCATATTTGAAATTTTGTGACTTTGAAAATAAAACTTGGAATTTTCGGAAAGTGAACTTTTATCATTTCATAGTTATCTTGCAACCTTTTCTCTATTTGTGGTTTAACAAATATTGTGGCGACCTCAAGCACTTAGGTTGAGTTATCCGGTTACATGGTCAAGTCAAAATCATTTCATTAATTTTCTACAGAACTTTAAGTCAGCATCAAGAGTTAGTTGAGGCACTAAGGCTATACTACAGCCCCAGTATCAGCCCTTGGTTCCTTACAAAATGACTGCTTGTGAATGTTTTTATTGTTGGATTTAATGCCATTCATCTTAAGTTATCCCTTTCTAGTCCAAAGAAAGTAGCTTCCATTTTGAGGCAGTATTCTTTTGAAGGGCAGGTCCAAGAAGTGTATGCCTTCTCATTTACGTGCAAGTTGAATCCTTTGGGTCATCATACCTCTCCTTTGCAAGAGTCATCGATGGAGTTTTAGCTACACTGAATACCTCTGACACCTTTTTCCATACCATCATCTTATTTCTAATAGCTACGATATCTCCTTCCAATTTTGGGGAATCCAGTTTCTTTTTAACAAGGTTTCCATTTGCTTTGATCACTTGGAAAAATATTTCAAGTGATTTTAAAAAACTGACAAAATATTAATTGAATTATGGGGGCTCCAAGTCTGGGAAGACCTAGGAGTCCTGTTTAGGACATCAATAACTCTAGACAGTTAAGAATAATGATGGGTAGATATTAAAGTAAAAACATAATACAGCAATATGGAATTGTACTTACCAAAGATACTGCAGTCAAGAAAATATTTCACTCACACAGAAGCACTAATAGTGGAACTGGTGGGTGCACCCAGTCATGTCCATTTAAAAGCACATTATTTCTTTTGATAACTGCATGCTTAAATAAATGCTGCCAGAATGCAGCACCGCCAAAGCAAAAAATGGGGTGTTCCAACTTAGGGACCTTGTCAGGGACATTGCTGAAATGGGGAGTTGGTAACAGCTAATATCACCTGAACCAGATGTTGTCCAAGATTTTCTAAAGTTATGAAACCGTGTAGAATTAATATTGCTAACAGTTCAAATGACCACAGTCGCCACTTGCAGGCTTAACCTTCTGCAAGAAAGGTAGTATGCTAATAAATGAAAGTCTCAAGTCGAAATCAAAAAGTCATATATTCTCCAAAATTTTCACATAAATGTTATAAGTCACTGTTAGCACAGGCAATCGGATTTAAATCGTCTCCAAAAATTACAAGTTGAGATTCCAGAGCATTAAACCGCTTCTCCCCAAGTTGAAACAGAACAAAAGTTTGAAATTCACATGTTCATCCAAATTTTCACAATGTCCGCCACTACGCGTTCTAACAAGGTCAGACAACCACACCAGACGCCATGATGTAGGTTACCCATGAACACCTTCAACCAAAACCGCGCGAGACCCGAACGTGCTCTCACACGCGCTTCAACATCGAGACTGTTCTATCGGCGTAGTGGTGTCCTATCACAGTTTCCTTATATAGGAGTTGATCCCGTGATGACGTATTTCTACCGTGTCCTTCCGCGCTCCTAGACATCCCCTACTGTTCGATCTAATAACTTCCTTACTACTAGGTTAATCTCAGCAAGTAAATGGCAAAAGTGATGGGTGTTACTAGACGAAGTGTATAGTGCCTGAATATTGTGTTAATTTTGCCTCTCCGAAAACTTGTCGACATGGTTGATTTTTGCAAGTCTTACAGCTTTAGTCAAAATTTTGTTATTTTTAAAATTGGTTGTAATTATCAATGTGAAAGTAAGCTTACAATATTATTCTCGATTTTAGGTTCTCCCAGAATGTCTACTTTGTTTAACTCAGTTGAGTTATGGTAAAACCGTTAATTCCTCACACTCGGTTGTGACCACGATTTAGTTTTCCTGGAATAACTCTGAAGTTTTGTGGGTTATCGTGCCGGAAAAATTATCAAAGTATAGCCTGGATTTAACTGCGCATTTTGAAGTTTATCTTGTCTCTGTAGCTGTTACCACTGAGACACAATAAATTGTTTAGTGATTTGCACGTGTGTTGGGTGTCAAGAAAAATAAGAAAATCTATAACATCGGTTCTATGGCTTTTTATAACTTGAAATTAATCTGTAGGAAGCTAAAAGAATGGATTTTTATGATAAACTAATTTTTATCCCGGAATCAAAGTAGGTTATTGAATGATAAATTGCCAAAACATGGTGTTCAATTTTTACGTGTTAAAACTATATTTAAAAATACTTAAAGTGTTGGAAACTATCAGATTTAATTGAATTTACTTCACTTTCGGACTGTTTTATTTTATTCTCTACTTTTAAAATCCTGAAACTACTTAAAAGACCAAAATTATGTATGTGAACTGTTTAAGCAAAATGAGTATTAAAAATCCAATATAATTTCTTCTTGTGGTTATTAAATGCTTTAAAACTATCAGAAACCTGTTAATTTATCTACTAGACTGTCTCAGGGATTATTATTGCTGTTTTTGGAGCTTTAAGATGGTCAAGTTTCATTACAATGAATTATTTTCATTTCTGCTTCAGACTGTTATTTTATCATCCAGTTTATTTCTTTAAAAATCCTACTAAACTATATTTATTTCTGAAGTTATGGTTATGGTGCGTCTAGGCCTGTGTATTATAGGTTCTTGATTGCCTTTACGGTAGTGAAATCACTTCAAAAATACCAAAACTGATATCTGTCAAGATTTATGGGTTAGATTTTTCCTGTATGGATATTACTTATTTATCTCTGGAATGATTCGTATTAAACATGATAAGGGTTTTATTTATGCATTCTACTTGCAATTATTTAACATTTACTTCGTTTAAATCAGTTCCCAATATCTCGCCAACTAATGTTAGTATCTGTTATCGAAAGTTTATTCTTATGTGAAATAACCTATTTCCTACTGAAATATCCTGGCTTAAATGCAGTTTATAGTTTATTTATGTTAGTTATGTGTGATTTATTCACTTTATTATACCTGTGGTGTAGTTAACTCGATTTTAATTGTGGTACCGGATACTAAAACAAACCCCAAACTCGACCGAAATCCTACTAAATATTGAAAATAGAATGAGGGATACCTTACAACCTGGTTATTTTTCTCCCATTGTAAACCATATTTTTTTTAAAAATAAACATGTTTGAAGATTAGGTTTTACATGTCACTTATATTGTTCTAAATTAATTTTCTTCTGGAATTAAAATTTTACATTTTCTACATTCCTTCTCTGCTGTTTTATGGACTCCATTGCTGTTGCTTTCCCATTTATCATGTTGTGCACAACATTTTACAAGGAAGGGTAAGCTAATTATGCTCCAATAATATTGTTTGAGTCATCACAGGCTGAAAAAATAGGCTTCATATCCCAGTCTGACTAGATTTGCATTATTCAAACTTTTCCAAAATATTTTCAGAATTATATGTTGATCTTATCTTAGCATTGGCAATGGCTAAATTGCAACTAATTCCTGGCTCCAGTAGTTTCCTAACAATATGGGTCACAATTTAGGCTTTTTGTCCTCCTCCATTGTTGAAATTAAGATATTATGAGGTATTTACAATGAATCACTCAAGTTGAATGTTTAAATAAGTTAAAAAAAATATTTTATAAATTACTGAATAATACCTGTCATGTTTCTCAACACCAAAAACAACTATAAGTGCTGCCAAAACAATGCAGCCAATGTATATTCCCATAATTAAGGTTATCTTCTCTTCATCTGGACGTTCTAAGTTTGGATTTGAGTTAACTGCTGTACTTGCTGGGCAGTAGTCTGCACCACATTGCAAAACAGCTGTGGATATTGTCATATTTTTGTCACCAGATTCACCAGTACTTAAAACTGAAAAATAATTATCAATTGTAAGTCTGAAGTGTCCTCTAAATTTAAGCATGTCCACAAAAGTAACAGATAATTATCAGCTTCTATTGAACTTAAGAAATACTATATTTCAGTTAGTTAATATTATCATCGTCATTGTACCGCAATCCCCAAAACAAACAAACTATTACAAACAAAAGGAAACTAACATATCTTGAAAGCGGCAATGAAAAATGGGTAATTTTATTTCTGGTGGAGTATGAGATGATTAGTTTACCCAGCAGTTGTATTCCTATTATAATAAGAAGTTTTTAACCCACCAGTGTGGTACCACCACAGTTGATTGGGGAGGTACAATCAGACCAGGTTCACATCATGGTCCCTTCTTACTGGCCATCCTGATGGCAATTTTGAGGCATTTCCCACAATCATTTACAAAACTTTTATCATCTTAAGTGAACCATTCTACACTACCACTTTCGAGGCTGTTTAATTTCACTTCAAAAATATATAGAGCTATTAATCCTGTAGCTATTCCCAAGAGTAGTTACTTATGTCTGTTTTTATTTACTTAATTGTTTGTAGCAGAATGTTCACTGCATGCTTTGATAATTCACATCAATCCCTGAATACCCTATATAATAATTAAAAAAAAACTTTCCAATCTATTGTGCATAAGAAAAATAATAAAGGAATGTTTTATGGATGCAGTTTTGCATCCATTCACTGAAATATTGAACAACTCAACTGACCACTTTTTCAGAAAGGCTTAAGTATGCTGTAGTCAAACCACTCTATAAAAAGGGAGATAAGGCAGCTGTACTGAATTACCAACCAATTTCATTACTAACAGCCTTCTCCAAAGTTTTTGAGAAAGCAATGAACAATAGAGTTTATGAACACCTAAAAAATAATAAAATTCTAACTAATTCACAATTTGGTTTTCAAAAGGGTCATTCATCAGAACAAGCTATATTATTTGCATTCACTGACAATATTTTAGAAGGAATAAATTATAAATTAATTCCTTTGGGAATTTTTTGTGACTTTTCTATGGAATTTGACTGTGTATATCATAAAATTCTGATTCAGAAATTAAATGATTATGGTATAGATTGCATTGTTAATTGATGGCTTGGTTCTCATTTTCTGAATAGAAAACAGAAAGTGTCAATGAAGAATTTTAAGGCTGCATTAAGTGGTCCACACTTTTCTGAGTAGGAATTAATCAGATGTGGAGTACCTCAGGTTTCTATATTGGAACCACTATTATTTCTAACACTTTTCTGAGTGGGAATTAATCAGATGTGGAGTACTTCAGGATTCTATATTGGAGCCACTATTATTTCTAATATATATAAATGATCTTCCATGTGTTTCATCTAAAAACTGGAAATTTGTCCAATTTGCAGGTGACACAAACATAGGAATTAAAAATACTCCAGATTTATATACAGAATATATTTCAAATTATGTCTTGGAACTAATTAATAAATGGTTTACCGCTAATGGTTTGTCTTAAAATTTTGATAAAACTCAATATACCCAGTTCAGTACAACAGATATAGACATAAAATTTGCAGGCCAGTCCATTCAAGAGGTAGAGTGTATGAAATTTCTATGTTTGCATATTGATCATAATTTAAATTGGAACGTACATGTTTCTGACTTACTAAAGCGATTGGGTGCAGCCACATTTGCAATTCGTACAATTTCAGCTGTCGGTGATCTCTGTATGATGTAAGCTATCTATCAAATTTGGTAACTGCGTGACAAAATTTTATTCTCAGAACTACGAGTTTGATTGGATAGAATATTATTGCATTTCATTTTCAAAGTAATTTTTTATGTTTATTCAAATTAGAAAGTAGTTTTACAGTTTTTAAGATAGTATTTTCAATTTCATCAGTTTTCAGCATTCGCATAGAGTGAAAGTTCATATCTAAAGTATTTATTTTTGGCTAAAGCATTAAAGTTAGGATAATTTTCATAATAACTAAAGTTAACATTTATTTAAAGATCTAGCGATTTGTAAAGTTTCAAAGAGATAGAACTATTTTTATAGTTGAGGTCAAATTAGATGATGAAACCTTCCGATTTGAGATGAGAAACTGATCAGTTATTGGAGAGATTCTAGTGGGAAGTGCAGCCACTAAGTTTTCCCATGCTCCGTGAGTACCAGAACTTTCCTGGTTAGTAGCCACAGCGAGCGACTCAGTCTTCAAGTAGCAATCGGCGCGACACCACGTTAGCTTCAGTAACCTGTAGCCCAGTATGCCGGGAACCACGAATGCGATAACAAGTAGCTCAGTAGGTCGGAAAGTTTTATAACTAGCACATCAGTGAAAGTTTTATTTTGGAATGATGCCGCTTGTGTTATTCCAGTTAACCATAATGTCGTGTTGAAATAGTATTTCTCCAAGCGAGGCCTCGGGGTTGTCTAAATTAACTAAACTTTTGAACAATGGGAGCGAGTGACGAACTTTTATTGGCTTTCTTCAACTAGTGATTTAATTCTTTGAACTATTGGGGTGTGGTCTGGCTTGACCAGTTAATCGAACTTGTAAAACATTACTTTGGAAAAGTCGTCTGATTGCCTGTACAGGTACTGTCTTTTGTGAAATTGGAAGAATATAATTATTTAAATGGCAATGAACTATTTATTGAACTTTACGTTTCCATAGTTTTTGGGTTAAAATCTATGTGGCGACTGAATAATTCTATCTAAGCCAAAACTGTTACATCAAAGGCTACACACGGTCAGAGTTAAGACAACGTGTTTATGCTCCACCCCAAGCAGAAGCTTTTCGTCTTACAATGAGGCAGCTAGTTTATTTTGCTTATTTTCACTCCTTAATGTCATATGTAATAATATTCTTGGGCAATTCTATTCACAGAGACTAAGTGTTCAGAGCCCAAAAGCGAGTAATAAGAATAATGTGTCAGGATAGCAATAGAAACTCATGTAGAGAGCTGTTCAAGAAGTTGATTTTAACATTAGTGGCTGAGTATATATACTGAGTATATTATACTTTGTTTGAAACAAATAGTAAAATACACAATTATGGCACTAGAAGTAAAAATGATCTTCACAAGGATTACAAGTCATTGTCATTTGTTCAAAAAGGGGTCCGATATTCAGAGATACATATCTTCAATAATCTCTGGACACATATTAAATGTCTAGCAGATGATAAGAATAAATTCAGGATAAAATTGAAAGAATTTTTAAAAGACAACTCCTTCAACTCTACTGAAGAATTTATATCTAAGGTACCCACATAATAAACTGCCAGTAGCTTGTGTAAATGTAGTTGACATAATTCATGTATCATGTATGCTATGACTCTATATCTTCTGGTATATGTATTATTTTGTTATGCAATTGTTTAATCTTCTGTGTATATTATGGCTGTACATCTTCTGGTGTATGTATTATTTTGTTATGCTATTGTGTATTTGTAAATTGACAACTTTCCACATTCCACAGAGCCAGTCTCTTATATAGGGGTCAATGGAAAATGAATGGATTGTATTGTATATTGTACAAGAACAATTCACATCACTACTGATGACATTAAGCAGTACACCTTTTGCAATAACATTTTCTCTAACAGCAGATCTGGAATTAATAAAACATGTGTACTATTTTTATTTTGATTCTGCCATGTCATATTGTATTATTTATTGAAATTCTTTGTGGAATTAAAAGTTTTTATAGCACAGAAAAGAGCTATTAGGAATATTTTTTAAAAATTCATTTTTATTGTAATGGGTTGCATGCATTGGTGTCAATTTCCCTACACAACTATCTTCTCCTTTGTCAAAGCTGTAACTACAGTTTAATGTGGATGGAACATCCTGGTACAGCTCATATGATCTTGAAAAACCCTGGCCCTACCAAGATTTGAACCTAGAACACTAAAATTAGAGATCAAGCACCTTTAGCACAGAGCTACTAGACAACCTTAAAATAAGGCAAAGCAAAGAACTCCTTCAGACAACACTTTAGAAATGTTGTCAATATTCTTAAAATGGTTTCTCAGTATATACACTGAAGTGCCAAAAGTCATGGCACACCTCCAAATATCTTGTGGGACTCCTTTTGCTTGGAAAACCAATTTGGTATTGACTTAACAAGTCATTGGAAGTTCCCTAAAGAACTATTCAGCCCTCTACAGCCATCCATAACTGTACAAGTGATGATAGAGCAGGAAGTAGTGCACAAACTGATCTTTCAATCATGTCTCAGATATTTTTGAGTGGATTGATGTCTGGTGATATAGGTGGTGAAATTATTCACTGGAATTGTCCAGAATTTTCCTAAGCCAACCATGAACGATTCTGGCCCAGCGACATGCCACATTGTCATCCTGAAATATACATTATTGTTTAAGAATTTGAAGTCCATAAATGGCTACAAATGATCTTCATGTAGCTGAACTAAACCATTCCCATTCAATGGTTTGTTTAGTTTAACCAGAGATCCCAGGCCACACCATAGCAGAATGGAGCAACCACCAACTTCCACATTAGCTTCCTGATAACCTGGGTCTATTGCCTTATGTGGTCTGCAATATGCTTGAACTCTATCATCATCTCTTACCAGAAGTAACTTCACTGTCCACATAAATCAATTAGAAGTAAAGTCCACTAATATTGCCATGAATTGAAGGACTTTTCTAATATTTTCACTAGTGAGGGGAAATTGTGAAAGAGTTTTTGAGTTTGATTTTGAGTGAGTAGTAGCTATATGCTCTCTTCATTTAAGGTGGTGTATGTCTGGTGCCTTCATTAGGTTTACTACTGAAACCAGTTCATCTATAAGAAACTTTCTCAGAATATACTATTTTCATCTAAAATGACTTTTATTCAGTGCAATCTTTTACCTTTAAACTATTATAGGTGAAGTTAATAGCTAGTCGACCGATTTTCAAGAATCCATGCATCTTCCAAATCCAGTTATGAACTTTATCAGTAATGGTCAGTGCTAATGACTAAAATACTGTCACCCCCAAGGTATGATACATCATTACAGCATGGGTATATCATTCAATAAGTCCCGGGAGTCACCCACAGATGGTGTTACTAATATCAAATTGACTTCCTGTTTCAAAAGAACTAACCTTCAAATAACACGTGTCTGATTTTCATGTCAATCGACCATAAACAGCAAAGCTACTGTGGTGAAAGTGATGCTACTTGTGCATTTATGGAAAAAAATGGACAAAAACAAATTTCGTGTTATGATCAAACATTGCTATTTAATGGGAAAAAATACCGTGCAAGCTCAGCAATGGATTAAAAAATGTTATCCAGACTCTGCTACATCGAAAACAACCATTTGCCAGTGGTATGCTGATTTTAAGCATGGTCGCACGGATAAAAATGATGTGAAATGCTCGGGTAGGCCAAATGAAGCAGTCTCTCCAGAAAATGTGAAAAAGGTTTTGAAAATCGTGATGGATGACCACAAAGTGAAAGTTTGTGGGATTGCTGAGATGATAAACATATCAACTGCAAGTGCGTGGATGATTTTACAAGAAAAGTTGGGCATGAAAAAAGACTTTTCCATAAGGGTGCCGCATTTGCTTACAATGGAACTAAAGCAACTACGAGTCAATGATTCAAAGAGCTGTTTGTCACTGTTTACTCACAATAAACAGGATTTTTTCATCAGTATGTGACAATGGATGAAACATTTGCACCATTTCACTCCAGAATTGAAGCGGCAGTCAGCTGAGTGGCGTGCAGCCGGTGAAAGTCGTCCGTAGCATCCAAAAACGCAGCAATCAGCTGGCAAAGTCATGGCATCAGTTTTTTGGGATGCACAAGGTATAATTTACATCAACTACCTTGAAAAGGGAAAATCTATCAATAGCGACTATTACACTGAGTTATTGGTGCTTTTGAAGTATGAAATCGCAAAAAAAAAAACGACCACACATGAAGAAAAAAAAAATCATCTTTCATCAAGACAATACACCGTGTCACAATTCAATGAAAACAATGGTCAAATTGAACGAGTTGGGCTTCAATCTGTTTCCCCACCCACCATACTCTCCAGATCTAGCCCCCAGCGACTACTGGCTGTTTGCTGATCTCAAAAAGATGCTCCAGGGAAAAAGATTTGGCTCGAATGAGGAAGTCATTGCTGCAACTAAAGCTTATTTTGAGGAGAAGGACAAATCGTTTTACAAGCATGGTATTGAAAAGTTAGAAAAGCGTTGGAATGAATGTATCGCTCTTGAATGTGATTATGTTGATGAATACAAATGAATTTTGCAAAATAAATGTTGTTTTCTTAGTTAGTCCCGGGACTTAATGAGTGACGTTATGTCTCACATTGTGTGTTTCTATTCTTTGATGCAGTGTTGCCTGTCCTTTAACAGTAACAACTGACACTTCAATGCAGACATCACTGATCTCAATCATGAAGAAGATGTGGTTGGTCATTGTGTTGTACATTGGTGTGAGGTACTATTAACACTGTGTAATGAGGAATGTTGAACTGATGAAAAATTTATGGAATTGAATGCCCCATTTGTCTAGTGTCAACTAACATTCCACATTCAAAGTCTGTTAATTCTTGCCATGTGGCAATAGAAACTTCAGAAAAATTTTACGTGACTCTCAAGCGTTCAGGTGAAAGCCCCAACACTGCATGGCACACTTACACATTTCTTCCGTAATCTTCCTGCCCCATGACATTTGGCACCACAGTGTGTGTTGTCTCATTTGCTTTGCCATAAATAATTTTTATTTGTTTTACATTAATTCCCATGTACACAATTTCAATACAAAATACAGACCGTACTTGTGCAAACCCAGATCTCATTATCATTGGTATAAAGGGTGATATTATTCTCTTTAAAGTATGAAACAGTTGTAGATATGTAGATATGTTTATAGAAATATTGAAAGATTATCTTATTGACAACTTCTCCTACACCATCCAAGAATTTTTGCAAAAGAATCGGATATGAATTTCACAAAATTTAGCTATGAATTTCAATGTTTAATTTTTTGTTACATCTAACAGTTTTAAAAATATATGTTCCACATCTCAGATGTTCTTCATCAGTAGGGATCTATGGAAAAAGATAAATAAATATCTATGTAAAAAATAAATATTTTCCTTCTCATACTATTTACATTCCTTTCATCACAAACACATCATACATACTAAATCAACTGTGCATCCCCTGTCTTCTAATGTCACTCAACTGCCCTTCTTTAAAATGTGCTTTACATCTTGGAGCTAATTTTTCATACACAAAAATATGCAGAATAAACTGTGGGTTTTGCAGCTCAATTTATGTAAGAATATTAGACACATCTACTTTGCTGTCAAGTGAGAGCTGTTTCAGTGATGTGGAACATGTTATCTTAAAGCCAACAACATCACCAGTAGGTGAGTGAAGGCTGTTATGTGGTAAAGAAAATACATTACATTATTACTAAAATAGAATTTAGTTTATTTAATTGCAATGGAGTGCAATTCTGCAGTGGAAATTTCCCTACACATCTATTATTTCCTAATTTCTTGTACCGACCTACTTTAAGCTTTTATAGATTTTAATTTCCAGTTCTTTCAACAGTTTGTAAATTATGCATCTCTTTCCTTAGTAAGTTATTCCAGTTCCTGACTCCCTTAACATTGAAAAGAAAATTTTTTCAAAACTTAGCCCAACATATGAGTGCCCCCTTGTGGTGAATGGTCATGTTTTCCTTGGATGTACCACTTTTAATTCTCCCCATCAATATATTTCGACACCTCATCTCCATTATTGATATCATCATGGCGGCAGGTATAGAGGTTGTTATTAGTGGCTCTACGAAAATTAATTTTCTGTCATCTGTAAAGTGTGTAATATGTAATGAACTGGTGAAAAAAGGAATTAGGCTGTGTTCTGTTATCCAGAAATGGGTGCATATTGGTTGCATAACAATGTGGATACAGTAAGTGCGAAATGTGAGTGCAGTTGTAAATTTTGCAATGGAAGCATGGAAGCTGTAGAAACTTTTTTCACAGGAAAGGAAGAGTCTGTTATTGAAGCATTAAGGAAGGACATTTACAAGGCCAGTATACTAATTCATCACATGGAAAATCTGAAAATGGTAATTGAAAATGCAAGTTCAGGTGAAGAAAATAACTTTACTAGGCCTAAAAAGTTTGCGCGTGTTCAGAATGTTAAAAAGTACAGTGAAGTTGATACAAGGAATATATTTACAGTGCTTTCATCTGCAGGTTATGAGAACGAAGATGACTCTGAGATTGTTTTAGGAAAAACCTGTGATAAAAATAAATCATCCAAGACTTCTACCAGGCCATTAAGGCCCCATAAATGCATGGACCGTAAACGGAAGAAGAAAACTGGTATTTATTTACTTGCTTCTAGCCATGGAAGAGGCCTAGCAGAGATTATTACAAAAAAAAAGAACAAAATTTCAGTGTTAGTGACGTTGCTAAACCTGGTGCTCCATTGAGTGAAATAGTAAAAAAAACTTTGAAAAAATGTATGAGCTTAACACCGGAGACAGTTGTGTGATTACAGGTGATGATAACGACTTCTACAATAATGAGGCTAAATCAGCAACAAGGTCTTTAGTTAAATATTAAGAAAATGAACACTATAAATGTGTATGTAGTGAGTATTCCACATAGACATGATCTGATACCATCGTCATGTGTAAATAAAGAAATGTACGCTACAAAGTCGGAAGTTTCAAAAGATTTGTAAAGCTTTCCAAAATGTCAAATATGTAAGAGTGGACGTCCCAGGGAAGTATTTACAAGACATGGAATGCACAGAAACTATAAAGGGAAAGTGGTATTGGCTGAAATGATATTGCATCATATTAAAACCAAAAACGAAGATGAAAATTATTCAAAATTCGAAATGAAAGAACAACCAATAATGGGTAAAGTACCAGTACCAATCTTGTATGATAAATATAATAATTCTGTTCTGGACATTACAGAATCATCTACTACAACAGTATTCGAAGCAACAACACAATCCAAACAGGAAATGACTGACTCTGAAGATCTGTCTACCAAAAATCATCAAACTGCTACTAAAAGTGAAATGGACATCATAAGAAGAAAACAACGTGCCAGAGAAAGACATCCACCATCAACAAGTGAGGATTTTGGGGTGGCCACAGAAGAAAATAATACATCCTCAGTGAGAAGATGGAAACTCATCTGATCTGAACAATGATACCCACCTGACTTCAAGTCCACTGGTAAGCACCTGCAATCCACAAGTGCAAAACAAACCTCACCAGTTAGCCTCAAAGGAAAATTGGAAAAAAAACTAGACAACTCTCTACTCAAATATCTGTTCTTCAACAAAATGGTCAGTGTGTTAGTAACAAAATAAGTGAGCTAAATGTATTAGTGAACTCAAAAAACCATTAGTATTGTGTCTAACAGAACACTGGTGTAAAGCAAATTAAATTAATTATGTTGATTTAGATGTTATGAAATGGCAAGTTATTACTGCTGAACAAAAGTAAAATGTGGTGGTTCTTCTATATTTATAAAATCTGGTGTAAATTATAGAAGTAGAACTGACCTATGTCACTAAATGAGGATAAAAACTTTGAAGCTTGTGCAATAGAGATTACTGTGGAAGACTCAACTACCAAAGTTGTAATCATATGTATATATGGGTCACCAAACTCAGATATTGTCATATTCTTCTCAAAATTAACGTTGATGCTTAGATAAAGTGCGTACTAGGGAAACTAAAATTTTATTTTGTGGTGATATAAACATAAATACTAAAATCAATGATAAGAGTACAATAGATTTGCCTAAATATTCTGTATTCATATGGTAATTCCTCCCTGGTAGAAGATGCAACTAGAATTCCTAATACCTAATCTGAATCCACTATTGATCATCTCCTAACAAACCTGGATGTAAATTATTGTGATGTAACTGTAGAAAACTTAGGTCTATCTGACCACCATTGTCAAATTATAAATTTAAATCTGGTAGTTCATGAACAACTCAAGCCAAAAATGTACATCTGTAGATTTCCAAAAGCCGAGGTTTATGAATTCTTAGATGACCTATTAGGCCAGCCATGGTAAGAGATTTACACTACACCAAATGTAAATGATAAATTCAAAACATTTGCAACTTTTTTTAAATTAAATTTTGAAGAAAAGTTCCCCAAAGTACTGCCAACTTCTGATCAAAGTAAAAACAAGTGGATTACAAATGGGATAAAAATTTCATCCCAAAATCTCAGGAAAATGTATATGAAAAGTAATGAACACACCAGCCAATCTTTCCTAGCTTATCGAAGAACTTACAAAAAAGTGTATTGAAAAGTCCTAGCAGAGGCCAAGAAAAATTACAATAACAGGAAAATTATAAATTCAAGCAATAAATCAAAAGCTGTTTGGGATGTAGTAAGAAGAGAAACAGGGAAAACCAAAAAAAAAACTAAATTCCTGCCCAGTAAAAATCTGTGACACTACGCCAGATAGCGACCCAACAGAAATAGCAAAGTATGTAAACAATTACTTCTCTAGCATAGCTGCAAATCTTCAGACTAAATTTTCAAAAAATCAAACAGATCCAAATTGTTATATCTCAGTAAATTCTATGGTACTGAACAGAGGAAGAGGTGGATAAAACAGTCTTCAGATTAAAAAATAAAAAATCAACAGGATTGGACAATGTGCCCATGTTTCTAATAAAGCAATGTATACATATCCTCCGAGCCCCATTAGCGCACATAATAAATGAATCTTTCACAACTGGTGAATTTCCTGACTACCTAAAATTTGCAAAGGTCCTACCTATTTTAAAAAATGGGAGTAATGAACATGTAGAAAATTACCGCCCAATTTCTATACTGAATCACTTATGAAAGACAGGTTAACCAGCTTCCTGAGCAAATATAATATCCTTAGCAAATCGTAGTTTTGTTTTCAGGCAGGAAAAGGAACAACATCAGCAATAGCACAGTTTACAAAAGATGTACTTGACAGAAGTGATCATGCAGCAAGTCTATTCCTAGACTTTTCAAAAGCCTTTGATACTGTCGACCACAACATCCTCCTGCAAAAACTAGAAGCGATAGGCATAAGGGGTAGTGCAAAATCCTGGTTCCAGTCCATATCTAACCAACAGAATACAAAAGGTTGATATCTCTGCAATCCCAGAAAACTCAAATATTTTATGTAAGTTCCTGTCTGAACCGAGATCTGTAAATATAGGCATCCCACAGGGAAGTATTCTAGGTCCTATATTATTTCTAATTTATGTAAATGATTTTATATCCAGTGTCAGTCATGGGGATAAAATTTTATTTGCAGATGACAGTAACATCAGCATCAGTGATCCCTCAGTCAATGAACTCCAGGCTAAAGGAAACCGCAGCTCTTATAGAAGTCTTAAACTGGTCCCAAAATAATAAATTGACCCTCAATATAAATAAGACAAGCAGCATCAAATTCAGTTCAGTTAGCAGTTTTCAACAGATACACTTATAACTGAATAATGAACACATTGTATGTGTTGCAAATACAAAGTTTCTGGGAATGACCATTGATCACGAGTTAAAGTGGAATGAACATGTACAAATTTTAGGAAAGAAATATCCACAACCTGTTTTGCACTTAGAATTCTAGCTGCTGTATGCAATGATGATTGCCTCAAAACAATATACTTTGCAAACATTCATTCAATAATATCCTATGGAATCATTTTTTGGGCTTCAAGCAAAAAAATTGTTAACACTATTTTCAAATTACAAAAATGGTCTGTCAGGTCAATAGCAAAAACTTCAAGGAGAACCCATTGTAAGGACATATTTAAGAAAATTAGGCATCCTGACTGTTCCATCCTGTTATATCTTCAGTTCTATAATGTATATAAAAAATATCTTTCAAGACTTCACCACAAACAGTTCCGTCCATACATATTCCACAAGATCAAAAAATGATCTACACATAGGAAATTAAAAAGTAAAACTCTAAATAGTTTTTTCCACAAGGGAATGAACTTGTATAACAAACTGCCAATAGAAATTAAGGGAGAGAAAAACCCAGAACTTTTTAAGAAAAGGCTAAAAATGTATCTAATAGAAAATGCTTATTACTCCATAGAAGACTATTTAAAGTAGTCAAATTATATAAAACAGCTGTGTCTATTAAACTAGTAGTTATAGATAAATTGAACAAAATCTTATGTATATTTCTATATGCCTTACATTTATAGTTGAATATCCAAATTGTACACATAATGTAATAAAATGACGAATCCAATATACATGAAAATGTATCATATGGTGAATAAAATAAATTAAATGAATATACACCCTGTACGCACCCAGCATTCACTTCACCCTCATCATCTCTTCCAATTAATCCTGTTAAAGTTCCGTTATCATATCAGTTACTTATTGTGTTCTGCTGTAATTTCAGGAGACATATCTAGCTGCCCTACTTTGCTCTCCCTCCAACTCCTGTATTGCTACCCAAAATTTGGGTCCCACACCGCCAAACTCAAGCAATTGTCTGAACAAAGTTTTGTAATCCATTTCCCTCAAATCTCTGGTATATCCCCCCATCACTCTCCCAAATAGATGATGTATTTTGAAACCATATCCTACCACCTACTTCAATGTGCCATTCCTAGTTGCAGAGCCAGAGAGCCAGATTAGAAAAGTGTGGGGCCCGTAGTAAATGTGAAATGTGAAGAAGAGGCCCCTGGTTTTCACCACAGAGCTAAAAAATAAAATAATAATAATAATAAAATATATATATATACATATGCGCAGGGCCCCGGGAGGAACGGGACCCATAGCATTTGCTAACTCTTGCTATGTGGCTAATCCAGTACTGCCTAGTTGAGTATATTATTGGGTATTATGCCATGATATTTACATCTATAGTCTTCAATATGCAATTTCTTCCCCATGTTATAAACATAATCATCCTTTACTTATTATCCATGTACCTAATAAACTTACTCTTCTTCATCCCATGCTGGCCTACCCAGGAAGATATCCTGTCCTAGTAAACCTACAGCTGTCTTCTCCAGTTTTTATCCTATTTTATATCATAAAGTCATCTGCAAACAACCTAACATCCTGGTTACAGTTTTATGTATGTGTAGATACAATACACTGAATTGCTGTAAATGAACTAATAGATATATTTTAAACTAATTTATCATTTTTCTCTCATTTTCAGAAGCCTGTCCAATAGGTTGAAAATACATTTTGTCCAGTTAATTGTTTAAAATTACAAACAAAAGTAGGGTTAAGAATTATTTTCAAACAATGCAGTACAAAAAAAAAAAAAAAAAAAAAAAAAAAAGCTATATTTGTTCTGTTTAGACAGTACTCTGAATCGGAGTGGTGTCCTTGGGCAACGAAGATCTTCCATATAATATGAAACAGTGAAAAATAAACTTTGTCCATAGCTACACAGTCAGATAGAACAGCCAGATATCCACTGCCAAACAATCTGGTTTTTTCACCACATCAGCCATGCAGTGTCCAAATGTAAGGTTTGTTTTAAAATTTCTCTATATTCAGAGTCCATCTTAGGTGTAAGCTAAATTTTATCAGTTTATTTATTTCGTGTCAAATACACTGCTTACAAATTGTTAGAAACAATAACAAAAATAAAATAATATCAATCAACAACAAAGAGTTCATATGATGGATGACCAAAAGTCAGCAACTTGTATGGCATTGTCACTGGCGCAAATGAGGGAGTGCAGGTTGATGGGCATTGTGGGCTGTTGTATAAATGCTGAACGGTCTGTTCGGCCCCACATGCAGTATTAGGATCTTCAAGATAATTCCATCTTGCCATGTTATCTTTGGACCTGCCCACTCCACTTCTCAGCTGATTTAGCGCTCTCCAGGTCTTCCAGTTCAGGTTGCCACCTGGTGGTAGTGTCTCTGCAGTAGGTAACCAATGATTCACACAAGTCATTCTGGCTCGCCACAGAATGAGTTGGGCAACTTTCGGCGGTACATCTAAAGCAGCTGTCGTCCTAAGGAATCTTTTTCTATATTTCAGCCTTTGTCTTGGAAGTTGATACCCGAATAAGGGATGAGCAGAGGTTTGATTAGCCTTGTTTCTTTCTGACATTGCAGCTACATTCCGTCTTATATCAGGGGAAGCAATTCCTGCCAGACCATGTAGTTTTTCAATCGGTGTGGCTCAGAGGCAACCCATTACAATTCTGCAGGTTTCATGTAATACAACGTCTACTTGTTTGGTATAAGCAGAGTTGTATCAAACGGGACATGCATATTCTGCAGCAGAATAACATGCTGCAAGAGCTGATGTTCGAAGCACTGTGGGATGTGCACCCCATACGTTTCCTGTGAGTTTCCGCAGGATATTGTTGTGGGCTGAAACTTTGCCTTTTGTGTTTAAGCAGTGCTTTTTGTAAATGAAGGAGTGATCTTCGAGATATTTTGGATTGAAACAGTGATCTAGTTCTACACCCTCCCATCTGACTTTCAGTTTCCTGTTGGCATGTCTGTTTCGTAAATGGAAGGCACATGGTTGAGTATTGGATGGATTCGGTTTTCAACTGATTGTCTTCATAGTAGGTGGTGAAAGATTGTAAATCATTACTTAAACACTCCTCCACTGTTTCAAAATCTTTGGCTTGTACTGCTAGTGCGAAGTCATCTGCATAGACAAAACTTCGAGTCATTGGCAGGCTGGGGTTGATCATTAGTGTAAATGATGAATAATGTCGGCGCCAGGACACTTACTTGGGGCAGCCCATTTTTTTTGTGTACTCCATTGACTTTTGTTGCTCTGAAATTTGACCTAAAACCTTCAGTTCTGAAGTAAACTTTGGATGATTTCTGTAAATTCAAAATCATTTGTAAGATGATATAATTTATGCAACAGGATGTTATGCTGTACAGTGTAATACACTGCAGAGAGATCTACAAAGGCCACCCCTGTGATCAACCCTAGCTCAAAACCATCCTCAATGTACTGAATCATGTTGAGGACTTGTGCAGTGCAGTTTTTGTTAGGTCTGAAACCCGCTTGCTAGTGAGTCAGTTTCGGTTTGATTTTTGGGCTCAGTTGATTAAGCAGCATCCTTTCAAATATCTTATAGAGGTGGCTTAACAGAAAAATAAGGCAATAGTTTTTGGCAGTAAAAGAGTCTTTCCCAGGTTTCAATATGGCAATAACTTTCGTCTTTCTCCATATCTTAGGTATCTGTTTACCTCAGAGGCAGTTGTAAAGACGCAAAATCCATTCTACTGCAAAGGCACCAAAATGTTTTAGCTGCTCCACAGTTATATCGTCAAGTCGTATTGGAACGAAGTCTTACTCGGCATTGAGAATGGATGTAGTCTTCTCGGGAGACTAGCCGAGTAAATAAGGTGTTTCCACACGATATTTCGGCGATCTGAGGCTCAGTCGCCATCTTCTGGTTTGATAGATGCGGCCTGCATTGGTAGGGACAGTTATACTCGCCATGGACTCCATCTGAATCTCAGAGGTAAAAGGAAGCTTTCGCTTCTTATTGCTGATGAGATCAGGGGATGCCAGGAGAGTGAAAGAGGTATTCCTGTGATAAGTGGTATTAAGTCGCGTCCTTTTTTAGGGTAAATAAAATAAATGTATTAAGATGTCTAAAAGAAATTAACGTCTCTCCTGATCAAAACTTATCAAAATTAGAAATTCCATCTAATGTACCAGTATATACTAATAAAGTAAACAATTTAAATTCATTGAATCAAAGAGTTCAGACCACTATTCTGCATCAAAATATAAGGGGGATATTTAGTAAAACTGATGACATTACCTTATGCCTAGAAGAGATGCAAAATTCCAGAAATTTCAATGTAGATGTTTTGTGCATATCTGAACATCATTTGTCTGACACAGGAATATCTCAGCTGTCCATCCCAAATTATAAACTAAGTTCTCATTTCTGTAGATGTAAAATGGAGAAAGGTGGAGTTGCCATTTTTGTTAAAAATAATATTCAGTGCAATAGTGTAGCCGTAAGTAAGTATTGTATAGAACAACACTTTGAATGCTGTGTTACTAAACTAGAATATGGTAAGGAAGAGCTCATATTAATAGCAATTTACAGGGCCCCCTCGGGAAATTTTAGTCTGTTTTTATCACAGTTACAGTCTTTGTTACTATGTTTCAAAAATAACAAACAAATAGTTTTATGTGGAGATTTTAATGTTGACTTTCTCAATCAAAGCAATGAAAGGCTAGATATGGAAGCCTTGATGTTGTCTTTTAACTTAACGGCACTTGTAAATTTTCCTACTAGAATACAAAATAATAGCAGGACTGCAATTGATAATTTTTTTATGGATATTTCTCAGTACAGTAATTACGACATACTTCCAGTAATAAATGGTATCTCAGATCATGATGCCCAGCTGCTATGTATCAAGTCCAGAAATGCTATTAAACAGATAGAGAAAAGCTGGGTTTATAGAAGAAATATTAATGAAAACAATATAAAATATTTCATAGATTCCTTAAATAATGAACAATGGTCAGAAGTGTACAATGCACAGGGTGTTAATGCAAAATTTGATTCCTTTCTCAATATATTTCTAACATTTTTCGAAGGAAGTTTCGAAAAAAGGAAAGTTGTCAATACTCCAAACAATGAACTAGGTAACGGCTGGATAACAAAGGTTATTAGAATATCTTGTAAAACAAAAAGAGACCTGTACTTAAAAGTAAGAGAATCAGATAACTATACACCTAAAGCTCATTATAAACTTTATTCTAAAATACTAAGAAATGTAATAAGAAAGGCCTAGAACAGGTATATATCAAAGAAAATAGAGAATTCAGGCAATAAGATGAAAACTATATGGAATATAATAAAAACTGTAACAGGAAAATCTGTAAATCACTCTAAAGACATAAAAATAGAACAAAATGGATCTGTCCATAGTGAAGTAGGGGAAGTTTGTGAAATATTTAACAAACATTTTACTACAGTTGTAGAGAAATTAGGCATAGAAAAGCAGTCCCCAAATAGTGCCCTTAGGCTTCTTCAGACTGCTTACCCAAATAGATTTGTGGAAATGCAATTGCCACCAGTAACAGTCTCAGAAATAAATAAACTCATTAAACAATTAAAACCTAAAAATTCTTCCAGCTATGACAATATTTCAAGTAAATTACTAAAAGATGTTCAGATTGTATCGATCGTGTACTTGCCCACATTTAGTAATGAATCGTTAATTCAAGGTGTGTTTCCAAATAGACTAAAATATGCAGTTGTAAAACCGTTGTTTAAAAAAGGAGAATCAACATGTGTAGATAACTATCGTCCCATTTCATTACTTTCAGGATTCTCAAAGATTTTTGAAAAAGTCATGTATTGTAGAGTAATAAAACATGTTACGCAAAATAATATCCTCACTAAATCCCAATTTGGGTTCCAAAAAGAATCATCTATAGAAATGGCTATATATTCATTTTTAAATAACACATTTGAGGAACTGAATAATAAAATGAGCCCTGTAGGAATATTTTGTGATCTTGCAAAAGCATTTGACTGTGTAAATCATGAACTACTTTTGAAAAAAATGGAATACTATGGTATTTATGGAATCGCAGGTAAATGGTTTAGATCATACATGGAAAGTCGAATGCAAAAAGTGTCCATTTTTGATACTAAAATAAACAAAGATGCTTCATCAGACTGGGAAAAATTAAAACATGGAATTCCACAAGGTTCTGTCCTAGGACCCCTCCTCTTTTTGTTGTATATCAATGACCTTCCTGGAAACTTATCTGACAAAGTTAAGAGTGTTTTATTTGCAGATGACACTAACCTGACTGTGAGAAAAACACCAAACAGCAATCTAGAATTTAATGTAAATGAAGTACGTAGTGAAGTAGGAAATTGGTTTAAGGCAAATTCATTAAAACTAAATTTTGAAAAAAACACATTATATTAGGTTTAAAACAAAAAATTATGCACAGCCAGATTTACAAGTAAGCTATAAAAATAACACAATATTAGAAACAAAGAGTATAAAATTCCTTGGTATTAAAATAGATGAGAAACTCTGTTGGCATGAACATATCACTTCACTGCTGAAGAAGTTAAGTAGTGCCACCTTTGCAATACGAACACTTTCTCTAACAGCAGATCTAGAATTAACGAAACAGGTTTACTCCTCATATTTTCATTCAGTAATGTCATATGGCATAATTTTTTGGGGAAACTCTTCACAAAGTAAAAAAGTTTTCATAGCACAGAAAAGAGCTATTAGGATGATGTGTAGGGTAAAACCAAGAACTTCTTGCAGACAACTTTTTAAAAAACTCAGTGTTCTTATAATGAGTTCTCAGTATATATATTCTCTCATGTGCTTTGTCATAGATCATTGTAACCTGTTTACTTCTAATTCACAGCTACACAATCTCAATACAAGAAGCAGAAATAACTTGCACAAACCACAAACATCTCTGTCATTAGTAGAATGAGGAGTAAATTATTCTGGTATACATCTGTTTAATAAACTTCCCAAGGGTATAAAACAATTTGCAGAAAATAAAGATATATTTAAAGAAAAACTGAGAGATTATCTTATTGGCAACTCCTTCTACTCCATTCAAGAATTTGAACAAAACAATTAATTGTATTCAATAAGACTTTTGCAAATCACAGTTGTAAAAATTTATGTTTATTTTATTGTCTTTATTTTTCTTTGTAACATATAATTGTTTTTTACTATGAGTATGACTCATATTGTATGTATGTATATTAACCATGACATGTTTCACATCCCAGAGGTGCTTCCTCAGCAGGGATCCATGAAACAAGATTGATAAATAAATAAATAAAAGAGTCGGATGCATCGGAAAGCTGGTTCTTATAGCCTCTGAATGCGCGAGTGGTTGACGTTCGCGCAGCTGATTGTGCTGACTCGGTCAGCGCCTAGGCGGTGGAAGGGGGGTTGGCGCCGGTAGGAGGCTGGCGTGGGTTCACTAGGTCTGCAGCCACCATGCTGTGCACTTCGGCATTAATGACAGGCGTCCAAGCTTCGCTCAGCTGGTATCCACAGTCCCGGTTGACGAAATTGCGCGTGGTGCGAATTTCAACTGCTTCCATGAGAATACTGTCCCAGAAGTTCCTTGTATATGCCAATATCCTGGTATTCTCAAAATCGAAGCCATGGCCTTGTTCCAGGATATGTTCCACTACCGACGATTTTTCGCTCTGCCCCAGACGCACGTTTCGGGTGTGTTCCAGACATCGCTTGTTAATGCACCGTACCGTCTGGCTGATGTATCTCTTACCGCATTCACATGGAATGCTATAAACTCCCGGTGTTCGGAGCGCCAGGTTGTCCTTGGAGGAGCGCAAGATGTTCTTCAGCTTCGGTGGTGGCAGGAAGACGGTCTTAATCCCGTTTTTTGGCCATAGCTCTGCCAATCCTTGACATTGTAGGACCAGAGTATGGCATGAAGGCAATGCGATCCTGTGGCTCGTTCTCGGTGTTATGAAGCCTGCGTCTCAGTTCTCAGAATGCCAATCTAATCAGATGCTCCGAGTACCCGTTGCTTCTGAATGTCTGCCATAGATGGTTAAATTCGCCCCGTAGGCTGTCAACATCACATATCGCTCGTGCCCTGTGTATCAAAGAGCCTCAGGTATTCCTGCAGGAGAGGTGAAACTTCTTCGTTCATGCCTGGAATGTATATTGTGCGGCAACCTCTAGGAATTGAAAGACGGGGACTTGTTTTCACTGCCTCCACAAAGTCATTATCAGTCTATATGATATATATGCTGCAAAACAGATAGCAGAATGCGGTCTGGGAGAACCCCATGGTACAACTGCTCATACCCAGCATCATATACTGGAATATGCAATGTCTGACTTAGTCCTGTAAATGCTCCTACCATGTCCAATACTCGGGTTTCCTTTTAATCATTTTGTAATATGGTTTTGATTTTATGAATCAACAATTTCAGGCATTCAATTTCATTACATATAAAGAAATATTGTCAGCTACCAATATAATTATTTTATATTTGGGCCAAGTTATTTTAATTGTTTTCCTCTATAGGTTTCAACTTTTGCCTATAATTTTGAAATTGTTCATTTTATTCTTTCTTGCTTCCATGAGCTCACATATTCAGTGTTCTTAGCTTTGGCATTTTTGCATACCATGGTACACTGAAGGTTTCTTCTTAATGGAATCAAGGCCATGGATGTTGCCAAAATAGTTGTCATTAAGATATTTAAAAAAAATATATATATAGTAACAAATAACATTTCACTATATCCACAACTGTATAGATCAGAGATGAAAAAACTGATGCAATTTTCTTCATTTAACACATTATTTGCTAGGTTTTAAACTATTATTTGGTTCTGATAAAGTTAAGCAACAAATAACTAAAAAATAAAATGATTTACAAATTAATAATTAATGTATGATGTAAATATTTACCTAGAGAAGAAATGAGATTTCCCCAAACCATTGAGAAAAGAAATATCATAAAGAAAGAACCAATTACTTTCTCTCTAACAGACTGAAGTCCTTTATCAGTGGCAGCTGTATACATTTCTGCAATGACACAAAGGTATGTACACTTTGCACTCCATAATGGTGCTGCAGCCAGGCCCATCAGCAAAGCAGTAGGCACCAGAGTGTACATTTTTGGATACAGCTGTGCCACCATATATGGTATATAACAGAGAATAGCTATAACCATTGTCCATTTGCAACCAACATGCCTATAACAAATTTTTTAATATATGAGAGTAGCAATACCTAGTAAATTAACTTTTCCTCAATTGAATAATTATGAGAAAGAAATTTAATAAATCAGTTAATGAAGTATATCCAAAGTATTAACTTAATTTCAATTAACAGGACACTTTATGGAGGTGTGTCATTAATGATTTTAAATCATCCACGATTCTATATTCCTAAGAATAACTGTCTTCACAGTCACCATGTATAGGATCAGAAACAAAGCTACCAAAATTTGTCCACCCTCTTTTATTTTTCCAACGCTATTTTAAGGCCATCTGCAACAAGGGAGAAAAGTTTATTTGTCAACTGCAAAATGTAATTTTCATAACTATTTGCAATGCAGTTCATTTGTGCATGGGCACTTGGCACTGCTAGCTAAGATGATGGGGCACAGAAGTTTTTCACACGACTCCCACTATTTCATTCCTTAATAATTGTGATTGCAACTGCTACTTTATAAAATTTTACCAACATTTGTTACATTAGAGTTACAAAAGTACACAAAGTTATGACATATGTCTTAGAAATTAGTCACAATGTGGTAAAAGTTTTGTACATAGATATGTGTTCATTATTATGCTGTCATTTGTATGTATACAGATCATATTTGTCACATCCAGATACACAGATTATTTAAATTAAATCCAGGTATGCATTAGTAAAGTTTTATACAATATATTCGAAAAAGAGAGGATATGAGTTGGATAGGGTCAGTTTTGCAAACATTATTTCCAAACTTTGGTAAAATATAGGCAATACCTAAGCTTAAATATTGAGTTAGCACTGGTCACTCCTCTCCCTTCATCACTTTTCCAAAAAGTAAATACCTACCTTAGCTGTCATTATCTTAATAAATCCAACACAAATACTCAGATTAAGATTCATTAAGACAGTGCCAAAGTTAACAGGTGCTAGCTTATGAACTCTCTCAAGGTATATGTCAAAATCTAAATTTCTCAGGCAGAATTTCCTGTAAAATTTTTTATATGACTTTAACACTCTCGGTGTATACAAAAGTTCAAAATCCTGACATGGCAGTGTTGGTATGCTCTTGCATCAGGTAAGTGTGGCTAAAGGTGGTTGGTTATGGCTGGAAGAGAGAAAAGACACCTCAAACTGAAGAAATACCATAAAACTTAGTTCAGAATTATGTTGAGTACCAAATATATGTTGAAATACTAGTACCTACTGTCTAGTTCATAGTGGTATAATGACATTCAAGATTGTTTCACACATTCCAAGATTGTGCTATGGGAATTGGTATTCTGATTTGTAATTGTACTGAATAGCATGTGCTAATAATGATTCATCATCCAAACAGTTTATATGGGGGAAGCTAATGGTTGAAAGACCTGATATGAGAAATGACTAGCATGATTAACATGACATTTAAAGAACTAGGGAATATAAGCAATGTCAGTATTTGATTTATGGCCTGAACAGTTGCCATCCCATCAAAAAATTCTACCTTTCCCCCTACCCTCCTATTCACTCACCCTTACCTTCTCAGAATTATGAAATTAATTTATTCCTTCAGCCTCTTCTTACATCTTCCCTGACATGGTGTCATTCGGAAGTTGTGACAAAGGTGTATCCATCTTTTACACTGATATTCCTCCAAATGATGGAAGGCATTGTTCAAAACTTTCAGCTGCCTCACTTTTGCCACATTTGTTTTGTTTCCCTTGGATTCTGTCACATTTGGTAAATCCTGCTTTGTTTTCTTCTTATCCAAATTTTATTCATATTGATAACCAGAACCTTGACCTTATTATTATTATTTAATGTTCATATAAATTGTTATTACATATGAAATGATATCAGTATTTGGTGCCTGAATAGATATTCACTATAAATGGTTTAAAGATATTTTATTAGCACTGCAGAATTTCCCTCTAACAGAGTTTGAAATGGGTGTAATCGTAGGTCTCAATTTTGCCTGCTGGTTCAATCATGCAATATCCAGATTTATGGGGTATTTGGATGTGACAGTGGCCTGATGTTGGACCGCATTGTGCAGTTGAAATTTGTAGATGGCAAATGCAGGTGGGTGCAGGAAAGGGGGATGATGGGTGTGTAGGGAAATTGCCACCAGAGCATGGGCTCCATTGCAATTAAAAATTAAATTAAAAAACTAAATATAAGTCATATCTTTGATTCGGTTATAATCTGCCATTCCTCTTAATCCACCTTTTTGCTCATAATGACTTCTGCAGATCTTGATAATTTTAATAGTTTCTTAATCATTCAAATAATTGAAATAAACATTTTACTGTTTTTACAGATTAAGAGATAACACTTTGGATAAAATTAGCTTTGGAAAACATTAATACAAAGTGAACTAATGATAATGTGTGATGGAATATAGCTTAGCATTATGGCATGTAGTAATCACATAATATATGATAATTTTCAAATTCTCTGCTTCTACTGGCATACTGAACTACAAATATAGACAGAGGCAGCCTTAGGGGGTGGCGAGCAGGGCAATTGCTCAGGGCCTCACTCTTGCAGGGGCCTCGCGCAACAACCTGACTAGATAAAAGTGTATATTTAAAACTTTTTATTTTATCCTTAGCTCTTAGTTACAACAGTAAAAAAGTTGGTTAATCCATACTAAAGTATATATTCATAGTAATATGTGCCTAAATAAAATTTCTAATTTATTCAATGTCACATTCATATAAAAATAATATTAACGATATAAAAATTACTTAATTTATCAGAAAATAATATTTTTTGAATTTTACTGTAAAACATGAGTGAAAAATCATTACTATTTGAATTCCGCTCCTCGCGCATCAGAAACCTCATTTGAACTCAGGTTTTTCTTAATCGTGTTTACGCTCGTGGAATTCCTTTACACTTATCTTGCTAGCAGCTGTAAGTTCGAGCCACACTTGACCAATACTGGTCCTCACCATCACCACACTGACAGTTGACCGAGTGACGGCTCGCCCCTCTCGTGTTTAGACTTGGCCGTAGCTCGTCCGTGTAACGGATATCTTCATACTCAATCCAGCCTCCCTTAACGTATTCAGGAGGTTGCTTCACGGAATAAATGTTTTAAAAAAATTCGTAAAAGTGAGTTGCGTAGGAGTACTTTATAATCTACGAAAGTAATAAAGAACGTTAAAATAATTTCTTTATCTGAGTCACGTTTTCACATCACTGGTATTCAAACGCAGTCTTCACAAACCATTATTGAAAGCCTTTCGCTCACTATACTGGACTTCGCGTTTCTGAAAGTTATCGCAATGAAATTTCAAAAGTCAATCACTTCGCACTTGACATGTTTTTTCGGTTTGTGGTTACTTTAGATTCATTCGATATTTTTATTAATAAAAAATGAGATCATTTTATATTTTAATTTAAGAAAAGGCAGTAAAGATGCTATATATAATTTCATGTAGCTAGTCATAGAGTTTCTTACTGGCTGCATAGCGTAGGCTACCTCTTTCGTAGCCACATAACTTACTCTGCTAATCCTACCAGGAAAAGGAGACCTACAGTTTAACAAGAATTCCAACCATGGAGTGTGCCAGCATTTCGTATTTACAAATCAATGCTTTGCCAGAGGCAAAATTCAGTTTTAAGGCACTTAATAGTTGCAACCGAGAACGGGATTATAACCGCGTATTTTCCGTGCCCCAATCGCACGCTGTAACCAGCTAAGACATCAGGCAAAATATATAATCAATGAAAAATATGTTTTCAAACATAATAATATACAATATACTTTGTTGAAAGAAGGGGGTTCCCGACAAGATTTACGTTATGGCGGCTGTCTGGGTATCTAGAAAGTCCAACACACAACATGGGGAATTATGACTGAAAATTAACAAAATTGCTCCTAAAATCGACTCAACTTGTGACACGAAACAAGACCATCGATAAAATTAATTAACAACATATTGTTCTTTGTGTCTGTATTACTTTTTAGAAAAAATCCTCATTTAAAAAAAAAAAAATAAAATAAAAAAAGTTTTTCGAGGATTCGTCAATGTTTGGAAAATTTTATAGAGGTACGTGTAGCTATGAGTTTGAAAAACCCTGTTTTATAATGACGCAATCTACAATTTACTGTCATCTGATAACATGGAAGTAAGGTTGAATAACTGCCTTTTTTAAGGTTATCGATAACACGAAAACAACATTTGACCACAAAGAACCGAAACTTTCCGAACTGCTTCTTCCCTACGTCCACCAGCCCAACACCGGACCACACCAAAGTAAATCTTACTAATGACGGCGAGGTGTCTGCCAAGTGTCGGATGACACGCGGTGTCGTTTAAAGTAACTTCAATTGATTGGCCGCCAATAATAAGAGAAGTTTCATTGCGGTGACTTCGTGGACCAGTGGCAGTCTAGTGTGGCCCGACCTGCATGCTTTACAAAATCGTTTGTAGGGCATATATCTTTCAGTAGGTAAATAAACATTAATTGATTCAGAGTTTTAGTGAATCTTACGTCAAAAACAGCACTTATGCTAAAGGATGAATTGTTAAAAAGAAAAACTGTGCAAAACTACCTTAAATTATTTCGGTGTTAGTTTTATGTGCAAAAAAATATTTATCAAATGAGTTCCCTTGATGGTGATGCCGGTAGAAAATTTGAGTCGGGTAGTTCAAAAAGGAAACGAGCTATCAAAAGAAAACTTGTGCTTTAATTAAAGATTTTAGTCTTAAGAGAAGCTGCAAATATTATATTTAAAACCCTGCGTATATCTCATTTATATACCTTAGTTTATCATTATTAATAATTTGTCATCATTATGTTTTGTTAACTTTTATAAATCTTCTAAAATAATAATTTAAACATCAAAATTTATTTATTTATAAGTTTTGCATTTCTCGTTAGTCATAAGAAATACCTACTTTTGGTTCACAGGTTCACATACTTTGCACAAGGGACAAGGGTCTCGCGAAAATCTTCCGCCCTGAGCCTCCCAATAGTTAAGGCTGCCGCTGAATATAGACACAGATGCAAAGTACATTAATACTTACTGTATAAGAAAAACAGACAAAAAAAGGCTTGATACAACCAGGGCAGCATATTGTGCTGCTAATGCTGCAGTTCCAACACCTCCTGCTGTGTTTATTGAACTTTGTAGATGAGTAGCACCAAGTGTTGCAGTGAAGTGTACCATGAAAGCACATCCAACCAGAATAACATCTTTCATTAATCTTGTAGTTTCTTTCATTCTCTGTTTTGTCACTGAAACACTTATTAACAAACATTTCAATATAAGTACCAATTCTATTGTTACAAAAATTTAAACATACAAAATTTGAATCACTTTTCACTATAAGTCTGTAAATAAATACATGTTTCCTAGACAACAGAAACTGAAGATCCCTATCCCCTTTGGAAATGATATGATTAAACAGAGCAAAAAGCTGGCAAATGAATTCTGGAGAGATTTTTTTTTTTATGTTTTTCAGTTTTTGAGATGTTACTGAAGTTTACAAATAACTAGAAAAATTCACCAATTAGCAGCTTAGAATGTTAATTTTAGCGAATAAAACAAAAAATTCTTACCACATGTGCAGTGGGCATAGGTATGAGCACAGAGAAGATGACGCACTGGCCTAATTGCACAATATAATAAGATCTGTCATAACTTAAACCCCCCCATCCACGACGACATGGAAACCCAATTTCAGAGACAAATCGAGAAGTCCAAATGTAAAAACTGCAAAACAGCTTATATCCAACAACTTTAATGGGAGAGAAGCAAGGAGATCAGAGTGGATAGCCTCAGCCCCACCAGAATGACGCTCCTTGTTTGATAATCAACAGGCAATAATGTGACTGGACCTTCCCCGCAAGACTTGGGTAGCTCTCAACAGAGTTAGGTCTGGCCATGGTAGATCTGCTACATCTCTTCGCACAAGGGGAATGAGAGATTCACCGCATGCGACTGTGGTGAGGAAGAACAAACAATCCGTCATGTGACCTATGATTGCCCTCTTCGAGTCTTCAGGGCACCACAGAAACACTTCATAGACATTCCAATTGAAGCATTACATTGACATTCATTCATCGCTACAACATATACATTTGACACCATGCTCTATTGATCTAAGATGCCGCAAGAAAGATGGTAATGCCACAGAAGGCGTATAGAACACTAGTGCGTCCGCATCTGGATTACTGTTGTGGAGCTTGGGATCCGTATCGCAAGGTTCTGATTGACTCAGTGGAGAGGGTGCAGAGGAGAGCCTCTCGATTCGTGACTGGTTGCTACGTCCCATATTAAAGTGTCACAGAATTGATACATAGATTGGGCTGGGATAGTTTGGACGATAGACGACGTAGCTTGCGTTCGAATTTATTGGAGAATATGCGAAAAAATTTAAATTTCGAGTGCAATGAAATACTTCTTCCGCCAACCTATTTAGGTCGTAATGACCGGAGGGATAAGATTAGAGAAATAAGATGCCGTACGGATGCTGTTATGTATTCCTTCTTTTCTCGCGCTATTCGGGATTGGAATGGGCGGATTTAGGATTGGTGCTTAGCACCCTCTGCGAACCACAATGTTTGTGACTTGCAGAGTATGGATGTAGATGTAGATGTAGAATTCCAAAATTATTTTGAACGGATTTATAAACACGACCCATTTTGCTTAAAGCTGAATCATTTTCAGGAATTAATACTGGCTAGCAACAAACAATGCAGTAGATATAGCCACAGTTCCTGTTAGGTTCGTAATGTAGATTTATGTTAATATTTCTAAAAGACGTGGAACTTTTTTCTTGACAGTATTAATAGGATGGAATAACGGGAAACAAACAGTCACAAATAACAAAATCTGGCAAAACGCTTTCATCCCGATGAAGCTCTGCCACAAGACCAAACCGTGCTCATTACCTCAGTGTTACTTTAAATAGAATATGGAATAACAAAACCGCCTATCTCCCAGAAATGAAGGATGGTGTTTTTCGAGAAGAAATATGAAAAAACACTCGAGAGCAAAACGTATCGGCCTATAACGTTACGGCACATGGAGAAAATGATGAAGCATCGTTCCGAATTAGTGGTAAGAATGTTCAAATCTTCTGTATCAGTGCAGCTGGGCTTTCGGAAAGGACGTGGCAGAAGTGAAGCCCTAGTAATATTCCTGGCCGAAACACGTTTTAAGGAAAATAAATTCCTTATTGCGAAACATTGTTAATAAAGATTAAATTCGCATACATTTATTAATAAATACAAACTGTAACTGAAAACCGGCACTCGGGGCTGAGGTCTAGAAAGGAAGTACAGAGCTCTTGCCTCCACCTATGATGTTAATGGGACGTAAAGGAACGACCAGTATGTTAGATGAACTTGTTTAAATTCCTAAGGTAAGATGAAACTGGAGGCCTCTCATTCGTATTTTCGGCGGAACACAGCAAGTCCTTAATTCCTGTATTAAAATAAAACTTATAAACATTGTGTCAAATGTTCACGGCATATTTTCGGAGTGTACTAAATAAACACGACGTTACAATTGCAGTCACTGTCGTGCTGGAAGCTTCACAAGTCAGCTGACAGACGCGATGTAATGGGTGTAGGAAACAGCAGAAGGAGACATCTGGCCTCTCATTTGCATTCGTGTGGAATACAGTTCGTTACTCCGCTCATGAATATCATGCACCCACTTCACGGATGGACTTTTTCCGGAGGCAGCGTAACTCAATCAATAGAGAGACCCTCAACTGAAGAACTAGGACTCAAATCTCGACGAGATGCAAGATCTTTCCGCGTAATTGAACGACTGGAATGTCCATCCTTCCCAGACTTATTCATTCTATTTCAGTGTTTCAGATGGATATCCTGTAGTTGTTGGAAGCACAGCAGGTAAGGATAACCGTGCATTTTTGGTCTTATTGGGGTGTACGAGAGCGAACCTTACCTTTGGATGAACTTGTTTACTCCTCCCAAGGTAAGGCGAAACTGACTGTCTCCCGTTCGTCTTTTCTGCCGAAAGCACTTGATTTAATGGCTACGTTTAAGTTCCAAGCAAATCCGGTGATTACACAGTTTTCAGTATAACCAGTTAGGCAGTATCACTGAAGAACTACCAAACACAAAATCACGGAGCCTACAGAACACTCGAATTCGTTTAATGCTGCACGTCCAGATGCCATTCAGAAGTATTCTTAAACAGCTCACGGAGAAGACGATAGAGCACCTTATAGAATGCGCCAAGGTCATCTTACACAACCAGTTTTTCCCAGAGATGGCAGAAAGCCAAGGCGCTGATGTTCCGTAAGGTCATGGAAATCCAGTAACACATCATACCAAACAACTACCAATCAGTTATCTTGGCAAAGTCGTTGAGAAAATTATACTTTGACAGCACGCAAAACACAATAAAAATAATAACATCGTAAAGGCCAAGAAATTCTATCATAGGATGCACCGCTTCACAACAATGTCCGTAGTGAGCTCATAACAAGGTGATACATTTGGTGTCAACTGTCAACTGGAACCGCATTCAATCGTTATAATGGCTTCATTCGTAAGTTCAGTTGCCAATACTCACTAGATACTAGTTAGTAATGGAAAATAAACTCATTACTATCACAAATGCTCTTAGCGGAACACTGCAATAGATCCAGCCCGATCCTAAATTTGAGACCCTTCAGCGAGTATTAAAGACGGCTTTAAAGAAAGCGTACAATTCGCAAAAATCTTTGTGAAAGTAATTTTTTTCTTATGGTTTACGCCTTGTCAACTTCAATGTCATTAGAAGCGGAACGGGAAAGGGAACTAGAATTCGGCCATGGAAGGAATCATATGGGCATTCGCCTAGAGTGATTTCGGGAAATGGAAAACCGAAATCATGATGGACGGACGGGAATTTGAAACTGCTTCCTTTCGAATGCCAGACCCGAGAGTTACTACTCACCCACCTTGGTCGATAGTAATTATCTTTGGTGCGGATCAATCACAGTTTGAGAGTCCGCTTCAAATAAAACGTGCAACGAATATCAAACAAACCATGAGAAATCTTTACTTTATCCATAATATATTATACTTTGTGTGTACTTAGTATGTAACTGTTTTAAATTGACTGGTAAGCAAGTAATTTTACTGCAACACAGTTACTTTTGAAGATGTTTTAATTTACGCTGTGCGTGACGCGTTTCGAGGATTGATTTTCATTTTTAAACACAATATTAGTACATTTTTAATGTGCGAAGAGTTTGTGTCAGTTTCTGCTGCACATTAGTAAAACTTACACATTCTCATAACATTAAATATGGGTATTATGTGATGTGATGTACAATGTTTGTAAGTTAACGTTATATAACGTAAATTAAAACATCATCAAAAGTAACTGTGTTGCAGTAAAATTATTTGCTTACCAGTCATGAGAAATCTGTAACCTAAAACAAGATTGCGTGACTTAATATGTAATCAACCCACAGAACTAATGACTGGAGTTGTTCACACAGAGATGATGTGAGAAAGATAAGTTTCACTGGGGTTAGTGCAAAACTTCAGTCACAACTGTAACCGTGATAATGCTTTGGAATATTTTAGTTCGTACTTTGCAACATTACCTCGGTCGCCACCTAGCTTGATTATACCCCAACTATGAAAGATAACAGATAATAAAAGTCACTGGTCTATGCTGGTAGATAATCATTATATTCTTCAATTTTAAGCAAAGGCACAAAACTAAATTGGCATCAGACAATGTCACCAAAGACAAAAATGCAGTTTCGATTAACCAGATCAGCCAGACCAAACCACATTGTTCAAAGTAAAACTAACTGATGCATGTAAGTGGATAAAATTTCACCACACGCTCCTAAAGTTTAATTTGTCTGCCGACGACCGACACTTAAGTTACTCCACCACACCACATGGCGTAAAATGCTGCCTCAAAGCTACATCGTCACTCTCTAACTGAATCTGGCAGACTGGAGGGCTACATTGCGTCACAAAGTAATATAGTAACGCGCTAACTAATTCTGCAAGACTGGCCAGCGTTTACATCGCGACACAAAGTAACCAGTGGCGTAGCTAGGTCAACAAGGGCCCCGGTGCAAATTAATTTATTTTGGGCCCTCAGGCCAGATGGGCGACCTATTTTTTGCTTTGTGTTGCTGGTAAGGGCCCCCTGAGCTGAGGACGGGGCCCTTGAGTTGTGCTTAGGGGCCCCCTGAGCAGTGAGAGGGCCCCTTAGACGACTGTAGAGCTAAAGAAAAAGGGTCGCCAGTTTGCCATGAAGGCTCGTGGGCCTCTGAACTGCGCTTTGGGGCCCCCAGAGGTACGCTTTGGGGTCCCCAGAGGTATGCTTGGGGGCCCCCTTGAGCGTAGGGGCCCCGGTGCACTGCACCGCCTAGCCCCATAGTAGCTACGCCCCTGAAAGTAACTTAGTCACTCTTCAACTAAACCTGAAAGACTAGAGGGGGAAAAAAATCCAGGACTGCTATATATAGAAACACCTGTGGGAATACAAAGACATCCGGGTTCCTACCAAAGTAGTCTGATAAACTGATCAAATGGCTGATCTCACGATTGTAAATTTGCATAACTTTTTGACCTTGACGACTTAAAATATTCCTATCGCTCTGAAATTTTGACAGTAGCTAAATCATCTAAAAAGTGTTAATTTTAATCCTTATAAAAAATTATCAGTAGTTTGGTTGTAAAAAAAATTATTTTCTGAGATCCCTAAAACTTGTTAATAAATTTTGCAATTTACTAGTTACGAAGCTGAAATAACTTTTATTTTACTTCTCATTGACTGCTCTTTCATTTGCTATCAGGCGAGGCATGTTTACCACTTTCAAAAGAATGAAATAAAACCATATTTTTGTTGGCGAATTTTAACTAATTAATATTTCCTAAGCTATTAAATTTATTGATCTGAAAATGGCTTTAAACGATTCTACGTTTTTAAAAATGACTTCTGAGCGATTTTGAAGTCGCTGCCTGTTTTCCTTGATTTATTATTACTTTCTGAAATGTCGTTCCTGGTGAATGCTTGAGGATGATGCAACAGAAAATACTGCCTTGTTAAGATACTTCCTCAAAACTGTAAAAACCTGATTTCTAGCTTGAAATAACTCAGAAACTGACTTTAAAAATGATATTCAATGCTATTCAATATAACTCGTGGTTCTGAAAACAAATTTTTCTACGCAGTTACAAAATTTTTAGGTTACCTCAGAATGTCTGTGCGATCGCAGCCACATCATATGAATAAAAGAAATGTGTTAATGTTACTAATACACAGACAACACAATCCACATAACACACAAATTGTTTACTGGTTGCAATTAATTGATGTTCTCCAGAACGAACTTCTCAACAACGTCGGAAGAACGCGATGCGAGCATTAATAAGTTGTTTTCCTGATCCCATATTCTCACTAACAGACATTTTTTTTCTGTACATCTCAATAAATCCAAAAAACCTGATGGTATTCTGGAGGTGCACTGGTATTTTCTCGTCTAACCGTAACCCTGATTTTATCATCATCCTAACTTAGTAGCTGTCCATTTTTTCCGCAATTGCTTCTTAAATATTTAATTTAGAAACATCATCTGCTAACAATTGCTTTTGATTAATTATCCAGGTACGTGATTCTCCCTAGTGGTAGGGAGCATCATGAGTGGCTGTAAATACGTGATGCAAATATACAATAGTAGTGCAAAAAGTTCGGTGAATTCAGAATACAAACAGCGCAACAGTGTAGCTGTGCTAAATAAAAGGTGTAGTCTATTGAGCTACAGCACAAAATTGGAGTCAATGAATATTTAAAAGTGCTGTTATTGATAAAAATGTAAACTCTCTAAAAAATTATTGGTGATGTGTAAAAATATTTCAAATTTCCATAATAACAATTAAAGCCATTGATTTCGCATATCACAAGAGCGAAGCGCGTTTGAGAGCCGGCCTCGGTAGCGTAGGGGCTAGAGTACTGGCCCCACGTACCAAAGGTCGCCGGTTCGAGTCCGGCCGAGGGCATGGGTGTTTAAGTGTTGTGTGTCAGTGTGCTTGTCGTGTCCATCCTGTGGTGTGTCTACAATTACTTGAAGATATATATACACTGGATGAAAATAAACACATACTTGAGCTGGCTGTATGGCCTAAGGAAGCCAAATGCCATTAAAAAAAAGCGCGTTTGAGGATATACAGCTAATCAAAAAAATCTTGTTAACAGCCAGTGTTTAAATAAAAAACACCGTTATCATTGGCATATATGGAATGCTCCATCTACACCGCACAGCAATAAAAAATTTTAAAATATGTCAGCGCCTCAGTAGCAGTCCAATTGTTTCGGCGACACAATGACGGTGTTTTATAATTTTCTTTACGTTATAGTGTTTGGTTTTTGCCAATTTGACCAATTAGCAAAAGTGCATTACTTCTCATCAACAAATTACGGACACTTTTAATAAATTATTTAGTGATCATTAATTTCATAATTTTGCAGCAAACATGTCCAATCTCTTCTAGTACATTAAATATCCGTCATTTCGTTATTAAAAAAACTTATTACTTGGTATCGAACATGTCACAGGCATTTAGATTATATTACTTCACCTCATTAAAAATATAATTTTCCATCAACCAAATTCACACACTTATAATACATAATATTTCCGTCATTAAAAAGGGAAGACCACATTATTAGGTATCAAACAAATTAGAAACATTTTTAAGACTTTACAGACTCATTATCTAGCCATCATTAAAAACAACGAAACAAGTTTAAGAGTACTGTAATAACATCTTTAAATTTCACATTGATTCTGTGCCTACCTTGTAGTAGTAGCGTGAGTAAAAAAAAATCTTAACTCATTTAATTATTTCATTCCAGATTTGTCTGTTCCATTTAGATACACATTTGCATAATTGCTTTGTCGTACCGTCCGTTCATGTCGGTAGGAAGCTCTTTTTGTTATTTTGATACCTCGATATGAGCCAGTTAAGCGTTGCCGAGAACGCACTTCACGGCAACCCAGCTGAGCTCATATTGTCACTACCAACAGGCGTATGTGGCATCCGATCTTCATGAAATAAATTCCAATCAATAGTCTAAACTCTCTAGTTTCAGTATTGGGTGAGATTGAGGTGAACAATGGCCGCTTGAAATTACTTTCTGAATATTAGTGGGGAAATAAATTATTAGAATTTCGGTATGTCGCGTGAAGGGATCGAATAGTTCAAGAAATCGATGCACCCGCCATCATTGTAGAGAATAACTTTGGCCAAATTCGAAGATACACTACACACTAAGGCGTAAAGAATGCGTTCCCAAAGGGACAGACAGCGCATAGCAGGAGAAATACGTATTTCCGTACAACCACAACTAACGTAGCAATATCCTAGAATTATGCCCACACTACGCGAAATTCTGAAACATAAATAGTCCCATTAAACATCCACAAAGTAATGTTAAATGTTAATTGTTCGACTGGATCACTCTTCAGGCTGAAACTAGAGAATGAAGACTATCGATTGAACCTAGTTTCGGAAAGATTGGATAACACATTCGTTCACAATGAAGAACACAAAATCGTCAACACCGCTAACTTGCTTATATGCGGTGTATGGGTATCAGTGGTTTGCTGGCGATACGCTATTTCCAACCAGAAACGATTTCTGAGTTTCGACTTGGGGCTCTGACAAGTAAAGGTCAATACTGTTATGAATTTTTGTCTCTTTAACTTCTACACCTTGTTGGTTTACCACAACCATTCCAAACTAATGTTTTATAAAAGACATCGATAATTCGTGATGAGAGTTGTGTACTGAGAAGTTAGATTTCGCAAAAATGTCTAGAAACAGCGAAACTGTCCCAAAATCGTAAAATGACGCGATCTTGTTCTTTGGTTTTTGAGTTGTGTAAAGGGATTTCAAATGTAACTGATAGATTCGGAGCAGAAATACAAACTGTCTCCCCATATTTTGTTATCATCAGATTCTGTATAGAGCCTCGCCTCTTTACCGATACTGAAGAAATTTTGGATTTTCCCTACATAAAAAAAAGGTTTGATTTACAATGAAATATTTATAGGTGTACCGCCGGATTGTATTGTAAAAACAGGATATTTCGACGAAGAGGTGTGAATCTATGGTTTTACATCTAAAGTTGACCGCGGAGCTAGCCGTCAAAATATCGTGTTTGTACAATACAATCAGGCGGTACACCCATCAAGATTTCATTGCAACCATACACCCGGGAATTCTCCTTTCTTACGGCTTTATTTTAATCGTTGGAGCTTCCTTGTATAACAGTTAAGGTCCTCACATAATATTATACTGGCCTTGATTGCAAGATTTGCATTGTATAGACTTGGCCAAACTCATTCTTGGTGGTGATGGAGTTGCACATTGCAGTTTGCTGATTTAGGTTCAGGCAATTTAATGTCCACGAAAACACACCACCAGCAGGAACAGCGCTGTTGAAAACCATACAATTCTCAATAAGAACCCAGCATAATAATGATTTTTACACAACCAGGATTATTAGAGAAATCTAAAACTGTATCCATCAGATGAGTCAATGCAACGCATTCACCAAAAGTAAGCAGGTTTTGACAAAATTCTTCTCGGGTGTTCTGCCGGATCAGTTCGAAAAGGTCTTGCTGTCGCAGTGTCAGCGTCGACCTTTCAACTGATGAGTACAACAGAGGCTGTTATTGAAAGGTCGAACATGGCAGAACTGATCCGACACAACACCCGAGAAGAATTTTTGTTATTTTCACGCCGGGAAAGACTCAATTCTTAAGCTTTTTCTCACCCAATCAGAGCTGCAAATTCATGATTTGAAGAAATATCGATGTTATTTAGCCTTCATGATCAGTGAAATTGAATTACTTCACTGCAAATTTTACATGCAGATAATTATAGCAGCATTGAATTGAAATGAGCCGTGCGAGGAGGTGGTTTGTACGGTATATGGAACGAGTCTTTAGCATGGGGGGGGGGATGCATTTCTGAGACATCAAATCGCATTCCCTTTGTGAATTTAGGAGACTATGTTGCATAAATGAATGCCGGAAGAAACTTTTCAGAAAGTATATCCACGAATATTATGACGTCATATGGCAATGACATCAAATGGATAGCGGTCTGATGCCACAGCGGGCAGGCCAAGCTGGCGGTGTGGCCTCGCACAGAACTCACGAACTGCTACTACTATCACTCATATATTTAATCGAATGAAATTACAGTTATCTGAATTTGGAAGGGAATTAAAACGTATTTTGTTTTTGCTGCTGATTACTTGAGAACCCTACAGGATACTTAGAGATATTTTTGTGTTATTGTGACATTTCGGTTGTTAAATGTGTATTTTGAAATTGAAACAGAGAAGAATCTCACCAGCTGGCTGGATGCTCACATGGGATCTCCTGAAAACAGTTAATATTGCTTGGTCGTACCTCCCTACGACACAGTCTTCACGCAGCCCAACTGTTGGCTGAGGTTTAACGGCTAGATACCCTAAATTTCCTTAATTATTTGCTAGTTTCAAAGTCGCATCAAATGCCGGCTTGACACTCAAACAAACTTTCTGGCCGTAATGGGTACCACTTTTACGTTCGTCAGTTTGAACCTCCTCTATTACCTATATATTAGTGCATATACATCTATTACATATGTTAAAAGGCTCTGAATATACTGTCATTAACAACATGCGGGTGTTTTACTAATATGGTACCTCCGTATATTGGCTGTTATTTGAAATAATATGCTACAACCCCTGAGTGCAAATAACGTTATGTTTTGCGGAGTGACTGGAAACAAATAGTGATGATCAGCAAATATATAAATTTTATATTTTTATGGATACAATCTTTGAGCATTCCAGTGCCGGATCTATAGGGCAGGGGTAGCCAACTTGATTAGACCGAAGATCTACTGTTTACTGGTGAAACCCTGTGCGATCTACCAGATACATATTTCTTGAAATTTTAAATGAAACGGTATATTTCAGTACACAATTATGTAGTATTTTTGTTTTATTAGGAGGGAACACATGAAACAAAATTATTCTTAGTAACTACTTTCTTATATTAGTGTGAGTATTGCGTCTGAGCATCTTCCTCTAGATGAGCAAAATCAGGTTTGAAGTTGGAAATTGCCAACTTTAAAGAGTCCAATGTATGACCGTCTGTCAAGCAAGAACGGTGTGTATTTTTTGTTCGTTTTAAGTAGGAAAAATGCTGATTCACATAAATATGTTGAACCAAAACACGAATGCAGTTGTTCAACACATTTCTTCAAATTTGGATATTTCTCGTAGGAAACCAATGGCCAGAAATTATACCTGAGGATGACCTTGCTTTATGAAATACGTCGCAGCGCAGAGTAATAATTTCGTTTTCAAATATCATGTGGTTCACTTGAAATGTATCTGCAAATTCTTTTTTAGTCATTTCATAGATATCACTATGATTTAAGGAAAACGGATAGCTGATGAATTCCACCAACTTCTTAATTTTTTTTGAAATCAATAAAGCGAATTTCGAAGTCTGATACCACTGCCTTGCCACGATCGACTGGAACAATAGCCGCGATCGACCGGTCGATCGCGATCGACCGGTTGGGCACCCCTGCTATAGGGGCAAACCGGGGAACTTGCCCCGGGCGGCAACTTCATGGGGGCGACAAAATCGTGTTTCTAGGAGCGGCAAATAATTAAATGGCAAATTCATGCGGCAGACTCATGTTTGACGGGGCGGCAATATCAAAGTTTCTGCCCCGAGTCAGGAAATTCGTAGATCCGTCACTGAAGCAATCACTAAAAAAAAAAGAAACAGAAATTAACAAACGTGAAAGTTGTGATTTAACACTCTTATATCAAAGGTCTTACTGAGTGCAATTTGTGACTGATACTTGCTAGAGGTTTTTTTTATGGCAGAGATGTGTAAAAGACCGTAAGACAGCAGATTCTGGCGGTGTTATCAGTGTCGTTAAACAGAGTGAGTACCACTAAGCACTTAGCCTCTGCAATGAAATTTCAAGGATGTTCTGAAATCCCGAATGAGCTCAAGAGAGATCGTATCTTCAAGTTGCAGAAGGTAGCGTTATTGAACTTTAGAACTGGCCAAAAGCTTACATAGCGGAAAATTGGCTAAATTCGCAACCAACAGGAACTCCCTGGGACTGCAAGCTCGGTTCCAAAACTAAGAGTAGTTTAGTCTTACAACAGACACGAAAACATCCAAGGACATCTCTTAACGATCCAGAGGCGTCCACTCATTTGATCGCAAAGTAGTTGACCTGATGAATAATGATTGCTTTGCAGTACACTAATGGGCTTCCCTCAAGGAACCGGCTTCAGTGGCATATTTTCCAACAACATATTGCCTGCCTCCCTCATGCTACGTCACATGTTTTGATGTCGACTCGACTTCGTACTTCCAAGATAACAGAATGGGTGCGGGTTAGAAATTACCGTAGCAACTCCGATTCTAATACAATACTCGATACCTGAAGTATCAAAGAATTTGGAACGGAGAGTGGGGACCGTGAAGCTTCTAGCGCGGGTGGGGTGAGACGCAATTTCGAGTTGATTTCACCGTGCCCGGGAACCCACGCAGAAAAACTTCTGATTCTATGACGCTACATCGTGATCTCAGTTGACAGCTATCGTCAAGATCTACCAATTCCGTATATAAAACACCAATTTCAACTGGTCGTGGTGCAATTATGTGAGGCCGAATCTGAAAATATGTCATCACCATATCGACCTATTTTCTTCAAAAGCCAAGTCGAAATATAGGACTTATACGATTTGAAAAAGTTGTAAATCAAGTGACTCCATTGAGAAACCGTAGAATCTATTTAAGCGGAGTCGGAAACGCAATTGAGATTTCGTGTGCCCAAGTTGAATTAAGTTCGTCAAGAACGGATGTGTTATCTGATCTTCGAAAAACAAGTTTCAATCGACAGCCTACATTCCCTACTTTTAGTATGGAAAGAAACTGTATTGATTCCATCCAAAATAATGGGTAGTTTTCATTAAGTGTTGTGTTCGTCATATGTGTCCTTCACTTTGACAGAAAAAAAATCGCTATTAATGAATGATCTATACACCGTGAAAATAAGAAATAATAACTCTTTAGTTAACTGTATGGCTAAATCTGTCTTTTTTAAATAATAATAATACTAGTAGAGTGGGACAATAAACAGCACTTTCTTTACATTTTACAGATAAAGTTTCTTACAATTTCATTATGCCACGATTGTTATCATTATTATTATTGTTATTATTACTTTCCTGCCATCAGTCTCTCGACCGGTTCCATGGAATCCTCCATCACATCCTATCATGCGCTAACCTCTTCATCTCAACATACCCCTTACAATCTACATCTTCAGTTATCTGCTTCGTATATTCTAATCTTTGTCAACCTCTACAATTCTTTCCTTCGACTGTTCCATCCACTAACAAATTAACCAATCCCGCATGTCTTAAAATGTGTCCCACCATCCTGTCACTTCTTTCTGTAAGACTTCTTTTCTTACCCATCACATCAAAAATAAGTTCATTTCGTACTTTACCTGTCCACTTAATTTTCAGCATAGTACTATGGCACCACATTTCAATTTTCTTTCTTTCTTTCTGGTATTCCCAAAGTCCATGCTTTGATACCATACTGTGTTCCACACATATAGTTTTTAAAAAGTTCTTCCTGAGTCTTAGGTCAATATTTGGAACTAAAAGATTTCTCTTTTTTCATGAAAGCTCTTTTCACGAGTGCTATTCTGCTTGTAATATCATTCCCGCTTTTTTCATAAGTTGTTATTTTACTTCCTAAGAAACAGAATTCATTTACTTCTCCTATCACAACAAATCTTAATTTTATATTTAATCCACTATAGCTGCTATCATTTCTACTGTAATACTTCAATTTAGTCTTGATTTGGTTTATATTTAGACCAAAATCTTCTTTTAGTATTTTAATCACGCCATTCAGTCACTTCTCAATATCCTCAGTCTGTTATGCTAAAAGGACGTACTGGTTTCTTCTCTTTGAACACTTATTCCACATACAATTTTTATTACTACTTTTATTGCTTCGTCCACATACATATTGAATATTAATGGAGATAGAATACAACCGTGTCTCACACACTTTTTAACTGATGCATGTCTATCATGATTCACTTTTTTTATTATAGACACTTGTATAGATCATAAAGTATTCTTCCATCTCGATATTTTACACCTGACCTCTCTAACTTTTAAAGTTCTTGTCACACTTAGCTTAAAAGCTTTTTCTAAATCAACAAATGCCATAAAAATACCTTTGTTTTCCTTGATCCGCCCTTCAAGTATTAATCTTAGAGCCAGAATTGCTCCTCTTGTACCACGGTTTTTCCTAAATCCCTAATGATCTTTACCCACTGTCCTTTCTAGTATTCTGTATACTATCCTGGTCAGTAATTCTGAAGCATGTGCGATAATTTTCACGTTTTTTGGCTTGTGTTTTCTTCGGAATTTTGAAGATGATACTTTTATTAAAATCAGTTGGAATCCCTTCTGATTGCGTAGACTTCCGCGGTCATTGTCCATGTTATCTTTGTTTTCCGGGTGAAATCGCGTATACTTATTGAAATCTAACGTTTCAGCCATTTTTCTATAGCCAGCATCAGAGGACTCTGAGGAAGGCCATAGAATAATGGCAGAATCGTTAGGTTTCAATAAATTGACGCGATTCCACCCGGAAAACAAAGATAACAGGATCCCTCCTGTTTCGTAACTGTTTTATGTCAACTTGAATAATGTTTGGTTTCCTTCTTATAGGAATTTCAGAAGTTCTGCAGAACTCTCATAAATTCCAAGTGCCTTATTTAAGTTCAAATCTTTCAAAGTTCTGTCAAATTCTGTTCTTAAAACGGGATCCCCTAAGTCATCAATGATAACATCGCTTTCTTTTTCCAGTACACTGTTATTCAAATCATCTGCATCATATACAGTAATTCCTCTATTCATTCTATCTTCTGAGTTTAAAAGAGGCTTTTATCATTAGCTTTAATGTTTATAAATCATTTCTTAATTTCTTCAAATTCTGTTTGTTCCTGCAGGCCACGTGTATGTCACCATTCCCTTTCTACTTCTTCGCATTTTTCTTGCTGCCACTTTTCTTTTGCTTTTTTGCATTTACTGTTTATTTGATTTCTAAAATATTTGTACTGTTGTCACCATACTTCATCCTAACCATTATTGTGCCTTCCCCTCTGATCCATCAACATCAAAATCTCTTCTGTGAGCCATTCCTCAGTATTTTGTATTAAATTGTTTCAAGTTGTTCACTTCCAATCTGTTCTGCTAGTATTGCTTCTTTATTCTCTTGAATTTCAGCCTGCACTTTATAACTATAAGATTGCGGTTAGAGTCTAAAACAGCTCCTTGGTAGACTTTCCAGAATTTAATTCCTGAATCTCTGTTTGACCATGATATAATCTAGCTGATATTTACCTGTATGCCCTGGACGTTTCAATGACTAGTTTATATTTTTCGCAAAATGCTAACAAGCTGCTTCCTCGGTCATTTCATTCTCGTAGACAAAATTTCTTACAGTATTCTTCCCCTCTTTACCATCTCCCACTTTCGCATTCAAATCGTCCAAGATTATTAGATTTTCATCCTTTTCCCCATACTCAATTAATTCTTCATTTTCATCATTTATTTTCTCTGTCGCTTAGTCATGTTCCTGTGACGTTGGCATTTACACCTGTAACTTGGTAGGAACAGGCTTAGTTTCTACCATCATCAAAATAATCCTGTCACTAAACTGTTCATAACAACTTAAACGTTTCCCTTCTTCGTAATGAGTCCTACACCTATAACTTCACTGACAGCTTGTGTGCTAATTATTCTGCGTTTCCCAGATCAGAAATTCTGTGCGTCATTCCACGTTTTTTGGCAGAAAGGGCTATTGTTCGTATATATAGCCGTAAAATGTTGTACGGGAATACATGTTTTCTCTCAACGGACGGTCTTTAAGGAGAAAGTACTCTTTCCTTGATATTTGACTTTGGATTCAGTACGAGGAGCTCTAATCACTGAAGCTATCTGCATCGTTTATGAAACGAACGTTTAATAAATATTGTGACATATGTGATAAAAATGATCGTGCGAATAATTAGGAACTGAAACATTTACAATTAAGTAGTTAATATTAAATTAATTAAGGAATATATTTTGCTGTGGCGAGAATGGAGGAAGTAAATTTTCAGCAATAAGAAAAGACAGGAATATTTTATTCTGAATTTAAGGAGACGTTTAGAATGGAAGCCTTTGAACGTTGTGTTGGACGCTTAGAGGTCTTTCATATTAATTTTTGTATCGAAGATGACCTCGCAGAAACAAAACCTAAACCTTGGAGGACAGGTAAGGCAAATAATTTCTTTCGTAACCTGTGTATACTTCCATAAGTCGGATATGTTGAAAAAGCTGTATAAAATCGAGAAGACAGTGTAGGAAGTCTCGTCTGTAACTCAACAGATATTCGAAAAGCTATTTAACCTCCCCCCCCCCCTCTTTCCAACGCGATAGGAGCCCATAGTAATAGTCTATCGTTCTTGCTGTCTATTGCGGATAATTCTGTCCTTGAAGTCATGTGTCACCATTCGAGCGATATATTTGAAGTCATCACCACACAAATTATTTAAATTCATCTCTCCTTCCGTGTCTCTAACTTAGCACCATAATAATTCTCAATGATTTATTAATATAAATGGGTCAATGTTAAGAACTGTTGTTTAGGATACTTTCACTTCTAATACTAAGGTGTTTAGAAAAATCCTGTAGTGTACAGATAACTATTGATAAATATTGTATTGTGGATGATATAGGATAGTGTGGCAAAAATACTATAAGTGTGTAAAGCAGTATATTTGAATATTTTCACTAAAACAGATATGATGATAAATTTGATTGTAAATTTACCTTCCATTTACGCAGCATAAGGATACAGTTATAGCAATCAATATTTTGTTAAGAACTTCGAGCAATTAATGATTACTGCGTAATATATGGAGGCAGAGAGGGCGCGTAGATTATAAAATAGAATTGTTCCTATTATGTTGTCTTTTCAGCAGACTTTCCTTTATGCTGAAACTGTAGGCTGCAGACCTGATCCTAGAAGAGCTGGTAGCACATGCGACCTCAGAAATGTTCTGAATTCACCTGAAAACATGTGCTCGGGCACCTCTACTGGGACCATCTTGCGTTTCACATCGATCAAAATGCAATTGTACCACTCGACAGATATGGAACCAATTAATTTGATACGCTAAGTACGGAACGCAGCGGAGTGGGCATGTCGCCATATCGGGTTCGTTTCGGTTTTAAGCCTCGTCGATGGGAAGGAATTCGGCAATGGCCTTTTGAATGAACCAGCTATGCAATCTCCTGGAGTGATTTAGGGAAGCCATGGAAAACACTAATCTGGATAGCCGCACGGGGATTCGAACCCACGCCCTCCCGAAAGCGAAGTCAGACCATCGCTGCTCACCCACCACGCTCGATGCGTTCGTTTCATGGCTTTTACAAACTTCTGTGCGGTATTGCGTCAGATTCTGTGAACGTTGAAGACGGCAAAAGTAAAATGCCACGGTGGCGGCCGATAACATGTCTTCCCAAGTCCTCATCGTTCAGTCCTGATAGTCCGAGATCCGAATGCATGATTTCTACGTCCATCTGTTATTTGATTGAAATGCAATTTTTACGTAAAATTATTAATAGCAGAATACCATTATGCCGGGTTGCCTATTAAAATTTGGACGCAAGTATTTTTAGTTAAATTTTCAAAAAAAAAAAATCAGGGCATTTAATTAACTTGTTTTTTTAAATAAATTATAATTCATTTCAAAGAGAGACATGTATAAAAAATAAAAACATGGGCTGCCTGTGTAAAAGTGGCCGCAAGTAGGGATCTCCAGATGTTAAAGGTACTCTTTGAAATGAATTAAAATTAATTTTAAAAAAACACAAGTGAAAGATTTTTAAAAAATTTCATTAAAAATGCTTGAAGCCATATTTTGGTAGGCAACCCGTCAGAATCGTATTCTGCTATTAATAATTGTACATAAAAATTGAATTTCAATCAAATAACAGATGGACGTAGAAATCATGCAGCCGGGTAATAGGCTATGACAATTACACACAACAAAAATTAAGGGACACGTTGCGATGACATGTCTCTGTATTAATCTAGTATCAGTGGAGCTGTTGTTTGAGTATACTGTTGAAACTAGAGAATCAATTTGGGTCCAAGTTTGCCAGTGTCATCGTCTTCAAAATAAGCACATATTGTAAGGAACCGATGTGTCCCTGCCTTCCTAGTTTAACCATGCTCAGTGTGGTGCGCGTGCATGGTAGATGCTGTGTGTTTCTGGTTTGGTCCCTGGAGAGTTGACCAAGGACGCCTTCAGTTTGAGTGGTAGCCACTGCCCAGCTTATTCGGTGGATTGATCTCAGCCAATGGAGATGATACGAGTTACAGCTAGAAGGCTTGCTGAGACGCTGGAACGTGACAAGTAGGGTTCGGATCTCTAGGAAAAGTCATATTTTTTCCTGTCTTCTTTTTGAGCTGTAATGCTGAATTAAACACTGATTCAACGTTTCTGACAGTATTTTAGTGTATTTTATATAGCATATAAATGCATATTCAGGCCTTTTTTTAGTTTTGGTCATATTACGATAGTATTTATGGTCATAATAATACCGGGAATTCACTAGAAGTTATAGATGAGAATAAGATAATTATTCGCAGAACTGTACTCCTATTAAACACTGGAGTCAAAAGCAAGACTAATTGCCACTGAATTCGTCAGAATTAACCAGTTAAGAATTAAATTTATATATCATAGTAATTCTCTAAACGTAATGTTCCGCCCGCCTTTTAATCTCTACAAGACAGCAGCATGCCCGTGTCGATACCTGTCAATCAATGTCTCATTGTCACCAATACTTTTGAAAATAATTCTCAGTTAGTGTTAAATCTGCAGTGGATCAATGAGTACCGCCATGCTGAATAAAAAATCTAAAATTGCGGGGTTACGGAGTTGCCTAAAGGAATTTGGAGAGGAGTATTTTAGTACAGGGGAAACAGTTATTTTCTGTAAATTATGTGAAGTTAAAGTGATTTCAAAAAAGCAACTTAAAATTTAATTTGGCAGTGGTGTAGTGAGTGAACGGAGACAAAGTATGCTATCTGCATGAAAGCGACACTACTAGATAAAATAAATGATGTATAATTGAACATGTTTTGATGTCTAGTAAATTTAAATATTTGGTCATATTTTGTCATTTTTAGGTCATATTTACCTTTGTTAAGGTCATATTTGTCTGCATATTTCTCTATTTTTTTGGTCATAAAGATCCGAACCCTAGTGATAAGCGACCTATTGTGTGAGAGACACGTTTTGAAGAGGTCAAGAAAGTTGTGAGTTCCACGAGATTTATGTTCCCAGTTAATGGAGCTGTATATTGTATTTAACATAATATAAAAGAACTTCACAGATGTAAAAGTATGATTTTCTAGCCGTCGTTCACACTTCAAATCGTACCTGAACCAAATGTCGCACACAAGCGCTCACAGCCTTAGTTGAGCGCTCTGGTGGCTCAGTGGTTAAGGAGTTTGACTGGAGATAGACAGGTCCCCGGTTCGAATACCTGTCTCGGTGGAGATTTTCATAGGCCCTTAAAGGGACCTTCACCTCTGACACAGCATGTTGTGTAATGTAAAGTACGCCAGAATGCTTCCGAATCCCTTTTTTTTTCTTTTTTTTATCTGCTTAACGTCTCTCTAACAGCGAGGTCTTTAGAGATGGGAAAGGATGGGGGGGGGGGGGCAAGGAATAAGAAGGAATTCGGCCATGGCCTTTTGAAGGAAGCATTCCGGCATTTGCCTGGAGTGATTTGGGAAACCATGGAAAACCCAAATCTGGATGCCCGGACGGGGATTCGAACCACCGCCCTCCCGAATGCGAGGCCAGAACGCTAGCAGTTACACCACCCCCACCACGCTCGGTTTCCGAATTCCACGTTTAACTGTACCCGGTGGGACTACTGGGTTAGGTTAAATCGACTACAACAGGGCCGGAATGCGTGATCAATAGAAACCCTGTCACCAGGTCATTACGACCACACGGAATTATTATTATTAGTTAACACCGGCGGCAGAACAATCGCCGAAGTAGTGGAAGGACTTTCCTAGGATCAATGCAAAGCAACAAGCCTTACAGTTGCAACATGCAAAAATTCAACATGCAAAAATTTAAAGTTCATACTCGGGTCATTTTATCGACCTCCGGATTCTGATTTGGCTAACGCGGAATACTTCAGAGTGTCGCTTAATAACATTTACAAAAAATTTCAAGGACATATATTGATCGTGGGTGGTGACTAACCTACCGTCGGTTAGGTGGGACACATACACGTTCAGGTTGGGTGGAAGACATAGGTTAATAACCGAAACGTTCCTAGAATATTTGCAGAAAGATCTCTTGAACAGTTGGTCGAAGAGCCAACGCGGTGCGACAAAGATTCCTCGTCCATTCTTGATCTTTTTTTATTAGCAATCCTGATATTATAGGTAGAAGACGGTATAAGTGATCACAAGGCGGTTGTGGTAACGTTAAACTCTAGTCTGAGTCTGAAGCATGACAAAGAGAAACTCGTTTTTTGCTTCGATAAGGCAAACGATGCGGGTATGGTTGATCACTTTGCGAAGAATTTTGAAACGTATACGCTAAATACAAATGTTGAGGAACTTTGGTTTAATTTAAAAGAACTAATATGGACCGGTTTAAACCAGTTTGTTCCTAAGAAGTGTATTACGGTCAGTAATAACTTCCCTTGGTTCAATAGGGAAGTGAAACGTTTGCTCAGGTGGAAAAGGCGTTTACATGCCGCGGGGAAAAAATCGGGGGACTCATCTAATCGTGCTAAATTAGTCCAGTTGCGTGCGGAAGTGCGTAAGGCAATGCACGATGCGTTTAAAGAATTCCAAGCCAGGAATTTATCCGAAGTTCTGATTAATAATCCAAAAATGTTCTGGTCGTATATCAAAGTAATAAGAGGCTCTCGTAACGTTATGCCGTCGCTGATTAAAGAAAATGGTGAATTATCAGAAACAAGCGTAGAGAAAGCAGAAATTTTGAATGATATATTTAAAAAGGCTTTCACGATAGAAAACTCAGAGGAGATACCGATATTTAACAATCGTACCGACAAAATTATGAATGATCTCGCTCTTGATGTCGAGGGAATAACTAAACTGCTTATGAATGTAAAAACCAATAAGGCTCCCGGACCAGACGGTATTCCTATAAGATTCTACTCAAGACACGCAAAGGAAATAGCACCGTATTTGATGAAATTGTATACTGTCTCTTTGGATCAAGGAAAAATACCAGCCGAATGGAAGACCGCCATCGTAACTCCAGTGTTTAAAAATGGGAATGTTAATGATCCTCAGAATTATAGGCCGATCTCGTTAACTTCAATATTTTGCAGGATTTTAGAACATATCATCTATTCAAATGTCATGTGGTTCTTGGATGAAGGTGAGCTTTTAAATCCAAATCAACATGGATTCAGAAAAGGCCGATGCTGCGAAACACAACTTGCACTTCTAATTCACGACTTGTGCCGAATTATAGATGAGCAATCCCAGGTTCATTTGGTTCTATTAGACTTTAAAAAAGCATTCGACACTGTGCCTCACACTAGGTTACTTAGGAAACTCCGCGGTTACGGCATATCTAGACAAATATGCGACTGGGTTGCAGACTTCCTGAATGGCAGAACACAGTGTGTAGTTCTCGACGGTGAGCTTTGATCACTTACTTAAGTGTGGTCTGGAGTTCCCCAGGGAAGCGTGTTAGGGCCTCTGTTGTTTCTCATATACATTAATGATCTATACGACATAATAGAGGGGATGAAAAGATTATTTGCCGATGATGCTATTATTTATCGCGAAATCAAAACCGAGGATGACTGCGCTTTGTTACAAGACGATATTATGAAAATAATTGCGTGGTGTAAAGATTGGCAGTTGGAGTTAAACGCTAAAAAGTGCCAAGTCATGCGTGTAAGTAAAAAGGTGATACCATTTAACTATGAATATACAATGAATGGCACTGTCCTTAGAACGGTAGATTCCGCTAAATACCTAGGGGTAACAATTCGTAATAATTTGTCGTGGAATGAGCATATTGAGAATGTAATGGGAAAAGCAAATCGTATGCTCCGATTTCTAAGTCGTAATTTAAATCAATGCACTCAGGAAGTTAAATCGATTGTATACAAGTCACTAGTACATCCTCACTTAGAGTATTGTTGTTCTGTATGGGGTCCCCATCAAAAGGGGTTAATGGAGGCATTAGAGAAGGTCCACAGGAGAGCCGCCCGACTCGTGACAGGTATATATAGTTGGAGGGAAAGCGTAGGTGCGATGTTGAATGAGTTAGGTTGGGAAGACCTGGAACACCGAAGGCGTTGCTCTCGACGGAAGCTAATTGAAAAATTCACGACAGACGTATTTCGGAATGACAGCCAGCAAATATTGCTACCAGCAACATTCATATCTCGAAATGACCGCGAAAATAAGATAAGAGAAATCAGAGCCAGAACCGATTCATTTCTGTACTCATTTTTCCCACGAGCGATTAGGGAATGGAATAGAAAGGATTTACCGGGCGAGTAAACTTAAAATCCGACAGGAGTTGCTTTCGATAAAGCAATCCACCCATCTTGATCTGGGTTTTCCATGGTTTTCCCAGATCACTCCACGCGAATGCGGGGATGGTTCCTCACAATAGCCCATGGGCGCCTCCTGCCATATCCCTCATATCCCTTCCAAACCATAACCTTTTTCGATAGGTGCAATGCACCCTCCGCCACATACTTTTAGTGAATCGCGGAGTAATAATAATAATAATAATGCACTTTGTTCATGCATCATAGAATGGAGAATCATCTATAATTCCGTTGTAGGTGAGCGGTAACGCTCTGGCCTCGCATTCGGGAGGATGAAGGTTCAAATCCCCGTTCGGCCATCCAGATTTGAGTTTTCCATGGTTTCCCCAAATCACTCCAGGTGATGTTTACATCTAGCGTGCAACAGCTAAGACAGATGGCATTAGCGATAACATGTTTTGCGGAAATATCAGAGATATGTGGTTATGAACCGTGAGTACAGCAGTGTACATAATTCGTCGCTGATGATGCGTCGATGAGAGGCGAAACGCGTAAGGCGTTAAAGTCTAGAGAAACAGTTGCATTGGCGTTATTTCGATCATTTAATTTAGTGAGCAACTGCGTAAAAATGGCCAACAACTACATTGAATGTATATATAAATTGAACCTTTGTATTTGTCACTACAGTGAACACACTGAATTAGACAGCCTTCTAAAGTCGACATATTTTGTGCTTTTAGTCAACAACCTTTCTATAACGATAAAATACCATCAAAGTCAGAAAATAACAATATTTTATAAAGGTATTTGTAGAGTAAAGATAACAGAACGGGTCTGGTCCAAGTGAAAGAAATTCCAGACATCTGATGGAGTCCAATGTGTGCCAATGCAAGTCCCACAAATCGTGAGACCCTGGGGATACTTTATACTCAGAGAAGCAACTCTACATTAAGTCCTTTCATAAAATAAAACAAAAATTAAAAAAACACTTCAGATAGTGTAACAATATCTCTCTGTAACATCTGTCTACTTTACATGAAATTCTTAGCATGTGATGGATTTCAATATCTGCCTGTGACATAATATACATTACTACAAGCTACTAAACATAACATCGTATGTCGATACGGCACGCAAGGTTAGTTATTAGAGAGATGGCTCAATTCATCAACCATGTGAAGTTTAAGGAAGACAATTTAGGTACCTATATTCTTCACTGAGATTATCCATAACAGAAATATTCTTCTCGTTTAAACTACACAAGCATAAGCAGAAAGAAAACAAGCTTACATTAACTTCGAGGTGAAGTACTTCCTGATGCTATGATTTCGCTAGTAAGATACACTCTTCCGTGCAGTGTAAACACGCTCTACAATTGATAACCACTGACAGACGAGACCATCATCGAACACGTGAACCCGTTAGGATTCACGAGTAAAGTTGACAGTGTTGCTGATTTTATGCACGGTTTTCTGGATCACTGCATATTCTTAAATTCGGCCTTGATACAATTTAATGTAGACAATAGGGACTCTTACTACAGGTACTGATTCCTGCATGTTTTATTTCTTCCCTATTGAATGGTGAATTGGAATTAACTGAGGATAATAAATATGGTTTAATAAAGGCTTGTGTTGTCTTAATGACCTGGTGACAGAGATTTTACTGGCTGTGTATTTCGTTCTTGTCGTAGCTGCCTTAACATAACTCAGTAATCCTACAGGGTATAGGAGGACCTACAGTTTAACGTACTACGGAACTACGGAAGTTTTCTGGCGTGGTCCACATTGCACAGCAAGCTGTGCCAGAGGTGATGGTCATGTTAAGGTCTTTGAAAATCGCAGTCGCGACCGGAGTGCCAACAGTGGACCTTTCGATCCCCAGTTAGATGCCTTAGTATCTGAGCTACCAGACCGCTTCTATGCTTCAATGAGCCTCTGAATTGCTGAATATCGATTTAGATACTAGATTCATTTCTTTTTAGTCCAACTGGAATACTTACCGAAAATTGTAGTAGTGTAGCTAGTTAGCAACGCTAGACACAAGATAAAATGAATCAGTTGATATAATTTTATATTTACTGCACTTCTTGCCGCTTTACGGGAACCTAAAACATAAAACTGGCTGTTCATCCTGTTTTGAAGCTTGCGTCAGCTAACTGCTGCTTTTTCTTGCTTAGAGCTTTGCGCCTTGTTGACGTCGAGGTCGTTACAGGCGAGAAAGGAATGTGGGCAAGAATGAGAAGGAATTTGGCACATGGCTTTTGTGAATGAATCATTACTGATTTCGTCAGGATTAATTTCGGAAATTCATGGAAAACTGAAATCAAGACGAGATTCGAAACCACGTCCTTCAGAATGCGAGGCTGGAGCGTTACCACTCACCGATCAGGCTGTCTTCCTGTAACAACGTGGCTTGTACGAAGGATTTTTTTTTTAACCTCTGAAGGGCTATAAAAAAAAAAAGACAAATTTACATAACATTATAATTTTATCAAAAGCACAGCAGGGTCTTACTTATTTTTCTACATAATCGCCAAAGCGGTTGAGGCATTGGTCATATCGTGACACAAGCTTTCGATGCCCTCTTGAAAAAAGTTAGCCGCCAGTGAGGAGAGATTTTCGTACGTCTTGACGTCATCCCGAAGTTCGTCGTTGGCGACGAAGCGTTGTCCACCCAACCATGTCTTCAAGTCTCTGAACAGATGTAAATCAGTCGGTGCTAGGTTCGGACTATGCGCTGGATGATCGAAAAGTTCCCACTTGATCTGTTTAAGAAGGTCTTTTGTCACCTTGGCACAGTGTGGTCCGGTGTTGTCATGGATCAAAACCACGCCTGATGAGTCCATTCCTCTTCGTTTGTTTTGAATGGCTCTGCGGATACGACGAAACGTTTCACAATAAACTCCAACAACAATTTGATCCTAGAAAGCTGTAGCCACTGATTTCTTCTGACTCAAGAGTCTGTTTAGGCTTCTCCCGCTTGCTTTCAGAAATTATGTATGTATCCGCTGCTTAGATTGTTCCTTTGTTTCAAGATTGTCATACATGACACAAGTCTCATCACCACTAACGATGAACTTCAAAACTCCTCCCCCTCATTATGATAACGTGTGAGGAACGACAAGGCTGACGCAACGCATTGCGTTTTGTGGTCGTTACTCAGCATTTCTGGAATCAAGCGGGCACACAACGTCCAGTATCCCACGTCTCGTACGATTTTGTACAAAGCAGACCTTGAAATATCTAGAAATTCTTCAGAAGTTCACAGATTGCAAACCTTTGTTTGCATACGATCACCTGATCAGCACGCTGAACGAGGCCTACAGTAGCGACAGACATGTACCCTTGCCCACCTTCATCATGGATGTCGATTCTCCGTTATTTAAATTGTTTACACCATTCCCGTATACTACCATCACTCATAAAGTTTTCACCGTACACTTTGCTCATTCTGTGATAGCTTTCAGTAGCCCTACGTCCTTCTGCTTGCAAAAAATTCATTAGATTTCGTAAGTCGCATTTGGTGGAGCATCGATTGAGAACAGTCTGTTGGATCAGTGATTAGGGCATTTGACTAGAGATCGAAAGGTCTCTAGTTCGAATTTTTGTTTCGGCGAGGACTTTCAAAGGCCTTTAACACGACCTTCACCTCAGTTACAGTTTGCCGTGTGATTTGCAGTGCGCCAAAACGCTTCTGTGGTTCGGATTCCACATCAGACTATAGGCCCCCTTTACCCGGTAGGATTATCGGGTTAGATAAGAAGGAAAAGAACTGGCCGTTCTAATTCTAACACCAGAAATAGTATGCCTCTTCCGGAGGGTCCAACCAACAACCTTCGGATTGAGGACGAAGGTTGGATTAAGCTTGTTTATACCATCCTTGACTTCCTTAGCCCCTTTCTTAAACTTTATCGGCCATTGTCACAAGATTCCTCAACTAATGAAAGCAGCCTCACGATTCTCCAGCACAACCAGCTGCACACGAATCCTGATAGGGTCAGCTCCGAGTTTGTATTTGTGAACAACCCACTACAATTTACAAACGCTACTCACAGTTGTCTAAACATAAAATGACACTCGCGTTGTCGGGGTTGCCGGTTCGTGTCCGGCCTCGGGCATGGGCAGTCTTAATTACGTGTTGTGTTTGTCTTGTGTCGTCTATATCATGCTGAGTCTGGTATACATTGAGTACACCGATAAAGTTTCGAATAAAATAATTATATAGTGCTGGCTGTGTGCCCTTGTCAAATGCCTTAAAATAAAAAAAATCACATTTCATAATAATACTTAACAAACTGGGGAAAGCCACAGAAAATAAACTCAGTCAAAATTTATCTTGGAAATGCTGTTCAGAGCTATCAGAACCTTAGTCCTATTTGTAATTAGTCGCTCCACCTACTGCAATTTTTCCGACTCCCAAAATCAAAACTGCATGGACTTAATTCAAGCTGAAGATTAATGTTAGATGTTAAATTTCTGATACTGCGGTTATCAGGTATGATCATTTCATTGTGTCCGTCCTCGTCTTATGAACTACAGCAAATTCAAAACAATCCACCGTACAAGAAACAAGTCAGAAAAAATGTTACTGTGTCATAATGTGAAGCGCATATTTTTATTTTTTATTTTGTCACACACACATTTTCATTTGTTGTACTTATCCAATTTAGATTTCTTTAAAAAGATTAAGACTATATTTGTTTGTAAAAACGATTGAGAAAGCATATAGCACATACCTCGTAACAAATTATAAAAAAATACATGTTAATCATTCTATTCATTATTATTTGTGTGTGTGTGTGGATATTCATATTCCGAAATGAGCTTTGCAGATTTACCAGGAAAGAATTTCATGCTAATGCTGCAAAAAAAAAAAATGTGGGACTGCACTACTTTATCCACCTATAAACAAAAAATGGTAGTACTACTAATATCTTGGAATTCGTATTAACTGCTTAGAAATGTCTTCTTTACGTTTTCTACTCATATTTTACGGAAAATTCACCACAAATTAGATTAAAAAGTCCGAAATTGAAAGCGTCGCGCAATTATCAGACGCCGCCAGCACTGCAAAATTAATACAAATCTCCTGAAATGTTAGTTAGTTGCTCCATTGTAATAAGTTCTTAACGTTTTAGTTTCTCTCCCTAGTTCTCTCACATGAAATTTATGAATACAAAATATTTGGCGGTGCTTTCTATCAGCTACGCCTGCCATGTTGTATCGATAGAGGTAATCGATTGCTTTCATTGTAAATATATATACGGCTCTTCCAGATGGACGCCGTAGAAAGGCTTCACGGAAGTTTTCCTCCTTATCCAGGCCCCATTTCGAACCTCTAGCAGAAAACAAAACAGTTTGGGTTAATATTGTCTCAGTTGGGCAACCGCCTCATATTTAATTCAATTTGTGGCCACTTTTTGCTTAAAATGTAAGTGGAGAACGTGAAGAATACATTATATCGAAAAAGTTAATAGGTGGAGAGTGTCGTACAGCCACCGAAATTTATACTTATAGTTGCGCTTATTCTGCAGTATATTATTTACTTCTGGGAAAAAACGGCAAAATTTCTAACTTTAAAATATAATTACAAAAATTTGTAAATATTTTCAATTCTTCAATTTTTTATATATTTCTATTCATTATATATCAAGAAAGTTGTTTTGCCAATAAAAGAATTAAAGTTTTTTAATACTTAAACTAGCCACGGGTCTTGTAGTTTACACTACATCTGATACGTAATATTAGGACGATACCAGTTAATAATTAAATGTAGTGGATAAAAATATAATTATCTTGCGAGGAAATGAATCAACAGTGTTTCAATACTTTTTTACTAAAAATTCTAGTATCAAAGCCTGCAGATATAATAACAGGAACATTTCAGCCTAAGCCCGAAGGCCACACTTTTGACACGCTAATCTCGTACTCAGTTCCATAATTGGCCTCCCAAGGACATCGCATTGCATTAGAGCTCACGTTGTCAAAGTAAACTAGTGAACAACGGAAAATGCAGTCGGTCAGCTAGTTGGTACTTACGCGAGGTAATTGGTGTGTGGACGTGAAGGAGGTCACGACGCGACGCTCCAGCTGGCACGGCTCCGTGTGACGCTGTTGCTCCACCAGGTCCAACTTATCAGCACAGAGCCGCCTCCAGGTCGAGGAAACCTCAAGGCTCTCTACCAATTGAAGACGGCCCCAATATTTGAACAACAGCGCGCAAATACGGTAAAACTTTCTTTCAAGTTCTACTTTAAACGGTATTATTTCTACGTTGAGTTGTTGTTGTTGTGAGTGTCTTATCACCTTGCAGGTACGATTTCCGGTTCCTGTATCCAAATTTTGTAATCAATGATAAGAAGATTATCTAATAATTTCCGATGGTACAGTACATTAAGTATGAACCAATTTGGTAATGGGCGTTAAAGCGCGTCTTATTAGAACAAAGAGGTATAAAGGAAGTATGTTCAAACCTCGGACCTTGTTAACTGGTTGTCCTGTTTAAGGTATTTAGGCCGGTTTCCGCAATCATGTAGGCGAATGATAGGACTGAGTCCAATTCCCACCTAATTACATAATTCACGAACAAAATAACACTAATTACGCAGAATATATGTAACACCATTCACAGACAGGTGATGACACTAGCGTTCCTACTAGTGGACAGAGGAAAAACGTTATGACGAAGAAGATGATAAACAACACTATAACCAAAGAAATTCAGTATATTTCCTCTCTAAAATCTTAGCTGCTGACATGATGTGATGACGCTTTTACACCGTAAGAAACATGTAGTAAAAATATTCGTTCATATGACGTCCGTCGCAATTTACTGTCATTCAGTTTTTATTTATGTCCCCTACAAAAAGAGGTTATTGCATGGAAAATCTTCTACCTTCGCTACCAATATCGATGTTCTGGTAACAGCGCCGAGAGTTGATTTTTCTGTCAGAAGAAGAGCAAGAATTCAGTACAAATAGGGACTTGGCAGGCATTATAACTTCCTTAAAACCACAAGAAGAGGTATATTTTGTTATGAGATTAAAAAAATTGACTGTCAAAGGCCAGTATAAAAATCGATATTAAAGTAAAGTATACCTCATTTTGAAATATTTGCATTTCAAATTTTTACATAAGATTAATTAATAAAATTACCATCATGCTAGCTCTAAATTTTCATTTTTACTTAAATATCATTGTGAAAGAAGGAACAGTCATAAGCGGAAGTTGGTAACAAAAATTTTAAAGTAAATTTCATTCATATGGACATGCCAGCTGGTAACAATTTTAATTTGCCACGTATTCCACCTTTGTCGTAGCTGGACCTACAGTTTAACTTGGAACTTTCTGACGTGGATCATATGTAGGAGAACTGACCCTCCTGGTTTGAACCCAGGACCTTGAACTTTGAAAGTTAACGCCTTTAACTAGTGACCTCGCAGACCACTCAACGAGAATATTTAAAGCATTGGAATAAATATCAACCTTTATTCAAGTCTATAAAATAAATATGCGACAAAACGGCTTAAATAGATATTTTACCAACAAAACACACATGTGAAATAAATTTTAAAACTCCTTTTCCAGAGATACTCTCCGCATCTACGGATTTATGTCAGTTATTAAGTTGCCTTGATGAGGGAAAATATCTGCAGAAGCAAATTGCATTACAATTGCATAGATTGGAGAAGAATATTATGCATACTCGTACTTACACGGATCTAAATACTGATATCACCTCTGTATCAATTGAATATCACTAACTAGACTTGATTGTGCAGAGAAAACCCTTATTGTCAAATAAAGTTCTAGTTTATATTTCAGCCAGATCAGGTAAGGTGGCCATCACCTGGACCATAACAATCATTTTTGTCACTTTTTGACTCTTTGCAGGTCCTTTTTGGCTTAAATCGACCTTAACTGGTCCAAAAATGATTGAACCAATAAACAAAACAGATTGGGTAATTTTTTTGTCCCTAAACTATATTTTGTGGCTTTTAGACTATGCATTTTAAAAATCGATACCGAGCGTGGTGGTGTAACGGCTAGCGTTCTGGCCTCGCATTCGGGAGGACGGCGGTTCGAATCCCCGTCCGGGCATCCAGATTTGGGTTTTCCATGGTTTCCCAAATCACTCAAGGTAAATGCCGGGAAGCTTCCTTCAAAATGCCATGGTCTAATTCCTTCCCATTCCTTGCCCCCCCCCCATCCTTTCTCGTCTCTAAAGACCTCACTGTTAGAGAGACGTTAAGCAGATAAAAAAAATCGATCTTAAGAGATGTGTCTATTTCTTACTACTTTCCATGATAGTAAATTCATGACCTGAGATCTATTCTAGACCATGGCCTACAGCTATTGTTATATACGCTAACGTGTATTACACTCAGGGCAGGGCCGGTTTAAGGCTACCGCAGTCGCGGGGGGCCCCTAGCTTGAGGGGGCCCCGCCACGATCCCCTTCAAAATTTGTCCTTACTTAACGAACAATTTTTCTGCTAAAATAAATAATAAGCTGCGTTCACAATAGACATTTCTGAGACGTCGAGTACCACGAGAAGTCCTTCATCAGATTCAGTTTTGAGATAGTCGCATCTAATGTAATTACAATAGGCATATATATTTAAAGGCGTGTATTGCTCTGAACCTGTTTCAGCAATTTATGTAATTTCGTTCGAATAAACTCATTCGTGTTTTTGACGTTTCATATACAAGTTATTTAATTAAAATGTGTATGCCTGCTCATGTGTCTCCAGGCAAAAAAACCTATGTTTACTAGCAAAGAAAGGCCAGAAAAGAAATGTTGTATACAAGAAGTCTATTATAAATATAATAGCTATAAAATTGAATACAAAAACAATTTCATTTGACAGAATGGGCAGCAGGGCTTAGCTATAAATGAAGGTGACAGTAGTTGGGAGATGTATTGATAAAACACCAAAGACTCAGCGAAGTTTTCTCGTTCAGCTAATACTCTATAAACTGCTGACCCGTTTATACATAATTTATATATATATATGTGTGTGTGTGTGTGTGTGTGTGTGTGTCTATGTATGTGTACATAAAGTCACGAAAATTATCAAAAGTGCATCTAGAAAAGAAGTAGGGGGCCCAGAAATCAAACTTCGCAGAGGGTCCCGAAATTCCTTTACATTCAAAAATATTCGTGCTATAAGCAACGTAAACTCAAAATATCGTTACGAATTAATATTTAGCCAGTATTTTAGAATTCCTTTCTAAATTATCGTGCAGCCAATAGATTTCCATATTATTATCTATGTAAACATGACTAATTACCAATGGTTGAACTTTTTCCCAAGCGTTATTTTCATTGTGACTAAGCCTTCAGAATTAAACCAATATTGAGATGCTCTCAGAAATATTGTACATACAAAATATGATATTTTGTGTGAGCAAAGTAAAGTAAAATTCATTATTCCTAGTTACTTCAGCATTTTCCACTAGTTCCACAGGTATGTTTTTACCATATAGTTGCGACAACTGTAACAGGCGGCTTGCCGCGTGAGTCTTGTTGCTGGCCTCTAGGTGAGCAGAGTTACGTATATTCTGTGTGGTATTATTTTGTTTGTGAATTGTGTAGTTAATGAGGTGAAACTGGGGACCGTTCCAACACTTGCCTACATGATTACTGAAAACTGCCCAAAACCCGTAAGCAAGATGGCCGAGGTTTCAACCTAGCCGCATTACACCTCCTTGGTTCATTATGGAGGCTCTTTAGCACACGTAGCAAATTAGCTAAGAGAGCAGGTATTCCCTTAAATAAATAAGTAGAATCATAGACCTTATTGCAGCAGACCGGCAGTCTAATACCGTGGTTCAAGATTTATTTTTGACGTGAATATGTCTTCCAGTTTCGGTACTGCGTTGCATCCGAGAATTACAAGCTACACGAAAACTGTCCATTTTGAAACTCCAAGAATACTGAACGGAGGAAAACTGGTGAAATGAGTTTGGCAGAGAAAGACGAAAAGAGCAAAGTAAATGTCGTTACAATAAGAGCACAACATTTGAATTCTAACTAAAATGTGTTCTTCTGTAACAAATTATTAATTTAGGTATAATGTAGTATATATTTCGGAATTATGTATGTAACAACTGATAAATTCACGCCACGGCTTTGGTGGCACACGTGTAATATTCTGACAAAATTTTTAATAACGGTTTTGCATAAATGTCGCTGTATTTCGTTGATACAGCCTTCAATTTTGGTCTTTAATGATTGGGTGATCGTGGGGTTCTTGGCGTAAACCTAAGACCCCCACAGAGAAAGACCCAAAGATGTTAAATCACAAGACTGAGGCGACTAATTCTGGTCACCAAAAAGGGAGGTCACACGATCAGGAAAAAGACTCGTGTAAGACCGTCAATGTTACGTGGGTCGTATGGTGATAGGCACCGTCATGCTGAAACCACAAGTCTTCAAGAGTAATATCTTCTTATTTAAGTTAAAATAACTGGCTTATCATGTTCACCATTTACCATTAATGCATTACCTGCCTCGTCCTCAAAGAAAAATGGTCGAATGATGCCTCCAGTCTACTATGCACACCAAACTGAGACACTTTGGGAATGAAATTGTTTCTCATGAATCATTCATCGATTTTCTGAGCCTTAAATGCCGCAATTTTGCCTATTAACGAAGCCAACGATGTGAAAATCGGCGTCGTCGCTAAAGATGCTTTTGTCCACAAACCCGGCATTCACTTCTTGTTCTTCATTGATGCAATTAGTGAACTCTCTTCGCTGTTCATGGTTTGAGACAATTGGATTTTCTAAGCATTAGTATGCAAACCTTTAATGAGAATACGGTGAAGAGTGTCCAGTTCTTATGCACGATGACAAATCGAGGTCTCTGTATTCTCGGCCACAGTCTCGGGAAATACGATGTTTCCTACTGAACGACCAATACCAGATCGTCTCGTGTGATTCACATCAACAAATGAACCAGTAGCCTACTTTCGAAGTTTTAGGTTATTCTTTTCATAGTTGATGAATTTGGAAAATTATTTCTGTCGAAAATTGAACGCACTTAAGAATCGTGAGAACCAATTTTTCACAATTTTGATAGTAAAGTTTAACAAAAAGTTCTATATTTACTAACTCCTATTTGTCTTTTAACAACCTGTCGCAGTTATCGACCTATCGAATCACAACAGCCAAAACTGGATGCTATTCAAATCTTGCGTCCTTTATGTCAGACGGCATCTCTCTCGCGATTGGTCGGGTAAAGAATTAACGATACAGTGTACGTTGAATAATCCTAGATACCGCATCCCGCTAGTTTGTTGCGTGAATAAAAGCAAAATTTAATCATTTAGGATGAAATACGCTGAGGGGGACGATTTTAGACCATTTAAAGATCGATTAACATAAATTTAGATAAAATTTGACACTGTCAAAGTAGATAGTAAGGAATTGGAAGGTGAATCGGCGGAACGCTGGTAAAGCTGAAGAAAACCCCTTGGAAATGCGAAGGTGTCGCATGTTCTGATTGAGGACGAAAGCCGAGTGAAAGAAAGCCATGGAGGGCCACGACCTCTGCGGGACCTGGCGGTGCGGGTGATGGAGTTACGCTAATGTAACTGCCTCCGATTGATGTGCAGTGCCCAGGGGATCAGCCTGGGCTTTTTCTTCTTCTGTAAACCTACCCTGAAATACGTGTTCTAGTAGTTAAGTATTGAGTAGAAGTTTCTCTTGTGTACTTAAATATAATGTTTACCAGTTAAGCACCTAACAATTGTTCCTCTTATGTACATATATAAACTGTTAAGTTATAACGAATATTTGTTGTTTCGCTGGATATTTGTTAAATAAAGACGTATTCACGTGAACGCTTGTGGTAGTAGCTCCGACTACTGCCCACCCCAACATTTTTCTCTGTTACCTGGAAACAGAGATTTTCTATGATGTATTAAGCTTGATTCATTTAATGATCTTCATTTTAATTGATTTTTACTATGCGCATAAACATAAAACACAATTAATAACGCTCTTGCCTATTACGAACTCCAACTCAAGATCTAAATTTGCCATTCGTGACTGCAGGATCAGTACTTTCTCCACATAAGAATATAATAATTGCAAAGAATCTGAAGTTTCACATTTTAACCGATGTCTGCACTTTAGTATATTTCTGAGAACACGTTGAAATTTGCTTAAACGACAATTTAAAATAAATCTCTGACTAAAACTGTATCGTCTACAACCTTCAAAGAGCGGTTTACTTATGTTTTATCCTTACAAATATTGTATTCCTGCATATTACTTTTCATTATCAGATTTTTGTGGATCTTTACGGCTATTCGACGACAGGACTTTATTTAACTTTTACTACAAAAAAAGAGAGAGAGAAGGGACATCAGTAGTAACTAGTGGTGAACTGAGCGTCCAGACAACGATTGAACCCGTGATCTTCTGAATACGATTGTAACGTTACAGCCGTTACATAAACGGGACTAGTGATACATCGACTGATGTTCTTTACGAAATCAATCAATAGGCCTTGTTCGAAAAAAAAAAAACATCAAAGTGTTCTCTTCCGACAAATCTAGCTTCACTTTCTCGATATCCTTGACCTGGTCACCGTGACACAGTTACCTGGAGGGCAAAGAATACTGGATCCCACGATAAAATAACGTGAGAGGCCATCTGCCTAGACTTCAGTTTTACTCCTGCACATTATATACAGTTCTTTACGCATTTACATTCTGTTCGCTTGTGAATTTCAAGATATACTTCAATAGAAGAAAGTTTCTTCTTCTTCACAGCCTTTTCCCAGTAATTTAGGATCGGCTGCATTTGATCAGTTTCACTCATTGTTGCCGTGGTCAAATTTGGAACTATGGATTTATGGCCGAATGCCCTTGCTGACGCTAATGTTTTATACCTACTGTTAGGTTGTACTACGTACTAATGTGGAAAGTGAAGTGTTACCATCCGCCAGTGAAATGTGTAATTACGTTCTATGTGTGATATGAGTATTTTTTGTTTTTATGATGTGGAAACCAAGGACCGTCCTAGCATTCGCCTTACTGGCTGCGGAAAACCAGCTAAGAACCGCAGTCAGGAAGGCCGCAACGCTGGGCTTGGGCTAGTGGTCGGCTTCGTTCTACCTCAGCGCACTGAGACACACTGGAGGTTAAATGAGAAAGTTCTGCTTTCTTTAAATATCCAAAGGGTTAAACTCGTCACAGTGAAGGGCTATAGGCTTCAACTAGTGGAGAAAGAAAGCAAAAAGTCATGAGCATTCCTTATGTGACAACGTAATTCGGGATCGCAAGGACTGAATGACGTATTCTCATACTGACCCACCAGTTTAGGGAAGGAGTGACATAGCAACACGTTCTGTCTATCATTACCTCTCTGGGGATATTCTTCATATTAAAACAGGTTGAATTGGACTCTGGTCTCGTTCCGAACTATTGAGCGTGGTGGGTGAGCGTTTAGCGAATTGGCCTCGCATTCGGCAAGACGCCGGTTCGAATCCCCGTCCGGGCATCCAGATTTGAGTTTTCCATTGGCGGCATAGTAACAGCCCACAAGGCTGCCCACGGAAAAAAAGGCAATCATTGGAGACTGCCGACAGAAGTGAAAAATTAAAGCTATGAATATCATAAGCGCAACACGTCATAATTATAGCTACAAATAAATTAAATAATAAAAATTCCGTGTGGTCGAAATGACCTGGTGACAGGTTTTCTATTAGCTGCGCATTCCGCCCCTGTCTTAGCCTCCTGGTAGTGCAACAAGGTACAGGAGACCTTCAGTTTAAGGTGGAATCCGAACCACGGAAGCGTTCTGGCGTACTTCCCATTACACGGCATGCTGTACCAGGAGGGAAGGTGGGGTTAAGGGTCTATGAAACTCCCCGACGAGGCAGGGATTTGAACCGGGGACCTTTCTTTTCCCAGTCAGACACCTTAACATGAGTCACCAGACCACAACAGATATACTGTTAACATTAGCATGTATGTGACTTGAACTCATAATATTTTACCCATCCAAAAATCGCCCAACGCGAACTCGTAATCGTAAAATCTCATTACCTACTTTATGTAATTTAAGTATTGTGTTTCTCTGAGTTCTGTGTCGTCGTTTCTAAATAGTAATCTATGCAGCCAAAGAAAGTGTAACAACATACGTTATCACGATTTACTGAAACTAATCTAAGATGTCCCAATGTAAGATTAAAATTAAGAATAAACAAACTAATCTAATACTTAATAATACAAAGGAAAATATTTTAACAAATCAGATGAAAAGAATGGTAAAGGACAGTGTTATTAAAAACATATTAACCATTAAAGTATGACTCAATCAATTTTTATGATTAATTATTATCACGCCAGTACAAATGAATATGTTTTCTTCTATTTATTTTCTCGAACGTGTTTCACTTCATTCTCTGAATGATCTTCAGCTATTGTATCTGTTGAGAGTCTATACAAATAATTAATTTGTTTTATTCTACAATTTACACAATGAAATTAAGGTAAAAATATAAACTTATTTACAATTTTCATTGTTTATGTTTGCTTGTAATTTATACATTGATGTTTTTCTGTAGTGAGTTGTATGTTCTAAATGTTATCTTAAGTCTTTGCTTTTTGAGAATATTTGCTATTTTGTGAATAAGAAAACAGAAACAAAACACAAATTAACAAATTCAACAAGTATATACAAGTTAACTTCGAACCAATTCAATACAGAATGTATAGGTCAAGCCTGCAGTAAATTTGAAATGGGATACACAGAACATCTAATAGTATTAAAATACAATAATCACTCAACATTCGCAGAACACCTAGTAGATCATAAACACCAGCCTACAAATATAGACAGATGTAAAAATATTAACCACAAACCATAGCAAACTATAAATACTAACATTACAGGAAAAATATCACATTAAAAAACGCTGGCCGAAAGAAATAACGTAATAAATGAATACAAGAACCTGACAGAACCAACACTATACACAATACTGGAAAGAAAGCTAGAAATACAACCATCAACCACAAAAAGACACGGTTAACAATTAAATACGCTAAATGCACCAAACTAATCAGAAACATTTATTCAAAAGCGCGCTACCCATCAAAACAAAATAAAAAAAAACAACAAAAAACAAAACAAACACAAGCGAAAAAGAAAATACTATCATTCAGCGTTACACGTTCTAAAGTAAACAAATATCTGCTTATAGAAATCGGAACACTATAGTGTAGTTCTAGTGCAGTGAAAGTGGACATAAAGATACAGAAAATTAACCTATAGTGCAAAATGTAACTACAAAAAGAACCGCTGAAACAAGATATTGTATATAAATACAAGCAAATGTGAACAATTAAAAATGTAAGAAAGTTTATATTTACACCATCATTTCCTTGTGTAAATTGTAGCAGAAAACAAATTAATTACATGTATAAACACTCAACAGATAGAATCGCCAAAGATGCTTCAGAGAATGAAGTAAAACTCGTTCTAAAGTATTAATAAGAAATAAGCAAATACAATTGCATTGGCGTGACAATTATTCATACAATTATTTATATCGCAACTGAGGCAATGGCCCACAACATCCAGTTGAGTATGAATTAAGTTTGCGTACTCATTAAAGTAGAAAAGAACTTTATAGTAACCATCGTTTAGATGATTAAAATACACTGAGGTGACAAAAGTCATGGGATATCCTACTAATAATGTGTCGGTCCTCCGTTTGCCCAGCGAAGTGGAGCAACATGGACTCCACGCGTCGTTGGAAGTCCTCTGGAGAAATATTGAGCCATGCAGCCTCTATAGACGTAAATAATTCCTGAAGTGTTGCCGGTGGAGGATTTTGTGCACGAACTGACCTCTCGATTATGTCCCATAAATATTCGATGGGATTCATGTCTGGTGATCGCGGTGGCCAAATCATCCGCTGGAATTGTCCCGAATGGACTTCAAACCAATCGCGAACAGTTATGCCCGGTGACATGGCGCATTGTCATCCTGAAAATTCCATCGTTGTTTGGGTACATGAAGACTGTGAATGGTTGCAAGTGGTCTCCCAAAAGCTGATCGCCATATAAACACAGCCCACACCATTATGGAGCCACCACCAGCTTGAACAGTGCCTCGTTAACAACTTGGGTTCATGGCTTCATGGGATCTGTGCCACACTCGTGCCCTTCCATCAGCTCTTACCAATTGAAATCGTGACTCATCTGACCAAGCCACTTTATTCCAGTCGTCTACGGTCCAACTGATTTGGTCACGAGCCCAGGAGCGCCACTGTTGGCGATGTCATGCTGTTGTAATGGCATCCGAGTCGGTCTTCTGCTGCCATAGCCCATTAAAGCCAAATTTCGCAGGTCTGTCCTAACGTACAAGCCAGTCGGACGTCCCACATTCATTCCTGCGGTTAGTTCACGCAGTGTTGCTTGTCTGTTCACACTGACAAGTCTACGCAGACATCGTTGGTCGCGCTCATTAAGTGACAGTGGTCGACCACTGCATTGTCCATGATGGGAGCTTATGACTGAATTTAGGTATTCTCGGCAAAATCTTGACACTGTGGATCTCGGAATGTTGAATTCCGTAACGATTTCCGAAATGGAATGTCCCATCCGTCTAGCTCCAACTAGCATACCGCGTTCGAAATCCGTTAATTCTCGTCGTGTGGCCATAATCAACCTTCCCACACGAACTATTTGACTACAAACAAAAGTACTGCCCAACACTGACCATTTATACAATTTGTAAGCGACATTACTGCCATCTATATATTTGCATATTGCTATCCCATGACTTTTGTCACCTCAGTGTATACATTCATAGGTATACTCATTAAGGCTTTCTCAGTAGAACTTTCTACAAATGTTGAGGAAATAAAAATTAACCATGTCACAAATTAAAAGCTTGTTCGCACTCGCTTTCTTTTCTGATGATTAAGTTCTTCCCAAAACTCTTAATCTCAGTGTTCTACTACAAGATGGCTTCTATGATACGTTAGTCTACTGATTTATACTTTTTCTACTCATTTACAATCATTCTCATCCAGGCATTAGGTCCATTGCTAAATTTTTATTTCTTTTTTGATTTATGATGCTTTGTTTTACCATACATAGTCCCACCCACTGAGTTATAGGATAAAAATGTGTGTTTGTATGTCAGACGTTAATAGGTGTCTACTTTGGCTACAGTATTTACCATGATGTTTATTATAAAGAAGCCGAAATATTCAGCTCTGACTTTAAACTTAAAAAAATAAAAAATAGAAAGAAAGAAAATGATCACAGATGTTATTAAGACTTGTACAATATTCTATAGGAATATTTAGGATGTACAAATTAAAGTATATCAAGACAAATAAAAGCAGACTAATATTTAACATTCTTCTCTATCGAAATATTACCTAACATTATTTTGAATTTCTGATATCGAATCACCAGATACAACTAACAATTTTATTAATTACTAGCTCGTACCCGCGACTTCGTACGCGTGCATTAAGAATTTTTTTGCCAGAATTGAATATAGAAAGTTGTTGGTAACGAAGGATTGGTCCTAAACAACACCGAGTCGGCATAATATGACAGGAAAGCTATCACTATATCACTCTACCGTCGAACCTGTCTCTTGAAGAGAATCAATTTCCAACATAATTCTGTCACCATTCGATAAAGTCTCAAAATTTCGTAACTACAACTGTTAATCATACTGGAAAAAATGTCCTGTGCCCTTCATACAGATTTTCTTGTCAAATTCCATCAGTATCGATATAGCCATTTAGTCGTCAAAACGTAACAAAAAGACAGAGACTTACTTCCGTATTTATAGTATTATTACTGTGGTTCACACACACAAACACACATTCTCTCTCTCTCTCTCTCTCTGACTGCGAACAACCCCTGAGGAATCATTATAACGTAAAAAAGTGTACACCTACAGAATTGCAAGACTACCTATGATTTTCCTCGCATTGCATCCCTAACTTTGTAATATCTACAGTTTACAATTCAATCCGAATAACCGACGTCCCAGGTGTGACTCTTACGATCAAAAACAATTTTTAAAAATCTTAGCCTCCACGGAAATTTCAACCGGAGACCACGACCCAAACATTAGTGAGCCAGTGCTTTAGCCACTGAGCTACATGACCGCTACACGGAAAAACAGTACAGAGACCTCCATATCCAACGCGTCTGTCTATCGCAGTTCAGTAGTATTTCGAAATTATGAGACAACGTGTATTATTTATACAGATAATTTTTAAACCAAATGTGGACAGTATTTTTCTCCTTGTTTCAAAGGATAAGTGTGCAAAGTTTCATCGAGATCGGATGAAAACTGTGGATTTGTTTGAAGAACAAACAAACTAACACACAAACAAACATACATACATTCATCGTTATATATATAGAATATTGATACACGTTGCCTTCTTACTAACATGACAAGTATTCATTCGGGACATCTGACAGCGTTCCTCTTTATCCAACTCATCTTAGTTCCTTATTTATAAGTTTGATTTCAGGGAAATAATATATTACCGATTTTATTGCATGGTTGTAGTGTGAATCTGAGCAAAAACCAATATCAGTCCATTGCTCATATTGATTAAAATCGTAAGCATTTACAGTGTTGATCTTTTTGAAATTTCTTTTGTTTTGTTTGAACGTCAAAAACTATCTTTTATCGAATAATAAATCTCAAGGAAAACGACATTTCTATTCACAGTTCATGCAAGTCAATCTCAGTGAAAGTTCACAACAACAATATTTCAGTTGCCAGAGAAGTACTCAATTATTTGTTGTCCCTGAAAATTTTACGAGTTACATAGACAGAGAAAGTAAAGTAAATAATCTAGAAAAATAAGTTTACCAATTTAAATAAACGAATTTGTTCACATTTCAGAAGCAGTAAAGTAATCAAGCTCACTTTACATATTGCCCTTAAAGTTTCTTCAGTGGAATGTGATATATATGATTCAGTTTTCTTCAACTAGTAGAATTTTAGGAGAAATTAGCAAAAATTAAAATGTAGGATTTGGAAGCCAAACTAAACTACAGAGTTCGTTTCTGAGCTGGAATGTTCCCTTTCTTTTAGAAAGTTCCTTAATATGATAGTCATCTCCATTATTATCACCAATCTCGATCTTCTTTACGAAGTATAATACTTCAGTGAATCCGTAATAAGTTCCTAGTCAGCTTTCACAATTTATCTTTTTTTTCTGTCATGAGTCTCTCGACTGTTTTAGCAAACCTCCATGTCTTCCTATATTGACCTAACCTCCTCATCTAATCAACACCTTAAACCTACATTCTCAGTCATTTCCTTCATATATTCTAACTTTCGTCTTCCTCTGCAGTTTCTTTCTGTAGCTATTCCCTCCAGTAACAGATTAACCAATTCTCTTAAAATGCGACCCACCACCCTGATATCATTTCTGTAAGTCTAGTCCACAAACTACTTTCATTGCCCATCTTTTCCAAAACACGCTTACTTTACACTTCATCTGTCCATTTAATTTTTAACTTAAGGGCTTGAGAGAGATTATATTAGTCTCTTCTACCCAATTGTCAATCTCTCCTTAATATGGCGCACCACGTTTGCACGGACGAGGTTCTGGTGTCTGAATGATTTTTGGTAAAAGGAGTCAACCACCGTTTGCTAACGGCCTCCTGAAAGGAGCGAGTAGTGGTCCAGGTCACCCTTTTGCCCTTGAGAGTTGGAAACGACACCTAGAGGTGGATGAATCAAAAGGCAACGGGAAGCCACTGCATTTAATCCCAAAGGGTATCTCGAGACAAGTAATCTTTTCAAATTACATATAGATTGATCGCTTCCTCCGGGGTAAAATATTCTGGAGACTAAATAGTACCCCGGCCGGAAATATCGAGATAGAAGAATACTTTATGTATATATATAAAGATGAATGTTTTTTTTTTTTTTTTTGCTGTCGTCAGTCTTTAGACTGGTTTGATGCAATCCTCCATCCCTTCCTATCCTGTGCTAACCTCTTCATTTCTACATACCCCTTACAATCCACGTCCTCAATTATCTGCTTCATATATTCTAATCTCA